>JARQOD010000001.1:241971432-242081025 GCA_033576555.1 Oophaga sylvatica
TGAATACAGTTTTTAAGGGGGTTTTGCAATGCGCATTCAGAGCCTGTGCTTGTGCATGGTTTGCGGAGTCTGGCGTCTTTAATCCATGCCTGTGCTACCGATGGCTGTTTGTGGCCTGGGAGTGTGAGGATGACAGGGAACTTGCTGCTGTTGTGGAATAACGTTTGTCTCTGGACAAACAGTGGCCGAGGTTCTTCCGGGGCGATCCTGGAGGAAGCAAAAACCAGCTGTTGTGTGAGCTCGATGAAGGGGCTTCAACACAACCTGAAGATGTAGGTGCGCTGTGGTTTGGGCCCTACATCCCCAGTGTGTCTTTGTAACTCAACTACGTGCTTTGTCCGCACATGTTTCCACATATTTGGGGTTTATTGGGTGACGACACTTTTAGTATTTTTAATTTTTGATTACACAGCTTGCATTTCACATAGCAAATATCATGTGCAAGTGTGTGAAAAAGGACCACGCAGTGCAAGTCCTGGGAGCGCACGTTTTGACTTTTGGAAGACAACTGCTCGAAACAGGTGCCAAACTGGAGGTACAGGCAACCGAGTCTGCAGCCAAACTCTCCCCCCTGTTTGACCGTTGGGGCAATGTCTTCCTCTATTTTCCCTTCTATCACTAACCATTTCTCCCAGCTTTAAACCAAAGTACTGGTTCTCAGCCACAAAGCTATCCACAGTGCAGCACCCCTCCTACATCTCCTCCCTCATTTCTATCTATGGGCCCTTTAACCGACTGCTGCGCTCTGCAAACGACTTTCGACTAACCTCTGCCTAATACGTACCTCCCTCCCGACTCCAAGACTTCTCCTGCTCTACGCCAATCCTCTGGAATGCTGTACCCAAGAAATTAGGACTATCCACAATTTTGCATGGTTTCAGGGCTCCCCAAACACATTTGTTCAGAGGGCCTATTTCCAAATTTACTAATCAAAGTCATTCTATGTATTCTGTGTAAGTGTGGTGTGTCTCTATCCCATTTTACTATCTCCATCCCCCAGTCCCTTAAGATGGCTGGAACATCATTGTAAATGCACCATTGTATATAAACACCTATCTTTGTATCTCCCCCATCTCATTGTACATTGTAAGCTGTCACGTGCAGGGCGACTTATTTAGCTTAAATTATTGTATTGTTAAAAGTTGTTACTTTTTGACTTGTGTTCTGAAATGCTAAACTGTAAAGCGCTGCGGAATATGATGGCGGTATATAAATAAATATTATTATTATTCCTCTGAGCTGCTCCCACCACCTTCCTGTTCCTCATGCCATGTTGGGTCTTGGACCTCATCATCTCCACTACCCTCTTCCAACACCTGCTGTTGGGTGGTCTGGCCAGCACCATGCTCAACAGAAACTGGCACCTGGGTCTCATCATCATCAGATGCGTTCTGCGGTGTGCTGACCATCGGCACTGTCTCACCCGCCTCTTCAGATTCAGAGAGACACAGCTGTTGCGCATCACTGCATACTCCCTCTTCACATTACAGAATGCTGCTTGGCTGGGCCCCTGTTTGCAAGCCAATAGATTCTGAGAACAGAAGCAGACACTCAGCTGGCTCCTGTACAGAACTCTCTGACTGCCTGGGCAATTTGCCAGGCGGTGAAGAGACAGATGGTTGCCCAACAGTGCTGTGGTCCTGAGAGGAGGTGGAAGCAATTGAAGTCGATGCATTGGCTGACATCCAAACAACAACGGCTTCAATTTGTTCTTCCCGCAGCAGGGGGGTACTCCGAGCTCCTACAAAAGTGCGCATAAAGGAACGCTCACGGGGAAAACTGGTGGATGCTGTGTCACTGGGGGCCGCAGCAGCCACAGAATCCCCACGTCCTCTCCCTGAAGAAACTCCACGACCACGTGCCTTACTCCCTGCCTTCTTCATCTTGGTAGATTGATAAAGAAAGTCTGAAAAGTTATAAGGTCTAAGTGTGGTTATTCCGCAGAGACTGCAGTGAACACTGCACACAACTGTTCACTACCCAATGCGTCTCAGCAGGAAGGCAGTCTGTGCGTCAAAACAAGGCACAAGCATACATCCATGTACCCTGTTTATAAAGCTATATAAAAAAAATTATGTAGTAGTGACGCACACTTTATTGAGGTACAGTATTACATCGCCATTCACCATCTGTGGCTATGCAGTCTCATCTATATATACCTTATCTATCTGTTGTCATGCTTCCAAGTCGACAGTCAGCCATAAAATACCAATTTTCACTATGCACTATGCACTTTTTAAAGGTTATGTTTGTTAATAAAAATGATTATTGCCACATATTATGAGTATTACATGATGGAAATTGTATAATTTTGTATAAACTGTTTAGTGACATTATTCAGCAAATGTAACATTTTAGTAATGTCACAGATAACTTGTAATGCTGATGATGTTTTGAAGTCAGACATTCATTGTCTATACAATAAAAATGGTGTACATACTGTTACTTATCCATCATTAATGGATTCAGATATGTACTTGTATGCTTTTATGTACAACCGTATAGCAGATTCCTTAACTAATTTATTTTGTGGTTTGCATTGCTGTTCAACATGTTAATGTATGTGTTTATGTTTGTCAATTCTTTATTTATCTAGATATTAGTTTAAATGAAATCATCATCTTATGGTAGTAAAGGTTATCTTTCTCTTGTTTGAAGTATAGACATTTAAAATTGACAGGTAACAAGGAAATTACTTGATCTAGTATTTAAACATCCTCCTTGACCCTGGGCTCCAACACCGCCAGTTGTTGCTCGGAAGTGCTGTTAGCACAGTCAACACTTGCTCCTGTGTTACTGGGGTTCAGTAACGTCAGCTGGTCCTCGGTTGTGCCTTTGGCCTAGGTGCCTCCATCTCGGTATCCGAGTTCCAGCAACGTTGCTGGTCCTTGGTAGTGCTTTGGAGCACAGGTACCTCCTGCTTAGTAACCGTGTCCAGTAACGTCAGCTGGTCCTCGGTTGTGCCATTGGCTCTTTTCCTTCTGCTGCCCCTCCGGGTTCCAGTACCGTCAGCTGGTTCTCCACAGTGCCTTTGGCCTAGGTGCCTCCATCTCGGTATCCGAGTTCCAGCAACGTCTGCTGGTCCTTGGTAGTGCTTTGGAGCACAGGTACCTCCTGCTTAGTAACCGTGTCCCAGTAACGTCAGTGGTCCTCGGTTGTGCCATTGGCTCTTTTCCTTCTGCTGCCCCTCCGGGTTCCAGTACCGTCAGCTGGTTCTCCACAGTGCCTTTGGCCTAGGTGCCTCCATCTCGGTATCCGAGTTCCAGCAACGTCTGCTGGTCCTTGGTAGTGCTTTGGAGCACAGGTACCTCCTGCTTAGTAACCGTGTCCCAGTAACATCAGCTGGTACAAGATTGTGATACAAATACAAGATACGGAACAAGAGACACAAGAACAATAAGCAGAAGATCTAAAAGCAGAAGAACATGAAGTATAAGACCAAAATGAAGAGCAAAATATATGCTCTAAATTCTAAGCAGAAGAAGACTAAGCAGTGTATGGGGGTGAGTCCGTTCCTCCTCGTGGTGCCCCTGGAAAATGCCTGCTGCTGCAGGCTAAACTGAACACGGACAAATACTGTTGTAATTTAAATCTTTTGTGACAGCAAGAACGGAAGGATGAAAAATTCATACTTTGACAGATTACAAGTACAGGATTCTCTGTCAAATAAGAATATGATGAAGAAGATGAAGCAGAATATGAATAAGAATAATAGTTTAATAAGAAGAATATGAGTAATGTTAACAAAGATGAATAGCAAGAAGTTTAAGAAGAAGATAAAGAAGGTGAAGATGAAGAATAATTTGATGAAAAAGATGATGCTGCTGAAGATTATGAAGGAGAAAGTGTGTGAAAAGTTAAAAAGGTGAAGATGAAGAGCATGGAAGTTGTGTAATATACATATTTTCCAAAATAGAAAAAACGTTAACAACATTGTCAATTTCTTCGTCAATCCGAACATCTTTAAAAAAAAAAATATTATGCTATTCCATTTGATTGGGTTAAACATCTATGCCTTTAATGTCTCCTCAACCTTCCCCAATACATTCTACATACTCTTTCTTGTTTTCCTTCATGTACAATTAACCAACAAGGCAAGAATGGGGTTTTTTTAATTTCGATATTTTGTTCCCATAGACTTACATGGGACTTCCGGTATCGGTATCGGGTATCGCCGATATTTTAATGTTATCGGCGATACCATTCCGATTCCGATACTTTTGGATATCGGAAAGTATCGCTCAACTCTACTCCTCACCGTCCTTACGACTGTCCCATTGAATTGCTGCCAGGAGCAACCATTCCATTTGGACGGATTTACAATCTTTCCGAACCTGAATTGAAGGTATTAAGAAAGTTCCTGGATGAAAATTTAGAGAAAGGCTTTATTCGACCTTCCACATCTCCAGCTGGGGCTGGGCCGGCTCCAGGTTTTTATGGGCCCCGGGCGAAAGAGCCTCAGTGGGCCCCTTTAACACAGACCACGATTCATGATGCACAGATACGGCAGAGAAATATGGGTATAGTACAATGCCAAATACTTCACTTCTTCCATTACATGAGTGATATCTATTGTAAATTGTATAATAGCTCAAAAAACGCCAAATCCTCACAGCGCACAGTACAGACTGGACAGTACAGTCCTCCATACAATATTATGGGCACCACAGTCTCCCCCTCATCACCCATATAATACCCCATGCAGGATGTCACCCCCCATATAATGCTCCATACAGAATACTGGACCCAAAATAATGCTCCATACAGAATACTGGACCCAATATAATGCTCCATACAGGATACTGGTCCCCATATAATGCTCCATACAGGATACTGGTCCCCATATAATGCTCCATACAAAATATGGAGCTCTCCTCTGCGCTGTACTGCGTTCTGCACTGTTACAGCTCAGGAAAGGGCGCTGTGGAAAGACTCCCATTATCATCATGATTGCCTCCCCATCATCATCAATGCCTGCCCATCATCATCATCTTCTCCCCATCATCAATGCCTGCCCATTATCATCAATGCCTGCCCATTATCATCATCTTCTCCCCATCATCATCAATGCCTCCCCATTATCAGCAATGCCTGCCCATCATCATCTCCTCCCCATCATCATCAATGTCTGCCCATCATCATCTTCTCCCCATCATCAATGCCTGCCCATTATCATCATCTTCTCCCCATCATCATCAATGCCTCCCATTATCAGCAATGCCTGCCCATCATCATCTTCTCCCCATCATCAATGCCTCCCCATTATCAGCAATGCCTGCCCATCATCATCTTCTCCCCATCATCAATGCCTCCCCATTACCAGCAATGCCTGCCCATCATCACACACAGACAGCACACAAGCACTCTCTCACATACATACATACACACACACACACACATACATACACACACAAAGCACCGCACTACATACACACACAGAGACACACACACAGAGACGTTTTACCTGTTCAGCGTCCCCGCGCTCTGTGCCACAGCCGGCCGCTGAATGATGACGTAATTCAGCGGCCGGCTGTGAGAGGAAGCGCCGGCGATCCCTGGAGCCCGGAGCTGCGGCAGCGGAGGCACGGGAGAGGTAAGTATTGTTGCCAGCTGCTGCCGGGGCCCTGAGCAGGCGGGGGGGGCCCAGTGGCGGCGCTGACACCGCTCTCCGCGCGGGGGTGCCAGACTGCGAGTGGGCCCCCCCACCTGCTCAGGGCCCCGGCACTGGCCCGGGTGTGCCGGGTGCTGACGCCGGCCCTGAGCTGGGGCACCCCTGTTCTTTGTTGAAAAGAAAGACTCCACTCTGCGGCCATGTATTGACTACAGAGAAATGAATAATATCACTGTCAAGAATCGCTACCCGCTACCCTTGATTCCTGAACTATTTGAGAGACTCCGTTCTGCGAAAATCTTTACGAAGCTGGATCTTAGAGGGGCTTACAACCTCATACGGATTCGCCCAGGAGATGAGTGGAAGACCGCCTTCAGAATGAGATATGGACATTTTGAATCTCTGGTTATGACCTTTGGTCTTAGCAATGCCCCAGCCACCTTTCAACATTTTATTAATGATGTATTTCGAGATTTCTTGGACCAATTCGTTGTGGCTTATCTCGATGACATTCTTATATTTTCAGACACCTTGGAAGAGCATCGCAGGCACGTCCAGTTAGTCTTGGAACGACTACAGGAGAACCATCTCTACATTAAACTTGAAAAATGTGAGTTTGAACAAACCAGTATCCAATTTCTGGGATATATCATCTCCCCAGAAGGTCTGAGCATGGATCCCGGCAAAATCAATGCTGTAGTGGACTGGCCTGTTCCAAGAAATTTAAAAGACGTCCAGCGTTTCATAGGATTTGCAAATTTTTACCGAAAATTTATAAAGAACTTTTCACGGATCATACTACCAATTACTACACTAACAAAAAAGACCAAAGCATTTTTCTGGTCTCCGGAGGCACAGGAGGCTTTTGACAAATTGAAAACTCTTTTTACGTCTGCTCCATTGTTAGTACACCCAAATCCTGAATTGCCATTTACTGTCAAAGTGGACGCCTCGGACTCTGCAGTGGGAGCCATTCTGTCTCAGCGAGTTGGGGACAAAATGCAACTTCACCCATGTGCGTTTCTTTCCCACACCATGTCATCTGCAGAAAAGAACTACGACATCGGTAATAAAGAACTGTTAGCCATTAAAGTTGCCTTCTCCGAATGGAGACATCTTTTGGAAGGTGCCAATCACCCTGTGACTGTCCTCACGGACCACAAGAATCTTGAATTCCTCCGTACAGCAAAAAGATTGTCTGCAAGACAAGCACGATGGGCCTTATTTTTCTCAAGATTCAATTTTATAATTTCTTACCGGCCTGGTTCAAGAAATGGCAAGGCTGACGCCCTGTCCAGGATGTGTTCGGAACCTCAGGAGAGGTCTAGTAATGACGATACAATTCTAGGCCCTAAAATTTTTTTGGGAATATTGCACTCTAGAGGACTATGTAATAGAATTAAAGATGGATATCAAGAGGACTCTTTCCTTAACCATCCTTCGGAAGACGTCGATCTTTCATTCAAAGAGGGGTTTTGGATGCAGAAAACAAAATATATGTACCTGAATCTTCTCGCCTTGAAGTCCTCAAAAGTGTCCATGATTCTAAACTGGCAGGACATCCTGGAGTTGCAAAAACACAAGACTTACTACTTTGTTTCTTTTGGTGGCCTAATTGTAGGAAGGACGTGAGGAAATATGTTTCAACCTGTTTAACATGCGCACGAAACAAGACCCCACGATCGTCTCCTCTAGGACTCTTGCAACCACTTCCAGTTCCATCCAGGCCTTGGGGATCTATTTCCATGGATTTTATTGTGGAACTACCCCCTTCCAAACAGATGACCGTCATCCTTGTCATAGTGGACCGACTCACAAAAATGGCCCACTTTATTCCAACTGAAGGAATTCCTACTGCTGAAAAAACTGCAGAACTGATAATCAAAGAGGTATTCAGGTTACATGGAATTCCTGACAGCGTGGTGTCTGACAGAGGCGTTCAGTTTACGTCAAAATTTTGGAAGAGTTTCTGTACAGCCTTGGGAGTCACGGTGAATCTTTCTACCGCTTTCCATCCTCAGTCCAATGGCCAGACGGAGAGAACGAACCAGACTTTGGAGCAATACCTCCGTTGCTTTATTTCCTATCTTCAGGATGACTGGGTGGACTATTTACCAACAGCAGAGTTTGCCTACAACAACTCCATACATAGCGCTACATCTCAAACCCCATTTTTTGCTAATTATGGAGTACATCCAGTATTTATCCCTAATCTGCCAGTGAACACTCCCATTCCTGCTGTAAATGACAGGCTTGCAAAATTACAGGAATCCCAGAAGGAATTATCAGAGATATTACTCAAGACCCAGGAAGTATATAAGGAAGCAGCAGATAAACATCGGAGAGTGCCCCCTGCTCTTCAGGTTGGAGACAAAGTTTGGCTGTCCACTAAAAACCTTAAGACACATGTGCCATCCTCCAAATTGGGTCAGAAATTCATTGGACCTTTTCAAATTTCTGCAAAAATTAACCAGGTTGCTTTTCGTTTAAAACTTCCCAACAATCTAAAGATTCATCCAGTGTTTCACATATCCTTGCTCAAACCCTTCTGTGAAAACCCGTTTCCAGGAAGAATTCAGCCACTTCCTCCACCAGAAAGGATCCGTGGTGAAGAAGAATACATTGTGGATAAGATTCTGGACTCCCGAAAATTCAGAGGTAAACTGCAGTATCTGGTGCAGTGGAAGGGTTACGGACCGGAGGAAAATTCATGGGAACCAAGGGACAACGTCCATGCTCCTAGACTAACAAGAGCCTTTCATCAGAGGTACCCGGATAAGCCAGCTCCTGAGATGTCCAGAGGCCATCCTGGAAGGAGGGGAGTACTGTCAGGAGTCGAACCCAGTACCTCTTGTCCACTGGCCAGCAGCTCTACCATCTGAGCTATTCTGCTGGCTGCAAAGTTCCTTGCTGAACCCAGATACCATTGACTGTTCTTCCTGATTGGCTACACCTAGTGCTCTCTTGATTGGGCCTCTGATTGCCAATTACACACCCTATATAAACCTGGCCCTGTGGGTGTGTCATTGCGAGATTATTGAGCTCCAAGCCTTTAGTCAAGCGTTTCCTGCTGATCCATTGCTACAAACACTGCTCTCCTGTGAACCGACCTCGGCCTGCCTTCTGACTACGCTCTCCGCCTGATCCATTGCTACAAACACTGTTCTCCTGTGTACCGACCTCCGGCTGCCACCTGACTACGTTATCTGCCTGCTCCTCTGTTACCGAACTGCCTTTCCTGTGTACCGACCTCCGGCTGCCACCTGACTACGTTATCTGCCTGCTCCTCTGTTACCGAACTGTCTTTCCTGTGTACCGACCTCCGACTGCCACCTGACTACGTTATCCGCCTGATCCATTGCTACAAACACTGCTCTCCTGTGTACCGACCTCCGGCTGCCAGCTGACTACACTACCTGCCTCTGCTTCCCTAGTGTTTGCAGTAACATCGGCTCCAACCCAGACGGGATCTTGACAATATGGAAAAATTATACCTCTCAAAATGTGGTGATGCAAAAACTATTTTTTGCAATAAAAAGCGTTTTTTAGCATGTGACAGCTGCCAAACATAAAAACCGCTATAAATAATAAATCAAACCCCCTTTATCACCCCTTAGTGAGGGAAAAATGATAAAATTTTAAAATTGTATTACCATTTTCCCATTAAGATTAGGGCTAGGGTTGGGGCTAAAGTTAGGGTTAGGGTTGGGGCTAAAGTTAGGATTAGGGTTAGGGTTGGGATTAGGGTTAGGGGTGTGTTAGGGTTAGGTTTGTGGTTAGTGTTATGGTTAGTGTTGGGAATAGGGTTAGGGGTGTGTTGGAGTTAGGGTTGAAGTTAGAATTGGGGTGTTTCCACTGTTTAGGCACATCTGGGGCTCTCCAAACGTGACATGGCGTCTGATCTCAAATCCAGCGAATTCTGCATTGAAAATGCCAAACGGTGCTCCTTCGCTTCTGAGCTCTGCCATGCGCCCAAACAGTTTATCCCCACATATGGGGGTATCAGCATACTCAGGACAAATTGCACAATAATTCTTGGGGTCCAATTTCCACTGTTACCCTTGGGAAAATAAAAAATTGGGGGCAAAAATATATTTGTGGAAAAAAATATGATTTTTAATTTTTATGGCTCTATGTTATAAACTTCTGTGAAACACTTGGGGGTTCAAAGTGCTCACCAAACATCTAGATAAGCTCCTTGGGGGGTCTAGTTTCCAAAATGGGGTCACTTGTGGGGGTTTCCACTGTTTAGGCACATCAGGGGCTCTCCAAATGTGTCATGACGCCCGCAGACTATTCCATCAAAGTCTGCAATGCAAAACTTCACTACTTCGCTTCCGAGCTCCGACGTGTGCTCATACAGTAGTTTTCTCCCACATATAGGGTATCCGCGTATTCAGGACAAATTGAACAACAACTTTTGGGGTCCAATTTCTCCTGTTACCCTTGGGAAAATAAAAAACTGGGGACTAAAAGATCATGTTTGTGGAAAAAAATATGATTTTTTTTATTTTCACACCCAGACGTTATAAACTTTTTTGAAAAACTTGGGGGTTCAAAGGGCTCACCAGACATCTAGATAAGTTCCTTTGGGGAAAAAAAAAAAATTCCAAAAAATCATAGGAAGCTTTTTTTCACTATAAAAATACAAATTTTATTCAGAACATTTTAAAATGCATATACGGATAAAAATATCAAAATGGGGACAACATTATGCAAAAAAAAGTCTACAATAAACAGGTACAAGCAAAGATAATGGTACTCGATAGTGAATATATTTGTATGCTATGCTCAAAGCCACATTGGCAAACAGGGGGTTATATATCAGATGTCTATCACATATTCCATAGTATATGGATTTTAAGTAGAGTATCCCCAGAACATATATGTTGGCACAGAATCAAACAGACAGACGAATTGCTCTCCTACCAATAAGGCTAGCATTTAAATGTTTACTATGCAAGTGCAGAGCATGCAGCCAGTGCTATGGTGTATGCAGTAACCCGCATAACAATGCACAAAGAAGTTAGAGTACTAAAAATAGTAAGCTGCTGGTAGGAGACCGTACCTGATTGTGGCCGCAGCACCCCTATACTATTTTTAGTACTCTAACTTCTTTGTGCATTGTTATGCGGGTTACTGCATACACCATAGCACTGGCTGCATGCTCTGCACTTGCATAGTAAACATTTAAATGCTAGCCTTATTGGTAGGAGAGCAATTCGTCTGTCTGTTTGATTCTGTGCCAACATATATGTTCTGGGGATACTTTACTTAAAATCCATATACTATGGAATATGTGATAGACATCTGATATATAACCCCCTGTTTGCCAATGTGGCTTTGAGCATAGCATACAAATATATTCACTATCGAGTACCATTATCTTTGCTTGTACCTGTTTATTGTAGGCTTTTTTTGCATAATGTTGTCCCCATTTGGATATTTTTATCCGTATATGCATTTTAAAATGTTCTGAATAAAATTTGTATTTTTATAGTGAAAAAAAGCTTCCTATGATTTTTTGGAATTTGTTGATATTTGGAAGTACTATTTTGATCTAGACAACAAATTTATTGTGATTTCTAAGTTCCTTTGGGAGTCTAGTTTCCAAAATGGGGTAACTTGTGGGGGTGTCCAGTGTTTAGGCACTTCAGGGGCTCTCCAAACGCAACATGACACCCGCAGACCTTTCCATCAGTCTGCATTACAAACCTTCACTACTTCACTTCCGAGCTCCGACGTGTGCCTATTCAGTAGTTTTCTCCCACATATAGGGTATCCGCGTACTCAGGACAAATTGAACAACAATTTTTGGGGTCTAATTTGTCCTGTTACCCTTGGGAAAATATAAAATTGGTGACTAAAAGATCATTTTTGTGGGAAAAAAATAGGATTTTTTATTTTCATGCCCAGGCACTATAAACTTGTGTGAAGCACTTGGGGGTTCAAAGTGCTCACCACAAATCTAGATAAGTTCCTTAGGGGGTCTAGTTTCCAAAATGGGGTCACTTTTTTGGGGTTTCCACTGTTTAGACACATCAGGGACTCTGGAAACAACATGACACCCATCAAAGTCTGCATTCCAAAACGTCATTACTTCTTTTCCGAGCCCTGCCTTGCACCCAAACAGTTTTACCCCCCATATTGAGGTAACAGCATGCTCAGAACAAATTGGAATACTTTTGGGGTCCAATTTCCTTGGAAAAAATCAAAAATTGGGGACTAAAAAATCAGTTTTGTGGAAAAAAATTTTTCACACCCAGGCATTATAAACTTTAGTGAAACACTTGGGTGTTCAAAGTGCTCGCAACAGATCTTGATTAGCTCCTTAGGGGGTCTAGTTTCCAAAATGGTGTTACTTGTGGGGGTTTCCACTGTTTAGGCACATTAGAGGCTCTCCAAACGTGACATGGCGTCCAGCCAATTCTGCGTTGAAAAAGTAAAACGGCACTCCTTACCTTCCGATCTCTGCCATGCACCAAAACAGTGGTTTTCCCCCCACTTATTGGGTATCAGCGTACTCAGGACAAATTTCACAATAACTTTTGAGGTCTTGTTACCCTTGGGAAAATAAAAATTGGGGTGAAAAGATCATTTTAGTGGAAAATATATGATTTTTTAATTTTACTGCTCTACGTTATAAAACTTGTATAAAGCACTTGGGGGTTCAAAGTGCTCACCACAGATCTAGATAAGTTCCTTAGGGGTCTAGTTTCTAAAATGGGTTCACTTGTGGGGGGTTTCCACTGTTTAGGCACATCAGGGGCTATCCAAACGCGACATGGCGTCTAATCTCGATACCAGATAATTTTGGTTTGAGAAAGTCAAATGTCGCTCCTTCCCTTCCGAGCTTTGCCGTGCACCCAAACAGTGGTTCCCTCCCACATATGTGGTATCAGTGTACTCAGGGCAAATTGGACAACAACTTTTGTAGTCCAATTTCTCCTCTTACCCTTGATAAAATTAAAAATTGGTGACTAAAAGATCATTTTTGTGGGAAAAAAATAGGATTTTTTATTTTCATGCCCGGACATTATAAACTTGTGTGAAGCACTTGGGGGTTCAAAGTGCTCACCACAGATCTAGATAAGTTCCTTAGGGTATCTAGTTTCGAAATGGTGTCACTTGTGGGGAGTTTCCACTGTTTAAGCATATCAGGGGTTCTGTAAACTGAACATGACACCCATCAAAGTCTGCATTCCAAAACGTCATTACTTCCTTTCAGAGCCCTGCCGCCCAAACAGTTTTCCCCCCAAATATGGGGTATCAGTGCACTCAAGACAAATTGGACAACTTTTGGGGTCCAATTTCCTTGGGAAAAACCAAAAATTGAGGACTAAAAAAATCATTTTTGTGGAAAATTTTTTTTTTCACACCCAGGCATTATAATCTTTAGTGAAACACCTGGGAGTTCAAAGTGCTCACAACAGATCTAGATGAGTTCCTTAGGGGGGTCTAGTTTCAAAAATGGTGTCACTTGTGGGGGTTTCCACTGTTTAGGCATATCAGGGGCTCTCTAAATGCGACATGGCGTTCAATCTCAATTCCAGCCAATTTTGGTTTGAAAAGGCAAATGGCGCTCCTTCCCTTCCGAGCCCTACTGTGCACCCAGACAGTGGTTTTCCCCCACATAGGTGGTATCGGCATACTCAGGACTATTTGCACAACAACTTTATCTGTCCATTTTCTCTTTTTACCCTTGTTAAAATAAAAAAATTGTTTGCAAAAGATCATTTTTGTGACTACAAAGTTTAATGTTAATTTTTTCCTTCCACGTTGCTTCAGCTCCTGTGAAGCACCTGAAGGGTTAATAAACTTCTTGAATGTGGTTTTGAGTACCTTGAGGGGTGTCGTTTTTACAATGGTGTCACTTTTGGGTATTTTCTGCCATATAGACTCCTCAAAGTGACTTCAAATGTAAGGTGGTCCCTAAAAAAAATGGTTTTGCACACTTTGTTGTAAAAATGAGAAATCGCTAGTCAACTTTTAACCCTTATAACTTTCTAACAAAATAAAATTTTGATTCCAAAATTGTGCTAATGTAAAGTAGACATATGGGAAATGTTATTTAGTAACTATTCTGTGTGAAAAATGAGCCGCCCGCCAGGGCCGTGGGGTACTCGGCACTGAGCCCGTCGACTTCTATGGGGGATGTCACGGGCAGCCACGGCTCGGTCCGCGGCCCTGGGCGCTCACCAAAAATGGGAAATATTTACAGGGGATTAGTGTTTGTGTAGTTTGTCTTGACGCCACCTGTAGTACCTGGTCAGGGTGACCAGCGCTGCTGTGCAGGTCCTCTGGAAGGGATGGTGTTGTGCATCTAGTTGTTAAGTCTCCCACAGGTGAGACGGAGTCCTTCCAGGGCAGATAGATGAAAGGTGTAGTAATGGTGCAGGAGGGATGTAGCAGAGGGGAGTGTGCGTCGCTGGAGTAATCAGGAAACAGTTCTGTTGCAGTTTCAGGGTTCCTACTCACAGTCTGTCATGTACACAGATGCCAGCCGGGCGCTGTGTCCTCCAAGTGAATGGTCCAGCAACCCTCAGGTAAGTTGGTCGCACTTCCAAAGATTCCCTTTTAATATGTTCCTTTCTGGCTTCTTCTCTAGGTGCTACACTCCTGACTTCCATGCACCCCGCCACCACAGAGCCCTCGTACGAGGGAGTATTGGGCCTTTTCAGTTACCAGTCTGGACTGGGGTGGGTTACGCAGCCACCCAGTACGGAAGTCCTGGACGTACTTGACCCCTAAGCTTCCTCCCGGTGAGAATATGGTGGCTAGTGGTCCCTTGGAGAGACCCACTGTTCTCGGTGTTACTAGTGGAGCTGAACTTTCCCCTAGTCTAGGGACCGTTCCCCGATGCTCGCCTGGTCCTCCTGCTTCAGGATGGGGCACAGCCTCAGTTGCTGTCTCGCCCTGGACCCTTTCTCTCTCTTCAGCAAGGCCCCTGAGGTGAACTCAGAGGAGCAGCAGAACAGTCCAGTACCCACACACATGACTGCCTGGCTCAAACTGGAAACTCTAATCTCACACGCAGCCTAATGCTGCCTAAGCTCCACCCACCCATCTAGCTACACCCTGTTCTAACCAGCCTGAGTCAGACCATCCTCCCGAAGGGTCCACCTGCACTCAGCTAGCATGATGTGTGATGTATGCAGTGGTTGAAGTCAATGGGGTGCTTCCTCCTTACCTGAGAGTCAGGTGCCACACCGCTGGGTGCGATGCAACATCTCTGTGGCGACTGGACCCTCAGGGCGCCACATTCCACCCTTGTTAAAACAGCACTCCCGGGCTGTAAAAGAGTAAAGATGTTACAGAGAAACTTGCAAAATTTTATAAATGCATTTCAACAGGTAGAAAAACAGTGTAAACTCTTCTTCCCTTTATGGGAGGCACTTCAGGTTTAACGTTGCATAAATAACATTTTTAATAATAACATTCAATAAAGTGCAAATAGCAATGACATTAGAGTTCAGGCAAACTTTTACTTGTGGAGGACCCGCTCCAAACCTCCAACGGTGGTGTCATGTATAGTGTAGAGTTCCTATAGCGTCTTGTGCTTGGGTGCGAGGAAAACACATGAGACACAGGTTGATATGAAATGACTTGTATTACTTCATACAAGCATGCAGAAAAGGTCACACAGTTTGCAGGAACAGAGGCAGGAGACACAGCAGGCCAGAGTAACTTCAAGCTCTACAATAACTCTCCAAAGCAGGTTCAGGATCTCTTCTCTGTACCGTAATTCCTCTGCAAACATGGATTCACCAGACAGCAGGTTTCCAGAGTCCAAAAGTGTTCCAAAGTTCCTCAGTAGGAAATAGCTGGAGTCCAAAATTCTAGGTTTCCAGGAGTCAGGTCACAGGCTGACTGAAGCTTGATTCAGGAGCACTGATTGTTCAGCTGAGGCTGCTTAAGAAGCAAGAGGAGAGAATCAGGGCGGGAACATGAAAGCTGGAACCTCCATATTAACTGAGGGCAAGATAGCTGCAGCAAGACAGAAAGCAAAATGGCCGACAGAAAACTGAGTTTCAAGGAACATGTCAAAAGAGACAAAGAACCTTACATTACTCCCCCCTTAGGGACAACCTCCGGATGACCTCAGACCAGGCTTGTCAGGGTACCTCTGATGAAACTGGCGGAGCAGGCGAGGAGCATTTACATTATTGACTGGCTCCCATGAGTTGTCCTCCACTGGGTAGCCCTGTCATTTAATCAAATATTGCAAATGATTTCTGTACAACCTGGAATCTAGAATCCTTTCCACCATAAATTCTTCCTGACCATCGACCAGCACTGGGTCAGGGCAAGGAGAAGAGCGTCCAGGAAACGTATTGGGTGTTGCAGCCTTTAGTAGGGATACATGAAAGACAGGGTGGATTCTCATAGTTCTGGGTAGTTGAAGATGACAAGCAACAGCACTTATAATCTTACTGATCTTATAAGGTCCAATGTACTTATGTCCCAATTTAGACGATGGAATCTTTATTTTAAGATTTCTGGTTGACAGCCAGACCAAATCTCCTACCTTGAAAGCTGGTGCAGGTTTACGAAATTTATCTGCTGCTTTCTTGTACCTTTCCTGAGCCAATTCTAGATTTTCCTTTAGAAGATCCATATTCTTTTGTAAAGAAGTGATTTTTTCAGCCACTGCCGGCAAGGGCATATCTATGGGAAATCGAGGAAGAATGTTAGGATGATAACCTAGATTGGAGTAAAAAGGAGACTGCTTAGTGGAGGCGCTCTGAGAGTTGTTATAAGAGAACTCAGCCAGTGGAAGTAGATCCACCCAATCATCTTGTAGGTGGCAGATAAAGCAGCGGAGATACTGCTCCAGGGTCTGATTGGTTCGTTCTGTCTGTCCATTAGTCTGGGGATGAAAAGCAGAAGAAAGGTTTACTTTAATGTCCAATGCGGCACAGAAATTTTGCAAAAACCTTGAAATGAATTGCACCCCTCGATCCGAAATGACCTCATCCGGTACTCCATGTAAGCGAAACACATTCTTAATCATTAAGTCTGATGTCTGTTTTGCAGTGGGTAAACCGACACAAGGGATAAAATGAGCTGCCTTTGTTAGACGATCAACCACCACTAGAATGGTGTTCTTCCCTTGAGAGGTTGGTAACTCCACAATGAAGTCCATAGAAATGGATCCCACAGGCGGGACGGGGTGGGAAGAGGTTGTAACAGACCAGTTGGTGAGGAGCGAGGTGTTTTGCATCTTGCACAGACTTCACATGAAGTGGCATGGTTTAAAACATCTTTCCTGTAAGTGGGCCACCAAAAGAAACGAGAAAGAAATTCTTGTGTCTTTAGAATTCCCCTATGACCGGCTATCTTGGAATCGTGGATGAGTTGCAATACTCTCAATCTGACTGTTTCAGGTATATACAGACGTTGTCCCTGAATCCACACACCATTCTTAAAAACAAGACTTACGTCCCTTGGGGGTTGAGCCAACAAAGAATCCGCATGGTATGCTTCCTTGATGTCCTTAAGTAGGTCTTGATTATGAATCACTCCCAGGAATCTAGAGTCAGGAAGAATAGTCTTAGGAGGAGTAAGTGGACGTGTCTCTGCTGAATGAATCCTAGAGAGTGCATCAGCCTTTCCATTGCGCGATCCTGGTCTATAAGAAATTACAAAATTAAATTGGTTTAGGAAAAGATTCCAGCGAGCCTGGCGAGGAGTCAGGCACTTAGCCGACCTGATAAATTCAAGGTTACGATGGTCTGTCAGGACGACTATTTGCTGTGCAGCACCCTGAAGAAGGTGTCTCCATTCCTTGAAGGCGGCAATAATGGCCAACAATTCTCTATTGCCCACATTGTAGTTCCTCTCAGCCGAAGACAACTGCTGGGAAAAGAAGGCACAGGGATGCAAGACATTCTTCTCACCTGTTCTCTGAGAGAGTATAGCTCCAACGGCACAGTCTGAAGCATCCACCTCTATTATGAAGGCAAGCTCGTGGTTGGGATGTACTAAGATAGGTGCGGTGGTAAATTTATCCTTTAAACAGGAAAATGCTTCCTGCGCTTGCGGGGTCCAGGAGAACCTAGACTCTTTCCGGGTAAGTTGGGTGATAGGTGACACTACCTCAGAGAAATTCCTAATGAAACGTCTATAGAAGTTGGCAAACCCGATGAAGCGCTGCACCTCCTTCACATTTCTAGGAATTGGCCAATCCTTGATGGCTTGGGTCTTGCTTCCATCCATACTAATCCCTTGCGTAGATAGTACATACCCCAGAAATTGAATTTCGGTCCTATGGAATTCACACTTTTCAAGTTTGATGTAGAGATGGTTTTGTCTTAGGCGTTCTAAGACCATTCTCACATGTCCATGATGTTCCTCTGTGGAGTTAGAAAAAATTAGAATATCATCCAGATAAATCACCACAAATGTATCTAGGAGATCCCTGAAGATGTCATTCACCAAGTGTTGGAAAGTGGCTGGGCGGTACTCAGACCAAAAGGCATAACTAGATATTCAAAGTGTCCATAGCGTGACCTGAATGCAGTCTTCCATTCATCCCCAAGTCTAATACGGACCAAGTTATAGGCCCCACGGAGATCCAGTTTAGAGAAAATTTTGGCGTGCCGCACTCTCTCCAACAACTCAGGGATTAAAGGCAATGGATAACGGTTTCTAATAGTAACCTTATTGAGTTCCCTATAGTCTATGCAGGGTCTCAGAGATCCATCTTTCTTCTTCACAAAGAAGATGGGTGCACCTGCGGGAGATGAAGAGGGGCGTATGAAGCCTTTGGCTAGATTTTCATCTATGTAGTCCTTCAAAGCTTTTAGCTCGGGCCCCGCTAGGGGGTAGATCTTACCAAAAGGTATCTCGGCTCCAGGCAATAATTTGATTGGACAATCATATGGACGGTGAGGAGGAAGCTGATCAGCGTTCTTCTTGTCACATAAATCCACATAGTCCTGGTATACAGCTGGTAGTTCAGGGACTGACATGGTTCCTTTAGGAACAGAGCAAGCTGAAACTCCTTGACTCATCTGTTTCTCCGGAAAGTGTAATTCCTTGGTCTCCCAGTTAATCGTAGGATTCTGTGCCTGCAGCCATGGTAGCCCTAGAATAATGGGAAAGTGGGGAGAAGAGATAAGCATAAAAGACATTTTCTCCTGATGATCTTTACCCATAAGGACCCTCAAAGGCTCTGTTTCTTGATCCACTGGTCCAGAAGTCAGTAGAGAGCCATCCACAGTCTCCATCTGTACTGGAGTAGAGTTCTTCACTGAACGTATCCCCTGTTTCAGAGCAAAGGAGATATCCATAAAATTTCCACTTGCTCCTGAGTCGATCATAGCAGAGCTAGACACCCAGACTGAGTCAACCCAGAGTTTGATGGAAAGGAAGCAATGAGAATTGTTTCTTTTACAACTCAGCTGGGACACCGCTGAGGAAACTTGAAAAATTGCAGCGTTTATACCGTCATTGTCCCCAGAACTAACAGAGTTTAAGTCCGAAAAATTAAGATCTCTTGCAGCAGATCTCTCTGGAATCTGAGGCTCGGACATGACAGAGCTCCTCTCGCAACACTCACAGTGAATGACTGCTGCAGTAGTCTTACGAGAACGGCTGGGGCAGTTTATAATGAAGTGCCCTGACTTACCACAGTAAAAACATAGATTTTCCTTTATACGATGTTCTTTGCGTGCATCACTAACCCGTCTTTGTAAAGAGTCCACCTGCATGGGTTCAGGTTCTGGTTCCCTTGTGATCCTACTCAAAGGTTCCTTAGCTGAGGAGGGAGGTAGGAAAAGGTTAGTGCGATTATTTTCGAACCATCTCTCTTGTCTGCGTTCAGTCAGACGAGCATCAATACGGATACAATAGTTAATAAAGTCACCTAACGCAGTGGGAGGGTCGGCACGAGCAAGTTCATCCTTAATCAGTGGAGACAACCCTTTCCGAAAAATAGATTTTTTGGCGGAAGTGTCCCAAGTGGTATCAAGAGCCCATCTCCTGAAATCCAAGGCATATTCGGCTACTGAACGCTTACCTTGGCGCAAAGTTAACATGGCTGCTTCAGCTGTTGCACCTCGATTGGGGTCATCAAACACCTGCCCCATGGCTGAAATAAAAGCATCAAGGTGATTCAAACAATCATCCTCAGTCTCAATCAGAGGGTTTGCCCACATCAAAGCCTTATTGGTAAGCAACATGATTATAGTAAGCACTTTGGATCGTTCAGTGGGAAATTGTGAAGCATGTGCAGAGAAAAATAGATTGCATTGGTTAATAAATCCCCTGAATTTCTCACGTTCACCGCCAAAACGAAAAGGAGGTAACTTGGGGATCCCAGAACTCGGGGTTATGGCAGGAGCCTGGACTCGTTCCTCTAGAGCCTCAATCCTGGCTCGTAATTCCTGGGTAGTTTGTCCAAACACTTGCAAATTATGATTAGTGAGATCCTGTAGGCTTGCAAAATGGGTCTTTATAGTCTGTATATCTGCAAGGATTGTATCAGTCACTCCGCAAAGCTCCTTTATGCGGGCCTCCATCTTCCAGATCTTTTAAGGCAGAAGTGCTGGAAGGAGAAGAGAAAAGGAAAAAAAAAAACAATAGTGTTTACCTGTGGTAACACTCCAGAGTAACATTTAAGGGAATGCGCTCACCTGGAATGGTTGTGAGAAGTCACAACCACTGTCATCACAGAAGGTATTAAACGGACATCTGATATCCACAGTCACAGCAGACACGGCTTTCCCAGACCCAGCAGACACTAAACATTGGCTCCTGAATCTTGTCATGTATAGTGTACAGTTCCTATAGCGTCTTGTGCTTGGGTGCGAGGAAAACACATGAGACACAGGTTGATATGAAATGACTTGTATTACTTCATACAAGCATGCAGAAAAGGTCACACAGTTTGCAGGAACAGAGGCAGGAGACACAGCAGGCCAGAGTAACTTCAAGCTCTACAATAACTCTCCAAAGCAGGTTCAGGATCTCTTCTCTGTACCGTAATTCCTCTGCAAACATGGATTCACCAGACAGCAGGTTTCCAGAGTCCAAAAGTGTTCCAAAGTTCCTCAGTAGGAAATAGCTGGAGTCCAAAATTCTAGGTTTCCAGGAGTCAGGTCACAGGCTGACTGAAGCTTGATTCAGGAGCACTGATTGTTCAGCTGAGGCTGCTTAAGAAGCAAGAGGAGAGAATCAGGGTGGGAACATGAAAGCTGGAACCTCCATATTAACTGAGGGCAAGATAGCTGCAGCAAGACAGAAAGCAAAATGGCCGACGGAAAACTGAGTTTCAAGGAACATGTCAAAAGAGACAAAGAACCTTACAGGTGGTCTTGGGTGGGCTGCAAGACTTTACTGACTTTTAGCAGACCTCACCTTCGGCCACACCAAACGGGTTTTAGTTTCTGAGGTATATGTAAAACCAAGATGGAGCACCGAGGTGCTATCTATTTACAGAAAGAGTTTGTGGGCTTGCAAAGTCCTCAGCCACGCAGTTCAAGACTCAAACAACTTAAGGAAAAGCTACTCTTCCTGGTTAAGGCAACATTTTTAACCTATTTACAGTCAGGACCCTGTCCAGGCTAAGAATTCACTTTGAACTGGGTAGCTGACCTCCAGGGGTCAGCTGGTGCTCCTCCGGAAGCTTCCAGACATCTGTGACACCGGGTGCCACCAGGACATGGTGCCGTTTACGTCTTGTGACCACCAGGTCATGTCCAGAAATCACAGTCTGTACTCCGGCATCACGGGTTGTGCAGCAAGGCCTGACAGGTGCCTCACTGAGGCCAACATCCTGCACCCTCTCTGGGCGGGGGCAGAAGAGGCAGCTCGGGAGTTGCTGACTGGGCTGTTGGCAGGGCGGGGGTGCTGGAAGAGACTCAGGGATCGGGGACCGGTGATGAGGTGGGCCCGGACGCATCCCCATGCTCTAGACGTACCTGGAAACATTGAGGGCATACCACCCTTTGTACCCCCAGTGCCGGGTGTAGGTCACTAGGTCCCTAACATATAGGTCCCTCTTCGGGTGCCCCTCTGGTAGATGGGCCTCTACATCCCGGCGGTTAACAAATATTTCCAGGTACAGCCCGGGCTCCTGGATGAACCCCATCCACCCTGTAGCTTGAAGTCCCGCACCGCCCCTTGCGCCGCGGCTCCCTCAGCAGACCTTTGTCCTTTCTCATCTTGTCCTTATCGGCCTGGTCCTGCTCATGCTGCCGCTGACGGAGCTGCTGTGCCTCCCTGCGTTCCTGCTGGCGTTCAGCTTCCTGCTCCCGATGTCTCCACTCCTCCTCCATCGCCGGTCATAGTCCGCTGCAGCCAGCCGCTCCATCTCCTGCCAGTCAATCGGCGTGGGTTCCCAACAAGTTTATGGTGCTCCGCAGCAACGGGCTCTGCAGCGGGTTCTGTCACTGGCTGGGATACCGGCGCGGGCAGCATACCCGACACCGGGGCAGATGGTTCGGCATCTCCTTCTTCCTCCGGTTCTTCAGCCGGGATGGGTATAGGGCACCGGGTTCGGCCACTACACAGGCCTCCGTTTCAGCCTCGGGTAACGGGGTCTCCGGTGGGCGGAACGATCGGCTCTGCTGCAGCCGCAGCTTCAGGGCCCGCCAGCTCTGCTCCATCCTCTCCACTCCAGCCCGGTGCCAGGCCAAGTCCTCCAGCGCGGCATCCGCCTCCGCTTCACGGGTTAGGGCCCCATCGGGTTCGAGCCCTGGAGATGGCTCAGGCTCCGGTTGCACTTCTTCGTGGAGGAAGAGTGTCAGCTCCTCCATTCCCCCACACAGCGATTCCTTTCCTGCCACCATCTCTTCCCAGTGGTAACTGATTATTCCATCAGGAGGGGCCTGGTCTTTTGTAGGGAGGCGTGACCTTCGGTTCTTTTCCTCCCACTGAGGAGGATGAGGAGGCGGATCTCCTTCGCTGTGGGGCATGATCTGATATTGTAAAAGCACTTGGACTGGGCGGCCATTATTTTCGCGCCACTGAGTGAGCACACACCCACGAATTCACGCCCTCCTTCTTCACCAGCGCCTCATGGCGCGAATATGGCTGCAAAATGGCGGCAAATGGCAGTAAAAGGCGGCAAAGTCACAAAGATGGCAAATACAGTCTTTTAGCACAGAAACAGTCAATATAGTCACACAGGACTCACGTATCACGAGCTTCAGGATCCTGTTCGTGACGCCAAAAATGAGCCGCCCGCCAGGGCCGTGGGGTACTCGGCACCGAGCCCGTCAACTTCTATGGGGGATGTCACGGGCAGCCACGGCTCGGTCCGTGGCCCTGGGCGCTCACCAAAAATGGGAATATTTACAGGGGATTAGTGTTTGTGTAGTTTGCTGTGACGCCACCTGTAGTACCTGGTCAGGGTGACCAGCGCTGCTGTGCAGGTCCTCTGGAAGGGATGGTGTTGTGCAGCTAGTTGTTAAGTCTCCCACAGGTGAGACGGAGTCCTTCCAGAGCAGATAGATGAAAGGTGTAGTAATGGTGCAGAAGGGATGTAGCAGAGGGGAGTGTGGATCGCTGGAGTAATCAGGAAACAGTTCTGTTGCAGCTTCAGGGTTTTTACTCAAGTCTGTCATGCACACAGATGCCAGCCGGGCGCTGTGTCCTCCAAGTGAATGGTCCAGCAACCCTCAGGTAAGTTGGTCGCACTTCCAAAGACTCCCTTTTAATATGTTCCTTTCTGGCTTCTTCTCTAGGTGCTACACTCCTGACTTCCATGCACCCCGCTACCACAGAGCCCTCGTACGAGGGAGTATTGGGCCTTTTCAGTTACCAGTCTGGACTGGGGTGGGTTACGCAGCCACCCAGTATGGAAGTCCTGGACATACTTGACCCCTATGCTTCCTCCCAGTGAGAATATGGTGGCTAGTGGTCCCTTGGAGAGACCCACTGTTCTCGGTGTTACTAGTGGAGCTGAACTTTCCCACTAGTCTAGGGACCGTTCCCGATGCTCGCCTGGTCCTCCTGCTTCAGGATGGGGCACAGCCTCAGTTGCTGTCTCGCCCTGAACCCTTTCTCTCTCTTCAGCAAGGCCCCCTGAGGTGAACTCAGAGGAGCAGCAGAACAGTCCAGTACCCACACACTGACTGCCTGGCTCAAACTGGAAACTCTAATTTCACACGCAGCCTAATGCTGCCTAAGCTCCACCCACCCATCTAGCTACACCCTATTCTAACCAACCTGAGTCAGACCATCCTCCCGAAGGGTCTGCCTGCACTCAGCTAGCATGATGTGTGATGGATGCAGTGGTTGGAGTCAATGGGGTGCTTCCTCCTTACCTGAGAGTCAGGTGCCACACCACTGGGTGCGATGCAACATCTCTGTGGCGACTGGACCCTCAGGGCACCACACAAATTTCTTTGTTTTAAGGGAATAAAAATTCAAAATTTGAAAACTGACAAAGTTTCAAAATTTTTGCCATATTTTCATAAATAAATGCAAGTTATATCGTGGAAATGTTACCACTATCATGAAGTACAATATGTCCTGAGAAAACAGTTTCAGAATCGTGAAGATCCGTTGAAGCGTTCCAGAGTTATAACCTCATAAAGACACAGTGGTCAGAATTGTAAAAATTGGTCCGATTATTAACGTGCAAACCACCCTTTGGGGTTAAGGGGTTAACCCTTTTTATATGAAAACACACTATATATCCGGTATCCCATAGAAATTGCCACTTTGTGGGATATCACATATATATATATATATATATATATATATATATATATATATATATATATATATATTGTGAGACAGTGAGAGTATGTGTGTTGAATGGGGTGTACATTTCACCTAGATACTTTGCTGACTGGTATAAGGGAAATGTATGGCTTTGTAAACCTAGTGGTAGAGAAAGGTCACTACACCTTACATTCAGTACACACTTGCAGCTCAGGCCTGAAACCACTCAGCTGTTAATTAGGAGACCAGAAGTAGGTGTCTGCGAACACAGACAGAGAGCTCGCTTAGTCTGGACAAGGAGTCCAGGCACAAGAAGGAGTCTCCAGGAGTGTGAGCTGTCTCAGTCTGGGTGCTCGATGTACCCCGGACACAGGAGTAGTCTCTGTGAGAATCCATGCGGATAGCTGCTGAATAGGAGGGGAGCTCTCTCAAGTCTGGACGTTGGATATGCCTTCAGACACAAAGAGGAGACTCTGTGAAACTCCATGCTGGTAAATGCTGAACATATGTGTTGTTTTGGGGACAGGCTGTTAGAGTCTGGACCCGGATAGAGAGGGAAATCTATCTAAGTGTAGTAAGTGGCTGGACAAGCCCAGGTCTTATGTTTATGATTTGGTTTTGATTATGTTCTGTTTGCTGTGGACTTTAATAAAACTGGTTGCGGCCAGTTTTTACCAGAACTGCTGTCTGTGAATGAACTGTTTCCGTGCCATTCCGTCTACCCGGACGGCGATCCCAGAGCTATATCCCCTGAAAAGCTTACAATATACATAAATATACTTTTTCCATCATATATTCAGACACAATAATATTGCTACTATTATAATAATGCATAACTCTTAAGATTCATGTTTGGCATGAAATGAACATTTATAAAATATTTGACACTTGCATCCCTGTATACATACACTATTTTATTTATATATTGAGAATATATAAAATGTAATTGAGATCTCCCAGAGTCAATATAATTTACCAAGCATTGAAAAGAAAAACTAGTAAAGGGCTGCAGAGGAAACATAAAAATACAGGAGATTGGAAATAAACTAATAGAAAATAAGCATGGAAATAATAACAGCACATAACAAAACAAGCTCCGTCTCCCTCTATAATTGAATATAATAGTAATTTTGGCTAAATATCTATTTCCTTGGATTTTCAAATTTATAGGACATTTATTGAGAACAAATTAATGTCCAATACATTGGAAGAAATTTATTAAAACTAAGACAATTGAAAACAGTTTTGTTGCCCTCTGAGACCAATCATATTTCTCATTTTCCTGATAAAAGTTGGAATTGTACTTTTGCATTTCTTCAGCTCTCTATCATGGTGCTTTCTTATCTTTTGGACAGTGCAATATTACTAGCTAACTTTAGTGTTTGTGAATAATGTACCCTTGAAACCAGAAATGAAATCTATGCAGTACTTAGTTTACACTCATTTTTCCTCAGTTCAAGAGGAGAAGTCAAAAGATGACTGGGACTGGGACTAAAGGTAAGAGGAGTAGGTGCATAAATAAAACAAAATTTAGAAGGTCAAAAAGGCACTAAAGGCAGAGAAGGGTGTGCATATACAATATAAAAAAAGGTGGGACCGGTACTCAGATTTGGTCCCAAATAGATAATCACATAAATAATAACCGCTCAGTAAGTGAGTATACCAAGTGTCACTCACGCATAGTAAAAAGGAATTATATGGTATAATGCATAGCAAAAGGATGGTGGGTCGAAGGTCACTCCTATTTTAATCAAGTATCCACAAGTAATCAGGTGCTATGCCCAAGGGAATATCGCGGTCAGTGCTGATATGGTGTGTAGCCGTTTGTTACGGGAAAGTTTGAGACCTATAATGTTAAATGATCCCCCAGCATTGAATGAGAATAAAGGTAAAACAAATAAGCTCGGTCCATTGCTGAGAATGAATGAGATTCAATACATCAGGGAGTAACAGTAATCTGCAGGAGGAGAAGGTCTTTTACCTGCTGCTGTGTCACTGCATGGGAGATGTGTGAGGTTCACTGTCTCTATTCCTTGGGAGAGATGAGAAGAAGTGTTGTGATGCACTGATACTGTTGGTGGTTACCGAGGAACCGCAAAAGCATCCAGCTGGTCCGGGTGGTGAGTATTCGCTGTCCGATGTGTGTAAGACAATCAAGAAGCAGCAGCGCAGCCCCGGTCGGTGACATGCGCTTAAGGAATCTCTGCCTGTTGACCCGAGCGGTAGTACACTGCTAGCTGATCATGGAGACTGGCGTCATTCAAATCCGAATCTAAGGCTAATTTCACATTTGCGTCTTTTAGCGCAGCGCTTCGTGCGCTACCGAAAACGTGTGCAAAAACGCAAGCAAACGCATTCAAAGCGCATGGTTTTTTTAACGCATCAAAGTACGCATAACGACAAAAAAACGTAGCGTTTACATGCATTTATATAGCTTTTCCATGCGTTTGCGTTTTTTAGGCGCATGAGTCACACATTGCACAAGAGGAAAATCCTTGAAACAGACTCCACCAATGGGACACCAGTGGGCGAGTGTCATGGGACTTCTTTAAATAGACCCTGTTCAGCTGAATTCTTCATATTTTGCTGGTGTTCCCTGTGTCACCATAGATCTGCGTTGGTAGAGTTTTCACATAAACTTGGATATGGACATCGCGCTGTTTCAGGCTTTTGCTGTTGCTTGCCAGCAACAAAGGGAGAGAGAGAGCGAAGATAGCAGGGGCGTTTTTGGAGACATCCGATTATTGAAGTCCGAGAGAGCCGTGGAGCATACCACACCCTCTTCAGCGAGCTCCAGGCAAACCCGGCTAAATTTTCGGACTATACACGAATGTCCCAAGAAAGTTTTAGGGATTTGCTTTCTCGTGTTGAAGGAGCCATCCGGAGACAGGACACACAGCTCCGTCGTGCGATTCCTCCGGAGGAACGGCTCCTCATCATATTACGGTACATAATATTAAACCAATGCGTGTATTGTTTTTGTTCTGCCATTTACTAAAAGTCGGCTGAATTATAGTTCTGCAATTAACAGTAATTTTTTTTATGTCAGTGTTTTGACAAAGTCTGGACAATCACAATTTTTTTCATCTGTTTTGCAGCTTCCTGGCTTCTGGCGAGACCCTCTCTTCACTTCACTTTCAGTGCCGGCTTGGAATCTCCACCTTGTCTGGAATAGTTGCGGACACCTGACGGGCTTTGTGGGACGTTCTATGTCGTGAATTTATACCCCTGCCCACCGCGGAAAAGTAGATGGATATTGCAGAAAAATTCTTTACAGTATGCAATTTCCCCAACTGTTTGGGAGCGGTGGATGGGAAACACATCAGGATAACAAAACCCCCAAGAAGTGGCTCTGAGTACTTTAATTATAAAAAGTACTTTTCTACGGTACTCATGGCCATTGCAGATGCAGACTGCAGATTTATTGCAGTGGACATTGGGGCATTTGGCCGGGGCAATGACTCCCAGACCATTAACAAGTTGGACATGGGCCTTAGGTTGTATGGCAACCATTTTACCCTGCCATGGGCCTCTTCCCCACACCGAAGGTCCGCCACTGCCATTTGTAATGGTTGGTAATGAGGCCTTTCAAATGTGCGCAAACCTGTTGAAACCCTACTCCAGCCGTGACTTGGACCACAGCAAAAAAATATTTAATTACAACTGACCAGGGCCCGAAGAACTGTCGAGTGTGCCTTTGGGATTCTTGTGTCCAGATGGCGCATTCTAGGCACAGCCATCAATCTAAACTAGAAACTGTGGATGAGATGGTGAAAGCCTGCATGGTTCTTCACAATTTTGTGATGGCTAAAGAGCGCCCTAACTTTGAACTAGATGAAACAGCTGCCAACCCATTACCTGATTTCACTCAGCACTAGGGTTGAGCGATACTTTCCGATATCAAGAAGTATCGGATCGGAATGGGTATCGCCGATACCCCAAAAGTATCGGCGATACCCGATTCCGATACCGGAAATCCAATGCAAGTCTATGGGACAGAAATATCGTAACTAAAAAAAACCTCTTTCTTTCCTTGTAAACACTAAATATACACACATAGAATACATATATATATATACATGTCATTGTGACATATATATACATATATTTATAGTTTATACACTTCTACATAGTAAAATAGCCTCTGATTCAATTGCCGGGTAATGCCGGCTTTTGTGAAAATACAGAAGCACCCGACATGAAATGACACTTGGTTTACATAGAGTTAACCATGTCTTTTCATGTAGTTTGATATCTGATTTGCACAAAACAATTACATGAGTGTATGTGTGCAAAATTTCACACCTGTAGGGGTTAATTAAAGGTGTAAATTCGTTGTAAAAAAAACGGACTTTTTTGCTACGAATTTACACCTTTAATTAACCCCTACAGGTGTGAAATTTTGCACACATACACTCATGTAATTGTTAGTGAAAACAATAGATCAAACAACTTGAAATGACATGGTTAACTCTATGTAAACCATGTGTCATTTCATGTCGGGTTCTGCATTTTCACAAAAGCCGGCAATTGAATTAGCGGCTATTATACTATGTAGAAGTGTATGAACTATAAATATAAATATATATATATATATTATATATATATATATATATGTGTCACAAATTCAATGACATGTGTGTGTATATATATATATATATATATATATATATATATATATGAGGTGTAAAATTGTTGAAAAAAAATGCGTGGGCTCCCGCCCTATTTTCGCAACCAGACAGACAAAGCAAGCGAGTGGGGGCAGATAATAATAGCCCAGAGAGGGACCATTATTTTTGGCCCCCCCTGGCTACTAACATCTACCCCCAGACACCCCAGAAAAGACAAATCTATAATTAGATTCGCCCTTTCTGGCACTTTGCCCGTCTATTCCCATTGCCCTGTAGCGGTGGCGAATGGGTTAATAAGGGGTTAAAGCCACCTTGCTATTGAAAGGTGACCTTAAGCCAGGTTAACCCCTTACTGCCATCGGACGTACTATCCCGTCCATGGTACCTGGGCCCGTATGACCGGGGACGGGATAGTACGTCATAGGCGATCAGCTGCGCTCCTGAGGGGAGCGCAGCTAATCGCCGCCGGGTGTCAGCTGATTATCACAGCTGACACCCATGACTGTGTGTCAGGAGCGGTCACGGACCGCTCCCGGCACATTAACCCCTAGCACACCGCGATCAAACATGATCGCGGTGTACTGGGGGCACAGGGGAGGATCAATGGATTCGCGCTGTTCTGAGGGCTTCCTCCCTCCCAGGACCCGGATCCAAGATGGCGCCGGGGTCCTGGAGGGAGGCGGCTACCTCAGTGCCTGCCGAGAGCAGGCACTGAGAAGCCTGCATCTATGCCTGTGCGATCGCTGGTGTGACAGAGTGCTGTGCACACTGTCACACCAGCGATCTGATAAAATACTGTGATGTCCCACCCTGGGACAAAGTAAAAAAGTTAAAAAAGTAAAAATAAACATGTGTAAAAAAAAAATCCAAAATAAAAAAAAAAAAAAAAAAATATTCCCCAATAAATTCACTTCTTCCTATAAATAAAAAAAAAAACAATAAAAGTACACATATTTGGTATCGCCGCGTCCGTAACGACCCCCCCTATAAAATTGTCCCACTAGTTAACCCCTTTAGTGAACCCCTTAAAAAAAAAAAAAAAAAAACGAAGCAAAAAATCAATGCTTTATCATCATACTGCCGAACAAAAAGTGGAATAACACGCGATCAAAAAGATCGATATAAAAAAACATGGTACCGCTGAAAACGTCATCTTGTCCCGCAAAAACGAGCCGTCATAAAGCATCATCAGCGAAAAAATAAAAAAGTTATAGCTCGCAGAATAAAGCGATGCAAAAATAATTATTTTTTATAAAAAATTGTTTTTATTCTATAAAAGCGCCAAAACATGAAAAAATGATATAAATGAGGTATCGCCATAATCGTACTGACCCGAAGAATAAAACTGCTTTATCAATTTTACCACACGCGGAACGGTATAAACGCCTCCCCAAAAGAAATTCATGAATTGCTGATTTTTGTTCATTCTAACCTCCCAAAAATCGAAATAAAAAGCGATCAAAAAACGTCACGTGCTCAAAAATGGTACCAATAAAAACATCAACTCGTCCCGCAAAAAATAAGACCTCACATGACTCTGTGGGCCAAAATATGCAAAAATGATAGCTCTCAAAATGTGATGATGCAAAAACTATTTTTGCAATAAAAAGCGTCTTTTAGCGTGACAGCTGCCAATCATAAAAACCCGCTATAAATAGTAAATCAAACCCCCCTTTATCACCCCCTTAGTAAGGGAAAAATAATAAAATTAAAAAAAAGCATTTATTTCCATTTTCCCATTAGGGTTAGGGTTAGGGTTGCGGCTAAAGTTAGGGTTAGGGTTGGCGCTAAAGTTAGGATTAGGGTTAGGGTTGGGATTAGGGGTGTGTTAGGGTTAGGTTTGTGGTTAGGGTTGGGACTAGGGTTAGGGGTGTGTTGGGGTTAGGGTTGGAGTTAGAATTGGGGGGTTTCAGCTGTTTAGGCACATCACGGGCTCTCCAAATGTGACATAGCGTCTGATCTCAATTCCAGCCAATTCTGCGTTGAAAAAGTCAAACGGTGCTCCTTCACTTCTGAGCTCTGCCATGCGTCCAAACAGTAGTTTATCCCCACATATGGGGTATCAGCGTACTCTGGACCACAAGAGTAATTGTGCAATTTGTCCTATTTCTTCTGCTACCCTTGGGAAAATAAAAAACTGGGGGCGAAAATATCATTTTTGTACAAAAAAAAATATTTTTTTGTTTTTACGGCTGTACATTATAAACTTCTGTGAAGCACTTGGGGCTTCATAGCGCTCACCACACATCTAGATAAGTTCCTTGTGGGGTCTATTTCCAAAATGGGGTCACTTGTTGGGGATTTCCACTGTTTAGGCGCATCAGGGGCTCTCCAAATGCGACATGACGCCCCCAGACCATTCCATCAAAGTCTGCAATCCAAAACGTCACTACTTCCCTTCCGAGCCCTGACGTGCGCCCATACAGTAGTTTTCTCCCACATATTGGGTATCAGCGTACTCAGGACAAATTGGACAACAACTTTTGGGTTCCAATTTCTTCTGTTACCCTTGTGAAAATAAAATATTGGGGGCGAAAAAAAATCATTTTTGTAAAAAAAAAAAAGATTTTTTATTTTTACGGCTGTACGTTATAAACTTCTGTGAAGCACTTCGGGGTTCAAAGTGCTCACCACACATCTAGATAAGTTCCTTGTGGGGTCTATTTGCCAAAATGGGGTCACTTGTGGGGGTTTCCACTGTATAGGTGCATCAGGGGCTCTCCAAATGTGACATGACGCCCCCAGACCATTCCATCAAAGTCTGCAATCCAAAACGTCACTACTTCCCTTCCGAGCCCTGACGTGCGCCCATACAGTAGTTTTCTTCCACATATTGGGTATCAGCGTACTCAGGACAAATTGGACAACAACTTTTGGGTTCCAATTTCATCTGTTACCCTTGTGAAAATAAAATATTGGGGACGAAAAAAATCATTTTTGTAAAAAAAAAAAAGATTTTTTATTTTACGGCTGTACGTTATAAACTTTAGTGAAACACCTGGGGGTTAAAAGTTCTCACCACACATCTAGATAAGTTCCTTGAGGGGTCTAGTTTCCAAAATGGCTCATTTATGGGGTTTCCACTGTTTAGGCAGATCAGGAGCTCTCCAAACACGACATGGTGTCCAGCCAATTCTGCGTTGAAAAAGTTAGACGGCGCTCCTTCCCTTCCAAACTCTGCCATGCACCCAAACAGTGGTTTACCCCCACATATGGGGTATCAGCGCACTCAGGACAAATTGCACAATAACTTTTGGAGTCTTGTTACCCTTGGAAAAATAAAAATTGGGGTGAAAAGATCATTTTTGTGGAAAAAATATGATTTTTAAATTTTACGGCTCTACGTTATAAACTTGTGTGAAGCACTTGGGGGTTCAAATTGCTCACCAAAGATCTAGAAAAGTTCCTTAGGGGGTCTAGTTTCCAAAATGGGGTCATTTTTGTGGGGTTTCCACTGTTTAGGCACATCAGGGGCTCTCCAAATGCAACATGGCATCCAATCTCAATTCCAGCCAATTTTGGTTGGAAAAAGTCAAATGGTGCTCCTTCCATTCCGAGCTCTGCCGTGCGCCCAAACAGTGGTTCCCACCCACATATGGGGTATCAGGTACTCAGGACAAATTGGACAACAACTTATGTGGTCCAATTTCTCCTGTTACCCTTGAGAAAATAAAAAATTAGTGACTAAAAGATAATTTTTGTGGGAAAAAAATAGGATTTTTTATTTTCATGCCCGGGCATTATAGACTTGTGTGAAGCACTTGGGGGTTCAAAGTGCTCACCAAAGATCTAGATAAGTTCCTTAGGGGGTATAGTTTCCAAAATGGGGTCACTTGTGGGGGTTTCCACTGTTTAGGCTCATCTGGGGCACTGCAAACGGAACATGACCCCCATCAACTCTGCATTCCAAAACGTTACTACTTCCTTTCCAAGCCCTGCCGTGCACCCAAACAGTTCCCCCCCCCACATATGGGGTATCAGCGTACTCAGGACAAATTGGACAACAACTTTTGGGGTCCAATTTCCTTGGGAAAATTCAAAAATTTGGGACTAAAAAATCATTTTTGTGGAAAATTTTTTTTTTTTTTTTCACACCCAGGCATTATAAGCTTTTGTGAAACACTTGGGAGGTCAAAGTGCTCACAACAGATCTAGAGAAGTACCTTAGGGGGTCTAGTTTCCAAAATGGTGTCACTTGTGGGGGTTTCCACTGTTTAGGCGCATCAGGGGCTCTCCAAACACGACATGGCGTCCAATCTCAATTCCAGCCAATTTTAGTTTGAAAAAGTCAAACGGCGCTCCTTCCCTTACGAGCTCTGCCGTGTGCCCAAACAGTGGTTTTCCCCCACATATTGGGTATTGGCGTACTCAGGAGAAATTGCATAACAACCTTATCTGTCCATTTTCTCCTTTTACCCTTGTGAAAATAAAAAAAAAGTTTGTAAAAGATCATTTTTGTGGCTAAAAAGTTAAATATTCATTTTTTCCTTCCACGTTGCTTTAGTTCCTGTGAAGCATCTGAAGGGTTAATAATCTTCTTGAATGTGGTTTTGAGTACCTTGAGGGGTGCAGTTTTTAGAATGGTGTCACTTTTGGGTATTTTCTGCCATATAGACCCCTCAAAGTGACTTCAAATGAGAGGTGGTCCCTAAAAAAAATGGCTTTGTAAATTTTGTTGTAAAAATGAGAAATCGCTGGTCAACTTTTAACCCTTATAACTTCCTAACAAAAAAAATTTTGGTTCCAAAATTGTGCTGATGTAAAGTAGACATGTGGGAAATGTTATTTCTTAACTATTTTATGTGACATATTTCTCTGTTTTAAGGGAATAAAAATTCAAAGTTTGAAAATTGCAAAATTTTAAAAATTTTCGCCATATTTGCATTTTTTTCAAAAATAAACGCAAGTTATATCGAAGAAATTTTACTTCTAACGTGAAGTACAATATGTCACGAGAAAACAATCTCAGAATCGCGAAGATCCGTTGAAGCGTTCCAGAGTTATAACTCATAAAGAGACAGTGGTAAGAATTGTAAAAATTGGCCCGGTCATTAAGGTGCAAACCACCCTTGGGGGTGAAGGGGTTAATAATTGAGAGCTGTCAATTAGACAACTATCAATTATTAATCCTATTGTATGATAGAAAAATCAAACACACACAGTTTAATAAAAAAGAAGTTTAATTAAATAATCACACAGTTTTTGACCATATTTTATTTTCCTGCTAAAACCATTTCCTGTAATAAAAATAAAATAAAAAAGCAAAATTATTCTTACCAAACCGATGCACAGTCAGGTCCCACGCTGTAATCCATCAGAAAGGGTTAACAGGTTACAGCTAGCAGCCGGCTAATGATGCCTGCTGAGCTGTAACACCCCTGAATGAATAACTTCCTCTCCCAGCGAAAGGAGAGGAAGAGATTAATGAATGGAGCTTAACTGATTTATTGCCACTTTCACTTCAGTGACCTGACCTAAAGTGAAAGTGGGACACAATCAATTAAGCTTCATTCATTAATCACATCCTCTCCTGTCGGCAGGAGATAAGCTCATTCATTCATGAGCTTTCAGCTGAGCACGCATGATTACTTGCGCTGCTTAGCTGATTGCTAGTTAACCCTTTGTGAAGGATTACATCGTGGGACGTGAAAGATCGCCAGATAGGTAAGAATAATGTTGTTTTATTATTTTTTCTTTATTATAGAAGATCAAGGGCTTCGCAGGGATTAAGAGTTTAATAAAAGATGGTCAAAAAAATGTGTTTTTATTTCATTAAAATTATTGATTCTTAAAGTGTGTGTGATTTTTTTATTTCCTTCAATAGGATTAATAATTGATAGTTGTCTAATTGACAGCTCTCAGTTATTAACCTGGCTTAAAGTGACCTTTCAATAGCAAGGTGGCTTTAACCCCTTATTAACCCATTCGCCACCGCTACAGGGCAATGGGAATAGACGGGCAAAGTGCCAGAAAGGGCGAATCTAATTAGAGATTTGCCCTTTCTGGGGTGTCTGGGGGCAGATGTTAGTAGCCAGGGGGGGCACAAAAAAATGTACCCTCCCTAGGCTATTATTATCTGCCCCCACTCGCTTGCTTTGTCTGTCTGGTGGAGAAAATACACCGGAAGCCCACGCATTTTTTTTCAACGAATTTACACCTTTAATTAACCCCTACATGTCTGAAATTTTGCACACATACACTTATGTAATTGTAAGTTAAAACCATATATCAAAATACATGAAATGACATGGTTAACTGTGTCTAAACAATGTATCATTTCATGTCGGCTTTTGTGATTTCACAAAAGCCGGCAATTGAATTAGCAGCTATTATACTATGTAGAAGTGTATGAACTATAAATATATGTATATATATATGTCACAATTACATATATATATATATATTCTATGTGTGTATATGTATTGTTTCTATTCTTTATTAAAGCTGTCAGTGTGATTTTACAGTATAGCCAGGGATGAATTAGCGGCTATTATACTATGTAGAAGTGTATGACCTATATATATATTAAATTTTTTTTACAATGTGATTTTTACATGACTTTTTACATAGAGATAACTGCTCTATGTAAAACTTCATGTTAAAATCGCATTGCATACAGATGGAAAACTGATGGAAAACGCATGGTGCGATTTAATATCGCATCAAAATCGCATGCCTTTTTACAACAAATGTACAGTTTTTTTCCTGCAGAAAACGGACCGATCTTTTTCCAGCCAGTGAGTATGAGACCAAAAGGTTAATGTTTACTGAAGGGACCGCAGCTAATGCTGCAGCCTCACAGTAAACCCCCGAATGAATGAGCTCCTCTCCTGGCTGACAGGAGAGGAAGTGGAAAGCTTAATTGATTGCTTTCCACTTTCACTTCAGGTCAGCCAGGGACACCATCAGTGACTTCAGAGGGAACTGATTAACAAAAATAGGGGTTCCCTTCGAAAAAAAAATGGCGTGGGGTCCCCCCTATTTTTGTTAACCAGCCTGATGAAGCAGACTGCTGAGGCATGGTATTTAAGGCTGTTAAGGAGCCAATATCCATGGACCTTGCCAGCAGCATCGGACTGGAGTACCTTGGGCCCACCAGAGAAAAATTATTCTTGGGGCCCACCATCATACTTCCCAACCTTTGAAGAAGGGAAAGAGGGACAAAGGCTGTGGCACTCTGTGCCTGCTGCAGCAAATTTTAGGCCATGCCACGTTGCACCACAGACTGTCCAGGAGTTGGTGGATGCTTTAGTCCAGGTGTGGGAGGAGATCCCTCAGGAGACCATCCGTCGCGCTCATCAGGAGCATGCCCAGAAGTTGTAGGGAGGTCATACAGCATACTTCCAAACTTTTGAAGGCAGGAAAGAGAGTTAAAGGCTGCGCCGCCGCAAATTTTAGGCCACGCCCCGACTACACCCATTTCACAACTAATCACACCCATATCCTCGCCCCAACCATACCCATTTAGCACTGCTGATCACACTGACTGGTAATGAGGGCACAGTGGCTGGCATTATGGGCACAGTGGTTGGTACTGAGGAAAAGAAAGAAAGAGCAGCGAGAGAGAAAGAAAGGAGAGAGAGAGAAAGAACAAACAGAGAAAGAAAGAGAGGAAAGAAAGAAAAGAGAGCGAGAAAGAAAGAACAGAGAAAGAGAGAACAGAGAGAGAAAGAAAGAACAGAGAGCGAGAAAGACTAGAAAAAGAAAGAAAGACTAGAGAGAGAGCCAGAGGCGTAGCTAGGGTTTTGGTTTAGTGGGGCGAAACTTCTGAGTGGGCCCCTAACCAGAGAACCTCAGCAAATGACCGCGCTGTTGCCAAAAATAATCTATATATAAAAAGACCAATATTGATATCACCGCCATATGATCTGTGGTAAATAATACCAGTCCTACAAGAACATATAATAGATTACAGCACAGGTATAGATAATGACTTACCGCTGATGTTCTTTCTAATGGAATTGTTCACTTTTCATGTCTTTTCCATCTGGCCCAGACCGACATGACGACTTCTCCAGCCAGGACTCGACTGCAGAGATTACAACAAAGACACATTTCACTTCTCATATTTTTAGCACTGTCACGGTCACCAATTGGACTATTCTCAACCTGCACAAACTCCTCATCCTGCTGATACCCCAATACTGAGCCGCTGCTGCCATATGTGTCCCTATTTCTGCACCTGATACCCCAATACTGAGCTGCTGCTGCCGTATGTGTCCCTATTACTGCACCTGATACCCCAATACTGAGCTGCTGCTGCCGTATGTGTCCCTATTACTGCACCTGCTGTGTGGTTCTGTGTGACCTCTAAATTCTAATGCACCCCTCTAGAATATAGTAATGCCGGGTGCAAGTGCCCTAGAAAACAGTGCCCACATTTTGTCCCCTAGACTGTAATAATGCAATAATGCCCTGTGTGCCCCTTTGCCAGTCACAGTAACCCGAGTTCCCCTATAACAATAGGTGTCCACTTTACATTTAATAATGTCCCAAGTCTCCCCCTGTACATCTCCCCTATACACAGAATAATGCCCCTCACTGGATATATACTGACCCCTTAATGTCCCCAAACTATTTAATGGGTCCAACACTGTATGATGGCCCCTAGATAGCATCCATACAGCATAATACACCAGATAGTCCTCAATATAGTATAATGCACCCCCATAGGCAGCCTCTATATTATAATAAACCCCCATAGGCAGAGTCTATAATATAATGCACCACCATAGGCAGCCGCTATATTATAATGCACCCCCATAGGCAGCCTCTGTAGTATAATGCATTCCCATAGGGAGTCTCTGTAGTATAATGCAGCCCCCATATACAGCCTCTGTAGTATAATGCAGCCCCATATACAGCCTCTGTAGTATAATGCACCCCCCATATACAGCCTCTGTAGTATAATGCACCCCCATTAAAAAAAAAAAAAAAAAACAATACTCACCTCCCGGCTCCTGTGCTGCTCACTGTTCTCCCTCTCAGCGTCTGACAGTGGGCGCCGGCAGGTGACGTCATCGCGCCCGCTGTCAGACGCTGAGAGGGGATTATGGGAGAGAAGGAGCGCTCGCTCCTTCTCTCTCTATGCGGACAGCTGTATCGGCTGGATGCCGATACAGCTGACCCTCCGATGATGGGTGGGGGGCCCACTGCTGGCACCGGGCCCCCCCCACCGCCTGTTTAGGCCCCATAGCGGCCGGGCAGCAGAGCAGGGAGAGCGATTCTCCCTGCTCTGCCGCAGAATGTAACAGTTACTGTAGCGTAGCTCCGGATGGGCCCCCTCAGAGCGCGGGGCCCGGGGCCACCGCCCCCTCTGCCCCGCGACCTATCCTTTCAAATCAGGGCCCACCACGCAGGAGCTGGGGCCCACCGGAGGTTTCTCCGGTGTCCCGGTGGCTCAGTCCGACCCTGCTTGCCAGCCTGATAATACCAGGCTCCATCAGTCTGCTTATCTTGGCTGGTTAACAAAACTAGGGGATCCCCTCGAAAAAAATTGGCATGGGGTCCCCCCTATTTTTGTTAACCAGCCAGATGAAGCAGACTGCTGAGGCCTGGATTTTCAGGCTGTTAAGGAGCCAAGATCCATGAACCTTGCCAGCCTGATAATACCAGGCCACAGCAGTCTGCATATCTTGGCTGGTTAACAAAACTAGGGGATCCCCTCGAAAAAAATTGGCGTGGGGTCCCCCCTATTTTTGTTAACCAGCCAGATGAAGCAGACTGCTGAGGCCTGGATTTTCAGGCTGTTAAGGAGCCAAGATCCATGAACCTTGCCAGCCTGATAATACCAGGCCACAGCAGTCTGCATATCTTGGCTGGTTAACAAAAATAGGGGATCCCCTCGAAAAAAATTGGCGTGGGGTCCCCCCTATTTTTGTTAACCAGCCAGATGAAGCAGACTGCTGAGGCCTGGATTTTCAGACTGGTAAGGATCCAATATCCATGGACCTTGAAAGCCTGATAATACCAGGCCACAGCAGTCTGCTTAGCTTGGCTGGTTAACAAAAATAGGGGATCCCCTCGAAAAAAAAATGGCGTGGGGATCCCCCCTATTTTTGTTAACCAGCCAAGTAAAATGCAGACTGCTGCGGCCTGGTATTAAAAGACCGTCAAGGCCCATGGATTTTGGCCCTCAACAGCCTGATAATACCAGGCTGCAGCAGCCCCACATTTGGCGCATCAAAAGATGTGCCAATTGTGGCACTTTACCCGGCTCTTCCCACTTGCCCTGTAGCGGTGGCAAGCGGGGTAATAAGGGGTTAATGTCACCGTTGATTGCACGGTGACAATAAGCCCGGTTAATAATGGAGAGGTGTCAATAAGACACCGATCCATTATTAATCCCAAAGTTTTTAAATGTTTAAAAAAAAGACACAGCAAGAAAAAAGTATTTTAATGAAATAAAAGAGACAACACAGTTTTCATTTCTTTTATTACTCTCTCATTCCTGCGACGCCATCGATCTCCTGTAAAAAAAGAAAAAAACCAAACCAACAGTATACCACCTGTCCGACGCAGTCCATAGTAACGAGTGTCCCACGACGATCCAGCTCTGCTACATCGGAATGTCAGGCAGGGCCTAACATCCCGACGCAGCACAGCTGATTACCTGCTTCCCCGGCGGTGACGTCATCGGACTGCTTTACGGCCGCGATTACCCGGCAGTCACTGCAGTTATCGCGAGAAACTGCATGTGACCGCCAGGGAGAAGATGATGGCGGCCATCAAGCAGTCCAGGACGTGACCGCCGGAGATCTTCTGCAAGGTAAGTGCCGCTGACTCCTGACAGACCCGACCGACGGACACTGACCGTGACAGGACAATTACGATTCCGGTATCCGATATGACGAAAATATCGGTACTCGGAATCGGAATTCCGATACAGCGAATATTGGCCGATACCCGATATTTGCAGTATCGGAATGCTCAACACTACTCAGCACCCTCTCAGGTCATCAGTTGAAGTTGGTGAAATGAGGGAACAATTTGCTGCCTACTTTCTATCTCATGTGGGACGTGTGAAATGGCAAGATCAAATGGTGTAATACAATTATTTTCTTGTGTTTTTGAATTTAAAAAACTGTTTTGATACCTGTACTGAGTGCACTCTGTTTTTATATACTCCAATGCAATAATCACCTGCCCAGGTGTACCAGTGAAGTCAGGATGCTGTGTTTTCTGCATCGTGACTTTATTAGGACTCCTACCAGGTGAGTCAACAGATAAAAGTTGTATGACCTTCATCATCTCTCCAGTCTATGTTAACATATTGAAGCCGGTGGAGATATATGCAGCGACGGTGGACATACCACAAATATTATACACCTGGCCTGATGTTACAAATAGTGAGTTTGGGATGCAATAGCATCCTTCTCTCTTTATGACACCTGACCATATGAGTATAAATATTATTTGTGGTATCTCCACTGTGGCTTCATTATGCACGCACACTTGAGAGATGATAAAGTTTATACAACTTCTACAAGTCCCTGGCCTGGTGTCATGCTGAAGTGAGGATGCAAAAAAAAAGCATCCTGACTTCAGAATTAAATGACTGGGCAGGTGAATACACATATGAGTAACCACCAGCATTTCTCCAGTCTGCGTGCAATAGATGATGCAGACTGAAGCGACGCTGCAGATGACAACTCATAGGTATAGTCACCTGGCCAGGTGTGATAAATAGTTATGATACCAGGCCAGGGGATTGTAGATATGGCGTGTATTTTCGCCATCATCTCTTCAGTTTATTCACCACACACTGAATAGAGGATGTGGTTAATTACAAGGTACGAGTATATCAACAATCCCCAGGCCTTGTGTCACAAAGAGTGAAATGCAGATGGGCAAAACAGACCATCCTCAATTCACTCTTTATGATACCTGGCAAGGTGATAATAGATATGCCTTGCACTCACCAGCATCCTTTATTCAGTCTACTAATATTTCTAGACTGAAGAGACTGGTGTTGAACATACAAGTCATATATTTGTGCTTTTGACAACACATAGATCCAGGACTTACACAAGAAGCATGTAGAAAAATATTTAGAATTGAGAGTCCTCAGTGGTTGATACCTTTTAATGGCTAACTGAAAAGATGGTAACAAATTGCAAGCTTTCGAGACTACTCAGGTCTCTTCATCAGGCAAAGACTAATACAACATCTGAAGAATCACATATTTATACACAACACAGCACAGAAACAATGCAATAGATGAGACAAGTGACGTGAAGCAGAACTGTCATTATGGGAGAGGGATGAACAGTTGTGGCAATAAATATTGGACTAGTTCATAGATAAGCATATTGCCCTTGATTGGGGTCTGGTAATGTTTTGTGAAGTTCTCACAGGGTCTTTGAAGCAAATTCCTTAATTGATGTAAAACTCAAAAATCCATGTGATATGTTCATTCCAGCATTGAGAGTGTCAAAGGTCACCATCAATTTGTATTCGCAAACTCTCCTGCGTCTCTGAGATGTGAAATTACCTTTCAGTACAAGCAATTTGATGTCCAACATGCTATGACCGGGGATGCAAAAGTGTTTGGCCACAGGTAGATCCATTCTTTTTTCTCTTATTGTGTGGCGATGAGAATTCATCCTTGTTCTCAGTTTTTGCCCTGTCTCCCCACATACAGACCCCCATTTTGGACATTTTGTACAAATAATTAGGTACACCACATTAGATGTGATGCAGCTGAAAGTACCTGGGATCTTGTAGTCCTGATGTGAGTTGGGGATCTTTATCTTGTCCGTGGTCATTATAAATTAACAGGTTTTGCATTTCTTCTGGTTGCAAGGAAAGGTTCCTGCAGCTGTTGGAGAGGTCAGGGAACTTCTGACAATGATGCTTCTTAGATTTGGGGGCTGCCTAAACACAGTAGTGAGGGTCTGGAAATATGGATTGTAATCGGGCATCTTTTTGTAGTAAAGGTTGTAATTTCCGTGCAGCTCCCCTTAGCACCTCCAGATTTCGATTGTAGGTGACCACTAGAGGCACCCGGTTATTTTGTTCTTTAGTTTTGTAATGTAGCAGGTGATTCCTTGATATTCTGGTGGCTCTTGTAATTTGTTTTTCAATTGTTCTTGGATGGTAGCCCTGATTTAAAAAGGTCTTTCTAAGGCGACCAAGGTGTTCATCTCTATCCATGGGGTTGGAACATATACGGTTGTATCTGATGGCTTGGCTGTAGACAATAGAGTTTTTTATGTGTTTTGGATGGAAACTGTCCCATTTAAGGTATGTTGGACGGTCGATTGGCTTCTGATACAGGGATGTCTCTATTTCATTGTTCTTTAGCTTAATGATGGTGTCCAAAAAGTTAATTTCAGTGCTGGAGTAGTTGAGTGTTAAATTGATGATGGGATGGGGTCTGTATGTGGGGGAGACAGGGCAAAAACTGAGAACAAGGATGAATTCTCATCGCCACACAATAAGAGAAAAAAGAAAGGATCTACCTATGGCCAAACACTTTTGCATCCCCAGTCATAGCATGTTGGACATCAAATTACTTGTACTGAAAGGTAATTTCACACCTCAGAGACGCAGGAGGGTTTGCGAATACAAATTGATGGTGACCTTTGACACTCTCAATGCTGGAATGAAAATATCACATGGATTTATGACGTTTTACATCAATTAAGGAATTTGCTTCAAAGAACCTGTGAGAACCTCACAAAACATTACCAGACCCCAATCAGAGGGCAATAAAACTTTCACACTCCTTATCTATGAACTAGTCCAATATTTATTGCCACAACTGTTCATCCCTCTCCCATAATGACAGTTCTGCTTCACATCACTTGTCTCATCTATTGCATTGTTTCTGTGCTGTGTTGTGTATAAATATGTGATTCTTCAGATGTTGTATTAGTCTTTGCCTGATGAAGAGACCTGAGTAGTCTCGAAAGCTTGCAATTTGTTACCATCTTTTCAGTTAGCCATTAAAAGGTATCAACCGCTTAGGACTCTCAATTCTAAATATTTTTCTATCTACTGGCTAACACAGTACTAAGATATACATCTTTCCTATAACAAGAAGCATGTGTCATTATTGGAGCTATGTGGTGGCAAAATCACAAATATATGACTTGTATTTTCAACACCAGTCTCTTCAGTCTAGAAATATTAGTAGACTGAATAGAGGATGTGGTTAATTACAAGGTATATCTACAATCCCCTGGCCTTGTGTCACAAAGAGTGAAATGTTGATGGGCAAAACACACCATCCTCAATTCACTCTTTATGATACCTGGCAAGGTGATAATAGATATGCCTTGCACTCAGCAACATCCTCTATTCAGTCTAAGATTTCTAGACTGAAGAGACTGGTGTTGAAAATACAAGTCATATATTTGTGTTTTGACAACACATCAATCCAGGATTGACACAAGAAGCATGTGTCAGTACTGGAGCTATGTGGTGGCAAAATTACAAATTGTATGGCGCAGTGTGTGTACGGCGCAGTGTGTGTAGGTGGCGAAAGACACAATGAAAACAAACAGTTTAGTTGCAAAAAAAAAGGAACATTTATTTTGACAAGACACACAAAAAAAAAATGTGGACGACGTTTGGGTGAAGAAGGAGGTAACGGGGGTGTGGAGCGACGAGGATTGCCTTTGGGAGGGAGACGAAGGGGTTCGAGGGGAAGGGGCAACAAAAATGGTGGGGGAAGGCAGCGGGAAAAACACAGTGGGTGGTGAGGGGGTGGGAGGACAAAAGTCTTTTTCTGGACTTTTCGTCCCATCTTTGTTTTCTTTTTTGAGGTCCTGGTGCTTGGGGACCTGGTGCTGGCAATCCTGCTGCTTGAGGCCCTGCTGCTTGGGGACCTAGTGTGGCTTGGGGACCTCCTGGTGAGTGGAGACCTGCTGCTGTGGCTTGGGGACCTCCTGTGGCTTGGGGACCTCGTGTGGCTTAGACCTCATGTGACTTGGAAACCTCTTGTGGCTTGGAGACCTCATGTGGCTTGGAGACCTCGGGTGGCTTGGAGACCTCCGGTGGCTTGAGGACCTCCTGTGGCTTGGGGACCTCCTGTGGCTTGGGGACCTCCTGGTGCTTGGAGACCTGGTGTGGCTTGGGGACCTCTGTGGGCTGCTGGACCTCCTGCCAGGGTCCGAGGCCCTGAAGATCGAATGAGGGTCCCCCAGCCGCTGCTCAGTGGTGGTGGCGTCCCGGGAAGTGGACGCGGTCCAAGCAGGGTTGGAGGTCCAAGCAGGGGTGGAGAAAACAGGAGCAGCGCTTGGCATTGTGGTGGCGGGGGAGTGTCCAGCTGCACTGTGATTGTGTGTGGTGTAATGTGGTCCAGCATGGCTTGGAATGCAGGTGGCCGTGCAGTGGTATGCAGCAGAAGTCGGTAGTGCGGTGAAGCGAGTCAGTGGTGGAACAGCTGGGAAAGGCACCACTGGCTGCTGCTGCTGCACGTACCAACTCTGCTGCATAGCCTGCGTGTAAGCATTGTTGCAGGCATGCATCACAGTCAGCTGGAGATCAGGAGTAAGGTATTCCGCGATACCCCATTCAATTTGTTGGAAAAAATGGTGCGCTGGTCTTTTGAGCTCGGCTTCAAGACAGTCAAGGCAACGCTCGACAGAATGGATGCGTTGCCCCACTAGTGTCAAACCGCTATCCACACTGTCGCCCAACGCCTTGTGGCTATCTTGAAAAACCGTGCTCAAATGTAAAAACTTGGGCATGAGATTCCTGTCAGAGGCCTTCTGCCGCGGGCAGGAAGTACCCGCATAAACTGTGGCAGACACCTGTGACAGGGGAAGACCTCATGGACCAGCTTCCTGATCTACAGCTGTCTGTGTTGCCAGCATGCAAGGTGCTTCTTGGCTGGTGGATGGCTGCGACGGGTCCGAGGCAGCTCTCTGAAGGACCGCTTCAGGACCAGGCTCCAGGTGCTGTGAAAAAAAACAAAAAAAAAAACAATTACTATCATGCATTTACAAACGCCAACTCCTGTGTAACAGAAAAACACAGATTCAACACAATACAACAACAACAAAAACTTACGCTCTGGTGGCAAGGACCGGTCTTAAGAAAGCCAAAGCCCGATGATAGCAATACTTTCTTGTGGTCTTTGCCGCAGCACCACTGGCAACCCGGTTCTCCAGCCTCAGGTCCCTGTTGAAGCGGTCCTTCATTGAGCGCCAACAGGTTCTGACCTTGTTCACTGTGGAAAAAAAATAAAAATTTAGAAAAAGCACTGTAGGCCGGGATCACACAACTGTGTGGGATGCTAGAAACTCACAGGAGTTACTAGCATGCCACACAGTTGTGTGATTCCGGCCAAGGTGACTGCAGCATCACACAGATAAATACTTACGAAAATCCTTGCGGACCCGGGAGAGGCGTTGTCCCAGCCATCCTTCAGCCCTGCGGCCAACTCATTCCAGAGCCGCTGGATCACCACGTTGTCACAGTGCATTGGATGATGGCTGTCCCACAACGGGACTCGCTCCTGGACCAACTGGATCAGGGCGTCATTATCCAGGGCGAGTTCCTCATCCCGTTGTGGAGCCTAGAAAAGAAGGCAAAACATTAATCTTGTAAACATTTATAGATGAAAAAGATGGAAAACAAGATATAAGAGAAGAAAGATGGAGAATATAAGCAAGACTGAATAGGAAAAACAAGCAAGAAAAAAGTCATGGGCAAAAAAAATAAAAAATCAGTCACTCTATACTTACAGGCCGCCTCCCCGCCTGCACTCGGACTGGCTGCTCCCGCTCTTCCTACGCTGCTGTGGACGATGTGGACTGAAAAAGAAAAGAAAAAAAAAAATGCCACATTTGTCCATGCAACAGCAAATACTTACCAATCAGTATAGAAGGAAGGTACTTACTACACCCTCTGCTTGGGCCAGTTCACCAGGGGCCAGCACATATTCTTCACCTGAAGACATGCTGCAATAAAAAAAAGAGACATTAGTACATAATAAATTGAGAAAAAAGGAGAGAAAAACATTAGGTTTTATATACTCACATTATCCAAGTTTAAAGGTAGTCCAATTTCTTGAATAGCTGCTTTCTTGCTGCTTTCTTGCTGCTGTCTTCCTCTGTATCTGGCTGTAGAGTAGTGGACTGAAGTGCCAACACCTTCTTTTATATACACTACCCCCATACAATGTTTCTTTATTTAGTAGGTGGTTTAAACAAGTGTCTAGACATGTGTTATCTCTAACAACGCATGCGTTGTAGAACGCTGACCTGCGCCTGACCCAATGCACGTCTGCGATCACATAAACTGTAATGTGTTGTTTGGGCGCTTTCCGTGCGCGATGCGAGCACATGCGCCTTTTTAATGAGTTTGGGCGGACCCAAAAATGCAACATGTTGCATTGTGCACGCCAAGTCGCTCACGACAAAATAACGCAAGCGCACAAAAACGCTGAAGATCGCATGCTAACGCTAAACCATGCGCCCCCCCTGTTAAACATAGGGGCGCATGGCGCATTCGATCGGATCAGCACAATGTGCTGCACTAAAAAACGCCAATGTGAAATCAGCCTAAGTCGGGATGGTTAGAGGAGCAATATCTGCGTCTTTCTTCATCAGGGAACTATTTGGGACCTGATCTGAGCATCGGTCCCACCTTTTTTATATTGCATATGCACACCCTTCTCTGCCCTTAGTGCCCTTTGGACTTTCCAAATTTTGCATACACTTTTTCAGGCAACACGTGGTAGTTTTTCACCAAACCAGGCAGCTGGGTACTTTTCATTGTGTCTAGCGCTAGATTCCTGATCTATTTTAGACAAATAAAACAATATTTATGTGTATTAATTACACATGTACATGCTTTTTAACTAATTTACTAGTAGTGGACAACCCATTCTTAAACTAAATGTTTGGTTCCGATAATATAATAAAGTATATACTCACCTCCTGTGCACTCGCCATCCCAGGACTGTGATACAGACACATGATGCCCGGCACCCATTCAGCGCTGGTGTCACTGTCTCCCCTTTCGGACAAACTGAACATGAAGAGAAAGCCAGGGTTGCAGCTGATCTCTGACTTCCTCTTCATATTCAGTTTGTCCAAAGGCAGAGACAGTGACACCAGCGCTGGTTGGGTGTCGGCGTCACATGTAACAAAACACTGCATCAGAGCATTGAGGAGAACGAGTGCAAACACTGCGAGAACAGCGCCAGCATGGGAGGTGAGTACAGGCTTTATTATTTTATCGGGACCAAAATAGTTTAAGAAGGGGTTGTCCTAATAGTGGACAATCCCTTTAAACTATGATGCTCTTTTTGTTCAACAAAAGAAGTTATACACTTCATTTTTTAGTCTAATTTACTGGAATGATTATGACTATTACAATAGATTAATATATGTGCATGTAAAATATATGTTCACAGTGAACAGCCTTGAAGCCTTCACTAGGAGCTGACCATCAAGGAGCTGCCACTTCTATTGATTATGGCATCACAAGGGTAAAATGGTCAGGAGAAGAGTCTTGTCTGGTCCTGGCACTTATCAATAGCAGTGACTGTTCACATGAGCCATTGAGTTGGTACAATCAATCAGCTCACTAGCTTTTATCTCCTGAGCTTACTGTAGCTTATGTTAAAGAGGACCTATCACCTTTACACATATTAGCATATATCATGGTAAAGAGGCTGTATGTATAAATAAACATGAAATACATCATCTTTGGATAAATAATGATTTGAATAGAGGAATTATGTTATGAGAGAATCACATTCATGGGAGCGGCCATCTTGAGGTTGGCTGCTCAGTGTGCTGTGGTCTAATGAGAAAGGTCCCCAGATTTCAGGCTGGTTGCTATGCAGCACCTGAGGCTACTGAGTACAACACATGTATTACCCATTTCAGTTTACTCTTTGGTAATCTGCCAAGCCATGTTTACATGAGAGTGATCATTTATAAAAGTTCACGTTTATAGTAACACCGAGAGTGTATATAGATGAATATGTTATATAAAGCCTTATGGCTAACATGGTCCAAGTATATTGATATATACTGAATATATAAAAATACATTAGGGATATGCGCATATTCTGTATAGAAATGGGCGGACACCTGGATGTTTGGGTCCATTGGGTTCAGCCGAACAGTTACAAAAAGTTCGGGTTCAGGTACCAGAACATTACCCGGACACGGACCCGAACCCGGACCCCATTCACTTAAATGGGGGGCCCGAACAGCCAGTGTTTGCCATGCTGTCATGTGCATGACAGCACGGCAAACACTGCTTCTGATCGGCAGTGAAATCAACCTTGCCTGTCAGACAGTCGCGGTTCCCAAGCTGTCAAAAGACAGCATGAGCACTCAGCTGTGATCGGAGGTATAAAGTTTACCTTCGATCACTGGTGTCAGCTGATGGGACTACTGATCCCATCATTTGACACCGGCTGCCGCTAAATACAGTGAGAGCAGGAGCGGCGGATGGGAGTATGTCACCTTTGTATGTCAGGTGACATCAAGCCCTGAGGTTAGTAATGGAGAGGCGTCAATAAGACACCCCCATTACTAACCCCATAGTCAAATTGTAAATAAAACACAGACACCCTGAAATAATTTCTTTAATTGAAATAAAGACACAGACATCTTTATTAAACCATACTTATGACCTTGCCTAATTCCACCGAAACCCTCGATCTCGTGTAATAAAACTAAAATAAAAAAACAACAATATACCATACCTGTCTGTCATTCCATCCCACGCCGTAATCCATGTCTGGGGGATAAACAGTTTCCAACCTGGACGGTGCCAAGATGCGACCATCCAGGCTGAGAAACACTGGTGACTGAGTGGCTGAGAGCGCGGCCTTAGTGACCGATGGTGACTTCATCAAGGTTATGGCCGGTCACTGAGGCTCCGTTCCCATCAGGCTGAATTGCCGTGAGCTTGGTGAGATCCCCGCTAGCACGGTGAGAAAAACTGGCTCTTGGAATAAGGGGAGTCAAGAACGAAAATGCAAAAATGGAAGTTGGAAATTGGTCAAGTCATGGAGGAGTTAATAAACTGTATGTTTTTTGTAAAAGTATTTTAATAATAAAGAAGTTTTTTTACATTTACTATCTATAGTGTTCAAAATTTGTAGAAGTTTACCAGTATTGTATTCTAACCAAAATGTCACAGTAAAAGCCTGTTTAAGTTAATGTGTTACTGCCAAGCTCAGTGCCTCAATATTAATCAGTAACCAACAGGCTCTATATGAATTCTGTTGTGTCACCATTAAGCTGGTGCCCTCAATACTGATATTGTATCTAACAAGTCAGGGTTAGTGGCTGTACGCCAGATGGCAGCTTCTGGAACTTCAATGAGAACCATTAAATACAAGCATAAGTGTTCTGCCTTTGAAGGGCCCTATGCTGCCCTAGTGCATTGCAGTCAACCTACAAAGCTTTCTGGTAAGCCATTAGTGCTGATTAAGGAAAAGATGCCTAAGGCCTCTTTCACATATCAGTTTTTTTCCGTCAGGCGCTATCCGGCGTCGCGCCAGAGCGCCGGATCTGGTTTCATCCGGTTTTTTATCCGTTTTTCGACGGATTACGACGGATCCGTTTTTTTAAAATGCCCCTTGGGAGCTTCCAAACGTGATTGGCTACTGAAAACCTATATGCACTGTTCCTACAGTCCATTTTTGACAGGTTGTAGAGGAGCAAGTGCAGGTTGGAGAGAAGAGCAAGTGGCTGGTGAAGATGGACGTTGTGATAGCAAACATTATGAAGAACTTGGTGGATTTCACAGTGGAGGTGAATCGTTTGAAAGCGATTGTTCTGGAGAAGGAGAGAAAGATACAGCAGCGCATCACGCGTCAGCAAAGACGACGCCGTTTCTGGATCCACCCCATCACAGCCCAGAGAATGACGCGTGGGATGTATTCTACACTATACGTGGAGCTACGAGGAAACCCTCAGAAATTTTTCAAATATATTAGGATGAAAATGGAGAACTTTGATGGTGGAGCGCATTGGAGACCTGATAAGAAGATCTGGCACGTATTGTCGCTTCTCCATTTCACCGGCGGAGCGTCTGATGGTGACTCTTCGGTAAGTCATATTTATTTGATCTGCTTGCTTGAGAGCACACTTGTACTGGAATGTTGTTGATGGTAGTTAGTATACGGCCATCTGACTCAGCTTTAACAATTGGAGATACAAAAATGGAGATAAAAATATTTTTTTTATAGTATCTCCAATTGTTATAGCTGAGTTCTGGTATGTAATGCTGTGATTCGAAACTAATTTTTTTTTTTTATTCACAGATACCTGGCAACTGGAGAATCTCTTTCCTCACTCCATTTCCATACAGACTTGTGATTTCCACCATCTCTGGAATTGTGAAGCACACATGCCGTGCATTGTGGGACTCTCTAGTTGAGGAATTTCTGCCAGAGCCCACAACAGAGAGTTGGATTGAAATTTCAGAAAAGTTTCTTCAAATATGTCAGTTTCCAAGTTGCCCGGGCGCTGTGGACGGGAAACATATCTGGATTGTCAAGCCAGCAGGATCTGGATCAGAGTTCTTTAATTACAAAAAATATTTCTCTATTGTCCTAATGGCCATCACTGACACGGAGTACAAATTTATTGCAGTAGATATTGGGGCCTATGGCCGCTCCAATGACTCTCAAGTGTTCAAACTGTCATCAATGGGCCGTCAGCTGTATGGGAACACCTTCCAGTTCCCACCCCCTAGACTGCTGCCTCAAACATCTGGCCCACCTATGCCTTTTGTTTGTGTAGGGATGAAGCCTTCCAGCTGTCAGAACACCTGCTGAAACCGTACTCCAGCAGATGATTGACACCAACAAAAAGAATTTTCAATTACCGCCTCACAAGAGCCAGAAGAATGATGGAGTGCGCTTTTGGGATTCTGACAGCCAAATGGCCTATTCTATTGACTGCGATCAACTTAAAGACTGAAACTGTGGACGAGGTAATCAAAGCTTGTGTGGTTCTACACAATTTTGTTATCAGCAAAGAACAGATTTCCATTGAGGACCACTCTGAAGAAACCACCTTCGCATGATTACCAGAACATTACCAATAGAAGTTCTGTGACTGTTTCCTGAATGAGAGACAAATTTGCAGAATACTTTATATCCCCTGAAGGAAGACTAGACTGGCAGGATGACAGAGTTTAATAAATTGCTCTGTGATCTTTGTACCTTTTGTACCCACAGTATACCTTTGCCAACCAAAGTGGTGTACCTTGTTGTGGATTATGTACAGTATTTTACCTTTTGGCCAAAGTTGTGTCCCTGGTTGTGTATTACCCAAAGTATTTCACCTTTTAACTAAAGTTCTGTACCTTGTTGGGGATTACCTAACAATGTACAGAACTTTGGTTAAAAGGTGAAATACTTTGGCTAATACACAACCAGGGACACAACTTTGGCCAAAAGATAAAAATATTTTACCTTTTACCCAAAGTTATGTGCCTGGTTTTGTATCCCCAATAAATGTTACCTTTATTTTACCTTAGAAATAAATGACAGACAACCATTTTAATCAACCAAATTAACATTTATTGTATGAAAATGTTTAACAAATTTTTTTCAATGTGAAAAATCTTTATAAACTTTTTTCCAATGTGAAATACGTTTTTATTAGAAATTTTTTTCAATGTCAAAGAAATTTCTGAATCTTTTTTAATAAAATTTTTTTTACAACAATATACACAGTTACAAGTTTGTGTAGTGTGGGGTGGAGATACTACTGGAGGAGCTGTGGAAATGGAATGGGTGGAGAGGTGGGAGGCAGAACAGGTGGGTGGTGGAGAGGAGGATTGGGCAGGGAGTAGAGGAGCAGATGTGGTTGGGAACTGGTACAGGGAAGGAGGTTGGTACCGGGAAGGATGTTGGTACGGGGCAGGATGCTGGAAGTGGGGAGGTTGCTGGAAGTGGGGAGGTTGCTGGAAGTGGGGAGGTTGCTGGTACTGGGCAGTAGGGGGAGGAGGGACAGTGACTGGAGGGGGCAGGTGTGGGAGGAACGACTGGGGTGGGTGTAGGAGGTTGGGAGGTAACCTGCGCTAGAGCAGCGTGGCAAGCATGCATTACATGCATCTGCTGGCTAGGAGATAGCGTATCCATGCGCTTGGCTACAGACCGGAAAAAACTGTGGTTTGGCGAAGTTCTTGCTTCTGAATGCATGGTTTGCATGGTTTGCAGAAGTGTCTTAACCTCCAGAATGCTGGAGTTGAGCTGATTAAAGCCTGCAGCCATTTGCTCTGACAAGACTTTAAGACAGTTCTGGAAAGATGCATAGAATTCGGGCGCATAGCTCCTTTCCTGACCCCTCTGCCGCAGCCGCCCAGTAGCCACAGGTGTACTAGAGGTGGCAGCGGCAGAAGGGTGGGGTAAAGGGAGATCTATCTCCTGACCAGTAGCCTCATGCAATGCACTCGACCACGATGCTCCAGTGCTGGTGGAGGGGACAGAGGGCTCACGTGTCTGGGAAGGTGCGGATGGGCCGGGTCTGACGAAGTGTCCCTCGTTGGCGGACTCCTGATGGATCGCTCCAGAAGGGTCCAACTCTGCAGGCTCCCGAGTGCTGGTCACCGTTCTATTGAATAAAGAGAAAAAAATATTAATATACTGATATTGAATGGCCCCGGCTGAAAAAAAAAAATTAGTTAGACATGTTAACATTTTTTTTACATGGGGTGTGTAATATTTATCTTCTGGTGACCATTGTTGCCCGGAGGAACGACAGGGCTCATGCTTACTTGTACTTGCTCCTGCGCCCTTCAGATCCACTCGGGGCCCGCATCTCCTTGTTGAACTCCTTCTTGAAGCGATCCCTCACAGACCGCCACCGCTTCACAATTCTCTCCCCTGAAACGAGAAAGCACAAATTGGTTAGTATACAACATCAGTGTTTCCCAAACTACAGTCCTCACGGCCCCCACAGGTTATGTTTTCAGGATTTCCATAGTGTTGCACAAAAGGAAATCCTGAAAACATGACCCGTGGGGGCCATGAGGACTGGAGTTTGGGAAACACTGCTTTACATCCAGCAACCTGAATTGTGCATACTTACGCATTTGAGTCCGGGCCCGAGCATCGAGGTCCTCCCAGCGGTCCACAAGTTGTGAACAGATTTCCTCCCAGAGCCGACCGGTCATGATGAGATCAGCATGGCGGCGGTCCCCCATGTTCCACAGCGGCTCCCTTTCTCTCACCAGATCGATGAGGAGGTCCACGTTGATCCCCCCCTCCTCACCGTCAGAGTCGGGAGCACGCTGTGAAGCCTGTTAAATAAAAAGAGAAAAAAATATATATTAGTCACCAAACTACCAAGGAAAAAAAAAATGGAAAAAAAATCAAGCAAAAATGTAAAAAAAACAAACAAAAAAACCCAGTTATACTTACACGATGGTGACCGCCGTGTCGCTCACGACGACGACCCTGGGAGGCACTGCGAGGACGTCTTGGCCGAGCACCAGATTCAGAAGACTATGAAAAAAAATAAAAATTATGTGCTTGGATCTAGGCATATGTGTTTGGGTGCAGTGTGATGTCTGTACTAAATTGTTTTCTATGTATTGTGTGTAGTGTGATGTTGTGTTTCAGCGATGCATGCATGAAACTTACAAAATGCGAGCCCACTCCGGGTATCTCTCCACCCCTTCGTTCTTCTTCTGGGAGCTCCTCTTCAGCTTCACTTTCCTGGTAGAAATAAAAAAATAATGCAATTAATATATAGATCACAGAGATGGATTGTGAAAAAAAATTTTATTTTTTTGGTTACCTGTAAACGCTGACGATGCGTGCAAGGGCACCCAGAAGAAGAAGACGTGTCCGGCTGTGGTGCTGCTGCTCCTGTCGGGCGGCCTCTGCTGTGGAATAAAGAGAAAAAAAGGCCATGCATATATTGATATGCTTGGCCCTGGCTGAAAGGGGTTGTCTGTCACATTTACCGTCTGGCCTCTACTCCGATACTCTGTATCATTAACCGCATTTGTTGGAGTCCTGGTGGAGGTGATGCTTATTCAGATGCTGATGGAGTTGTCGGACGGCTTGTGCTGTGGAATAAAGAGAAAAAAAGGCAATGCATATATTGATATTGCATGGCCCTGGCTGAAAGGGGTTGTCTGTCATATTTACCGTCTGGCCTCTGCTCCCGTATTCTCCATGTCTGTGGGTGCTTGGGGTTCTGGTGGTGGTGCTGGAGTTGTTGGACGGCTTGTGCTGTGGAATAAAGAGAAAAAAAGGCCATGCATATATTGATATTGCATGGCCCTGGCTGAAAGGGGTTGTCTGTCATATTTACCGTCTGGCCTCTGCTCCCATATTCTCCATGTCTTGGGGTGCTTGGGGTGGTGGTGGTGCTGCTGCCTCCTCCTGTCCTCTCCTGTGGCTGGTTCCTGTGTGGCTGGCTCCTGTCCTCTTTGATGGCTGCATGGTTATGGCTGAGGGTGGTCCCACTGGCATGGTTTATATAGGTTTGCTGTGGGCTGGGCTAATCTGAGCATGCTCCGACAAAAAAAACGGATCCAGCCACCGGATCCGGCTTTTGCCGGATCCGGCGCATTGCGGCTCTCATAGACTTTTATTGTAACAAAAAGCCGGAAGCGCCGGAGACAAAAAATGTTACAGTAGAAGTTTTTCCAGACGCCGGAATGAGACAATTAGCCGGATCTGGCAAAAACCGGACTCACCGCAAGGCCATGCGGCGCAATCCGGCGCTAATGTTAGGCAATGGGAAAAATCGGATCTAGCATTAGATTTTGCCGTATCCGGTTTTAAGAAAAAATGCCGGAACTTGCCTGACGGCGAAAGCCTGATGTGTGAAAGAGGCCTTAGCATCACACTTGTACTTGTTTTGGGGCAACACTGGAAACAAAGCAGTTTGCCAAGTGTGAAAGCTTCTTTATCATAAGGAACAGATGTTTTGAACTGATAATCTCAGTGAGGTCCACTGTGGAAATAGCTCATCTCACTGAAGTGTTGCATTTCTGAGGCTATAAGATCTGGTTACAGTCCTGTCATACACCCAATATTAACAATGTTGTGGCTGATACTCTCCCTTATTTTCATTGGCAGGACTCGAGTAGAGTTGAGCTAATATGTTCGGAATCGGTCGTCAAATCTGAATTTGCCATAATGGTACTCTATTTGTGCCGAATTAATGTTTGATGATCAAATCTGAACATTTCTACTCCCGTTGACTCCAATAACGTTCAGCTGTGTTTGGTGAATATTGCAAAAACAGTATTTGCGGCTGATCGTAATCGGAACCGAATTTTGAAAAATTCACTCAACTCTACTCTTGAGTAATTTTACTCAAGGTATTTCTGGCAGCCTTGACCCAGCACATATACAGTGTATAAGCAGTAGATAACTGCCTAATTTTTCTGGTTCATTTTTCAATGTCATAGGAATAGCCATAGTTTCTTTTTACCATAGGATATCTTAGATAAGTTTTCTTTTTTTAGATGAGGCAGTGGGTTCAAAGAAGGAATGTAGGCACTCTATATCCTATCCATTGCTGATCTGTCTACTGCAGGTCTCTATTAAACAGAGTTCTTTCCAACTTGAAGCCTAATTAATCAGTCCCTTATTTAGCTTAAAGTTCCTTGGAGCCCTCCAAATGAGTGAGCTGGAACCTCCATCACAATTGTTCCCTTGTGATCTATTTAACAAAGACATTGTGCCAGCTAATGGTGCCAGCTGCCTCTGGATTTGTCATTCCAAGACAGATTGCTTTGGCCAGAGGACTTGGATACCTGTGCGAGGCATGAATAGCTGGCCTGCTTGGTTCATTCAGTGTCTCAGTTTTTAGTTCTCAGGCTAGGGAATATATTTTATCCCACACATAGAGCGCCAGAAACATGTTTTCGGTTTCATTCAATCTTCAAGCGCTGCCTGACAACAGTTGGTATACAGGAAAAAGACTTTAGAACCCATTTGTTCTATATAGCAGCGGCTAAAACATCTTCTGAGGCTGGGCTGTCTAATGCATAGGCTGTTGGAAGATTTCCTGGATTATTTCTATATATTTGACCCAAGACTTTGAATTGATTTGGTTTATGTTGTTTTTTGTATTGCCGATGCTTTTCATCCTATAGTTGGTTCCTATGGATTCATATGCAGTATCTTATAAGTAGTTTACTGTGCTGATCAGCCAACAGGAGCCCTACATTCTAGAACATGGAGGAATTTGTGAGATGAATATGAGGCTTACACTTTATTTGGATTTTGCTGAAATCAGTAGGTTTGCAGATGTAACAAGGTGGCACGGGGTGGTAGTTATGGCCTAGTCCACTTAAAGCTACAGTCCACGAACAGAGTCCACTAAGCAAACAGTCAGTGAGCACCCCATCCTACTGCACATAAAACAGACAGGGCAGCTGCAATCCCAGGTGATTTACCTCTTCTCCACAGTCACTGCAGCACAGGCAAATAGGATCCAGGGACAGTTATAATCCAACAGGAAAACTATTAATTATAATAAAAAACGAGGTAAAAAAAAGGGTAGAAAAAGTAGTTATTGCAAATCTGATAAAACTTCCTGCTCTTTCCCTATCAATCTTCACCACCATATCAATTATTATTATTATTTATTTATATAGCGCCATTAATTCCATGGTGCTGTACATGAGAAAGGGTTACATACAAAGTTATAGATATCGTTTACAGTAAACAAATTTACAATGACAGACTGGTACAGAGGGGAGAGGACCCTGTCCTTGCGGACTTACATTCTACGGGATAATGGGGAAGAAACAAAGGTCGGGGGTGCGGCAGCTCTGGTGGTGGCGGCGATGTGGCAGCTCTGGTGGTGGCAGCGTGGCGGCAGCTAGGGTGGTGGCGCCGAGGCGGCAGCTCGGGTGGTGGCGGCGAGGCGGAATGGTTATTGCAGCTGTAGGCTTTCCTGAAAAGATGGGTTTTCAGGTTCCGTCTGAAGGATCCAAGGGTGGTGGATAATCGTACATGTTGAGGCGTGGAATTCCAGAGGATGGGGGCTATTCGGGAGAAATCTTGGAGGCGGTTGTGTGAGGAACGAATAAGTGGGGAGGATAGTAGGAGGTCTTGGGAGGATCGAAGATTACGTGAAGGAAGATATTGGGAGATTAGTTCAGAGATATAGGGAGGAGACAGGTTTTGGACGGCTTTGTAGGTCAGTGTTAGTAGTTTGAACTGGATTCGTTGGGGAATTGGGAGCCAGTGGAGGGATTTGCAGAGGGGAGAAGCAGAGGAGTAGCGAGGGGAGAGGTGGATTAGTCGGGCAGCAGAATTGAGGACAGATTGGAGTGGTGCAAGAGAGTTGACTGGGAGGCCACAGAGGAGGGTGTTGCAGTAATCAAGGCGGGAGATGATGAGGGCATGCACAAGAGTTTTAGTAGATTGAGGGCTGAGGAAGGGACGGATTCTGGAAATGTTTTTAAGTTGGAGGTGGCAGGAGGTGGCAAGAGTTTGGATGTGTGGTTTGAAGGACAGGGCAGAGTTGAGAGTTACTCCGAGGCAGCGGATTTCAGGTGCGGGAGAGATCGTGATGCCATTTACCATAATAGATAGATCGGGTAGGGAAGATACGTGAGATGGAGGAAAGATGATGAGTTCGGTTTTGTCTACATTGAGTTTTAAGAAACGAGAGGTGAAGAAGGAGGATATGGCTGATAGACACTCTGGGATTCTGGACAGCAGAGAGGTGAAATCTGGGCCAGAGAGGTAGATCTGAGTGTCGTCCGCATACAGGTGGTACTGGAAGCCATGGGACTTTATGAGTTGTCCTAGGCCAAGGGTATAGATGGAAAAAAGTAGGGGCCCCAGGACAAAGCCTTGAGGGACTCCAACAAACAGAGGGCGGGATGAGGAGGTAAGAGTGGGAGACGCTAAATGTGCGGTCGGAAAGGTAAGTGGCGATCCAGGACAGGGCAAGGTCTTTGATGCCATGGGAAGAAAGAATCTGTAGCAGTAGGCAGTGGTCGACTGTGTCAAAGGCAGAGGACAGGTCAAGGAGGAGGAGGATGGAGAACTGTCTGTTAGCTTTGGCTGTGAGTAAGTCGTTAGTAATTTTGGTCAGGGCAGTTTCAGTGTAGTGGTGGGGGCGGAAGCCAGATTGGAGGTTGTCGAGGAGAGAGTTAGATGAGAGGTGGGAGGAGAGTTGAGCGTGGACATGCTGCTCAAGGAGTTTGGAAGCAAACGGGAGCAATGACATTGGGCGATAGCTGGGCATAGCAGTTGGGTCAAGGTTTGTTTTTTAGAGGATGGGTGTGATGGTAGCATGTTTGAAGGCAGAGGGAAAGGTACCAGAAGATAGCGATAGGTTGAAGAGATGGGTTAGGGCTGGGATGAGCATGTTAGTGAGGTTGGGGAGCAGGTGGGAAGGGATGGGGTCAAGTGCACAGGTGGTGAGGTGTGATTTGAAAAGCAGATGAGTAAGCTCTCCTTCAGTGATGTTGGAGAGGGAGGCTAGTAGGGAAGGACAGAGGTCTGGTATATGGAGTGGTTGGGGTGGTGGAACAGTAAAGGTTTGCCTTGCTTGGTCGATCTTATTTTTGAAGTAGGTGGCAAAGTCCTCGGCAGAGATGAGGGGAGTTGGAGGTGGCAGTGGTGGGCGGAGGAGAGAGTTGAATGTGCTGAACAGTTGTTTTGGGTTGTAGGATAATGAAAATACAAGGTTTGCAAAATAGGTCTGTTTAGCAGAAGTGAGGGCTATTTTGAAAGCAAGTGTAGCTTGTTTGAAAGCAGTGAAGTCGTCTGGCAGGCGTGTTTTCTTCCAATGCCGCTCCGCGACCCTGGATGATTGTCAAAGTTTTTTGGTGAGATTGTTGTGCCAGGGTTGCCTATTGAGAGGGGCGACTGAGTCTATGGCAGATGTGAGGGTGGTGTTATAGAAAGCAGTGGCGCTGTCTGTGTCGTGGAGTGAAGATATGGAGGACAGAGGTAGAAGAGAATCTGAGAGTCTGTGAATGTCTAGGTGTGCGAGGTTTCTGCGAGGATGTGCCAGTGGCTGAACATAGGGGGCAGGTGAAGAGGACAGGGATGAGAAGGTGAGTAGGTGGTGGTCAGATAGGGGGAGGGGAGAGGTTGTGAAATTAGATAGGGAGCAGAGGCGGGTGAAGATGAGGTCTAATGTATGTCCGTCTGTGTGGGTGGCTGTGGAGGACCACTGAGTAAGTCCAAAGGATGAAGTAAGTGACAGGAGTTTGGAGGCTGCTGACTGGCAGGTGTCAGTAGGGATATTGAAGTCACCCATGATGATGGTGGGGATGTCAGAGCAGAGAAAGTGAAGAAGCCAGCTGGAGAATTGGTCAATGAAGGCAGTGGCTGAGCCTGGTGCTCGGTATATGACGGCCATTTGGAGGTTAGAGGGAGAGTAGATACGGACCGAGTGGACCTCAAAGGAAGGGAGGATGAGGGAGGGTAGGGGTTGGATAGGGTTGAAGGAGCAGTTATTAGAGAGAAGGAAACCCACGCCTCCACCATGTCTGTTGCCAGAGCGAGGAGTGTGGGTGAAGTGGAGGCCACCGTAACTCAGTGCAGCAGGGAGGCCGTGTCATGGGGCGTAAGCCAGGTCTCAGTAAGGGCTAGGGAGGAGAGGTTGCGGGAGGTAAAGAGATCGTGGGTCATGTGGAGCTTGTTGCAGACGGAGCAGGCGTTCCAGAGTGCTCCAGAGAGAGGAAGCTGGGGGTAGGGGTCAGTGGCACAGGTTTTAAGTGTGAGGGATTGCGGTAGTTTCTCTTACTGTGAGAAGTGTAGGGGTGAGGATTAGTGGGATGTAATCAATGGCAGTAATGGCGGCAGCAATGGTGACAGTTCACAGTGACAGTCCACAAAAACAGTCCCTAGTCCAGTTCCAGGACACTTCTAGTCCTTGACGGGGCACCTGGCAGTCCTATGCCCATTTCACTGCCCGTGGGTCCGAGGCAGCAATTTCTGTCCCCCTCCAGGGCATCCGGCAAGCTCCCGGTCACTGCTGAGCGCCTGCCCTGGGCAAGTGTGCCCGGACACTGACTGGAAGCAGGAGCTTCCTGCCGCCTTTTCTGACTGCTAGTCCAGCCCACTAAATTAACTCTTTCTGTCCATGCCTCTAGCATGTGCATAACAAACACAGCACAACATTAATACAATACAGATTAAGATAGTACAGAATAAAACGGACATCACACATTGCAAACACAGCACACTAACATCAACATTGTAGTAAAACATTAACGATGGTGGTGATAATAACGTATCCTTCGCAGGCAAAACAAATCTCCACAGCACCGACCTGTGAAATGTCTTGTGTACGTGCATTACTGGGGGTAACTCCAGCTGGAAAGTCCCCGGGCCGAGAATGGCCGACTCCCAATACGGCCAGATCACCCAAGAACTCCAGGTCCCTGTAGCACACTTCCACTTGATGTTTTTGGTGGACACCCACACGTACTAATCCCACACAGGTCCGGACCTGAACATTATTGCCACACACACGTTTTCCACAAGATGTTGAACTCTTTGAAGAACCGAAAACAGAGGCACCCCCCTGTGTCACCATACTCACACCCCCACTATTCACAGAGGGAACCACCACCCTCCCCTGACCCCCCTCATAAGAGGACTCCAACACTCAGGGTTAACTTGTGGTGAGGGTTGAGTCTTGTCCCTACTCCTTGGCAGCACCTCTTCTTCCCCCACCAGAGAAGAAGGGGTAGGTTGTAGAAGGATGGCAGAGATCATAGCTCCCGGGCAGCAGTCCTTACACAACTGGTCCCAGCTGACTACTTCCCTGGACCACCAATCTATGATCGGGTTGTGTTTTTTCAACCAAGGGAGGCCTAAAACAATGTGAGTTGGCATTGCCCCCAAGACGTAGCATGACGAGTCCCTATGCGCAGGTGTAAATTATCTACGACTTGGGTCACCCTCCCCTGGCTGAGTGAGATAGAGTTAATGGCCTGTACACTTAGGGGGTCTCGCTAGTATCCTACTCATCAGGCCATGGGTCTGGACAAACTGAGCATCCACCAAATTGACTCCCGCTCCACTATCCACAAACACTGGTATAGTCTCAGCCACCACTTCAGCAGGTATGGTACACTGAGACGAGAAAATGGAGGAACTATACACACCCTGGTCGCCTTCCTCCACACGACTAGGGGGACGCGGCTTATGAGTTGGTGTGATACTTTGGCACGAGCTGGGCCGACACCACTGAAATGACCTGTCTGCCCACAGTAGAATCATGCCACCACACCACAGGCAACCCCGTTTGAGATGCAACTCCACCTATCTGCATGGGTTCGTCCGTCTGCACCGATGCATCCTCCTTCCTAACAAAGACAACAGGGGGCAGATTTGGTGTATGCCTCTCCCTGAGGCGTCTATCCACCCGGATAGCAAGGGACATGGCAGCTTTCAATGACTTGAGAGCAGCGTACTGCACCAGAGTATCCTGCAACCTAGGAGACAGACCCTGACAAAAATGGCTCCTAAGGGCAGAGTCATTTCATTGTGTGTGAGTGGCCCACCTCCTAAACTCTGAGCAGTAGTCCTCAGCTGGCCAGACCCCCTGCTTGATTTTCCAGAGGCGAGACTCAGCCAGGGAGACGCCATCAAGATCCCCATACTCCAGCACCAAGGCTGTAAAAAACTCGTCCACCGACCGTAGAGATGTCTCATCGGAAATAATGTGACGGTTGGTGTTAATGTCACGGAGTGACTGTTACGGTGTGACACGACCCAACGGATGGTCGGTCAGCTAACATAACAACACACAATGGGGATGGAAATGGGGGGAGGAAGGCCCTACCAATAGGGAATGAGGGATGGTCACCACCTGAGCTCAGACCTGAGCCTGTCCCTGCACTCCCCTAACGCCCTATACGGGTCCTTCCCCGCCACCGTCAGGATACCTCGTCCCTAGTTGTCACCTATAACTTCCCTGGCTAGTGCACTGGCTGGCAAGGAGCACTAGCCTCACCTCTGCAGGTAATAAACACAGGGGGAAGTGCCAGACACCATAGGGACAAGGTCACAAAAACACCACACTTAGCTTTCTCTGCTGCAGAGCACCGCACAGCAGAATAAAGGCACCAGATAAGCGAACTCAGCAGAAGCACCACGGCACCCAGAGAGCTGCTTACTCCAGCTTGGTCACTGCAGATTGCTCTAACACTGACAGCTGATGCATCAGTTGACCTTTTAAAGGATGGTGGTAGTGGTCACCGCCCACATCAGCTGACCCAACAGCAATGCAATTACACCAGCTTGCCAGGGAGAAAAACTGACATTTACCCCCGTTGGCCTGAAAGGAAAGAAGGTTTAACTGAACGGAACCAGATCTGCCACAAATCCAAAAATGGATCATGACAGTTATAATTTGCAATTACTAGTTTAAGTGGAACAATCAGCTCATGAGGCCAGTTGGTGTTAAGCTCAATACAGTTAGGCCGGGGTCACACTGGCGAGTGTGATGTGAGAAACTCACGCGAGTCTCTCGCATCAACACCCGGCACTTCCACTGGCACTCGTACTGGAGTGTGCAGTTGCATTGAAATACATGCAGCCGCATACTCTGGTCCCGAGTGCCGGCGACAGTGCTCGTATTGATGCGAGAGACTTGCGTGAGTTTCTCGCATTACACTCGCAAATGTGACCCCGGCCTTAGTCTGGATATCTTTCTTTCTGGTCAGCAGGATGGGTTGGAGCATAATTTTTTTTGGGGGGGTGATGGTCAGAGTTCTGTACAGCGCCAGCGTGGTGGTGAAAAATGTGCAATTACCCAAGACCCTCACTCAACTGGGGCTCCCGCTCCCCTAGGGGCCCCGGCATTTATTGCATTCATTACATCTGATCCTACTTCAGGACCTGTGGTGACATCATAGTTATTTGACTTTGATATCACCAGTAGTGTTGAGCGATACGATACTGCAAATATCGGATATCGGCCGATATTAGCTGTATCGACCTTTCGATACTTCGTTTCGATATTTTCGTCTTATCGAATACCGGAATCGGAAGTTCCCATAATTCTTTGCGAGGCAATGTGATTTTAGTCAGCCAATGAGGAATCCTAAGAAGTGTGGGCACATCCTGTACTGCTGCGGTCATGTTAACTAATGGCATGTCTGTGATTGGATGCTGAAATGATGTCAGAATGCACTATAAAAGGCGCCGCCGCCATTTTAGCGTCACTGTGCTGTGAATTCAGTAAGGAACAGAACGCTGCTGTGCTGACTCTGAGGGACAGTTAGAGATTGCGATTTAGTGTACTGTGCTGTAGGCAGGCTAGCACCAACCGCTGTGTAAAGCTTCCTTTTGCCTGCAGTGTTGTTTTAACAGCTCTGCAAGGTGTGTGTGAGTGCAGGTGACGCTGCAGTTTGCTCTGCATGCAACGCTGTCTGTAGGCATCTGCACGTGTCACTCACAGACTCTTTTTTTTTTCTTCAGTGTAATTCTTGCTGCTCCATGCAATTTAACTATTAGTGTGATGCGCTTCCATCCGTATCCAATACATTGGTTGCAAACACTATAGAAGTAGACAAAGGAGTAGCCTTTCACAGATTGTGAACAGTTGTGTTTCAGTGTTCACTTCAGTCTGTGTTTTTTATTTTTTGAGTGCACATCACGCTCCAGTTATTTGTTCAAGCACTGCTGCTTGTACTCTGCTGAGCGTGTCTCAGTGCCTCATCCTTTTCATTTATCTCCAATTGGTTCTGCTCCATTCCATTTAAAATATAATCTATTAGTGTGACGCGCTTCCATCCGTATCCAATACATTAGTTGCAAACACTATAGAAGTAGACAAAGGAGTAGCCTTTCACAGATTGTGAACAGTTGTGTTTCAGTGTTCACTTCAGTCTGTGTTTTTTATTTTTTGAGTGCACATCACGCTCCAGTTACTTGTTCAAGCACTGCTGCTTGTACTCTGCTGATCGTGTCTCAGTGCCTCATCCTTTTCATTTATCTCCAATTGGTTCTGCTCCATTCCATTTAAAATATAATCTATTAGTGTGACGTGCTTCCATCCGTATCCAATACATTGGTTGCAAACACTATAGAAGTAGACAAAGGAGTAGCCTTTCACAGATTGTGAACAGTTGTGTTTCAGTGTTCACTTCAGTCTGTGTTTTTTATTTTTGAGTGCACATCACGCTCCAGTTACTTGTTCAAGCACTGCTGCTTGTACTCTGCTGAGCGTGTCTCAGTGCCTCATCCTTTTCATTTATCTCCAATTGGTTCTGCTCCATTCCATTTAAAATATAATCTATTAGTGTGACGCGCTTCCATCCGTATCCAATACATTGGTTGCAAACACTATAGAAGTAGACAAAGGAGTAGCCTTTCACAGATTGTGAACAGTTGTGTTTCAGTGTTCACTTCAGTCTGTGTTTTTTATTTTTTGAGTGCACATCACGCTCCAGTTACTTGTTCAAGCACTGCTGCTTGTACTCTGCTGAGCGTGTCTCAGTGCCTCATCCTTTTCATTTATCTCCAATTGGTTCTGCTCCATTCCATTTAAAATATAATCTATTAGTGTGACGCGCTTCCATCCGTATCCAATACATTGGTTGCAAACACTATAGAAGTAGACAAAGGAGTAGCCTTTCACAGATTGTGAACAGTTGTGTTTCAGTGTTCACTTCAGTCTGTGTTTTTTATTTTTTGAGTGCACATCACGCTCCAGTTACTTGTTCAAGCACTGCTGCTTGTACTCTGCTGAGCGTGTCTCAGTGCCTCATCCTTTTCATTTATCTCCAATTGGTTCTGCTCCATTCCATTTAAAATATAATCTATTAGTGTGACGCGCTTCCATCCGTATCCAATACATTGGTTGCAAACACTATAGAAGTAGACAAAGGAGTAGCCTTTCACAGATTGTGAACAGTTGTGTTTCAGTGTTCACTTCAGTCTGTGTTTTTTATTTTTTGAGTGCACATCACGCTCCAGTTACTTGTTCAAGCACTGCTGCTTGTACTCTGCTGAGCGTGTCTCAGTGCCTCATCCTTTTCATTTATCTCCAATTGGTTCTGCTCCATTCCATTTAAAATATAATCTATTAGTGTGACGCGCTTCCATCCGTATCCAATACATTGGTTGCAAACACTATAGAAGTAGACAAAGGAGTAGCCTTTCACAGATTGTGAACAGTTGTGTTTCAGTGTTCACTTCAGTCTCTGCGTAATAACCACACTTAGGCCTTATAACTTTTCTGACTTTCTTTATCAATCTACCAAGATGAAGAAGTCAGTGAGTAAGGCACGTGGTCGTGGCCGTGGAGTTTCAGCAGGGAGAGGACGTGGGGATTCTGTGGCTGCTGCCGCCCTCAGTGACACAGCATCCACCAGTTTTCCCCGTGAGCGTTCCTTTATGCGCACTTTGGTAGGAGCTTGGCGTGCCCCCCTGCTGCGGGAAGAACTAATTGAAGCCGTTGTTGGTTGAATGGCAGCCAATGCATCGACTTCAATTCCTTCCACCTCCTCTCAGGAACACAACACTGTTGAGCAACCATCTGTCTGTTCACCGCCTGTCAAATTGCCAAGGCAGTCAGAGAGTTCTGTACAGGAGACAGCTGAGTCTCTGCTTCTGTTCTCAGAATCTGTTGGCTCGCAAACACGGGCACAGGCAAGCAGCATTCTGCAATTTGAAGAAGAGGGAGTATGCAGTGATGCGCAACAGCTGTGTCTCTCTCAATCTGAAGAGGCGGGTGAGCCAGTGCCGATGGACAGCACACCGCAGAACGCATCTTATGATGATGATGAGACTCAGGTGCCAGGTTTTGTGGAGCATGGTGCTGCCCAGACCATCCAACAGCAGCAGGTGTTGGAAGAGGGTAGTGGAGATGATGAAGTCCGAGACCCAACATGGCGTGAGCAACAGAAAGGTGGTGGGAGCAGCTCTGAGGAAGAGATTGTCCCAACGGTACAAAGAGGAGGGAGAGGTAGGCTGCAGACTTGCTTGCCTGTAGCCTCCAGTTTGGCACCTGTTGGGAGCAGTTCTCTTAAAAATGTCAAAATTGGCGCTCCCATGTCTTGCACTGCGTGGTCCTTTTTTGACAGACTTTTATCTGATATTTGCTATGTTCAATGCAAGCTGTGTAAGCAAAAAGTTAAAAGAGGTAAAAATATCAGGAACCTGAATACCACAAATATGTGGAAACATGTACGGACAAAGCACGTAGCTGAGTTACAAAGACACACTGGAGATGTAGGCCAACCTACAGCAGCACCTACATCTTTAGGTCATGTTCGAGCCTATACCTCCAGCTCTCACACACCTGGTTCGGCTTCCTCACAGGATCTCCATGGAAGAACCTCGGTCACTGTTGTCCATAGACAAACTGTTATTCCACCCACTGCAGCAAGTTCACAGTCATCGTCACACTCCCAGAACAAAAAACAGCCATCGGTAACACAGGCATGGGATAAAAGACGGCCATACTCGGCAAACCATCCACGAGCACAGGCTCTGAATGCTGGCCTTGCAAAACTCCTGTCCCTTGAAATGCTGTCATTCAGGCTGGTGGAGACTGACAGTTTCAGGAACTTTATGGCATTGGCAGTCCCACAATATAATGTGCCAAGCCGATTTTATTTCAGCAGGCAAGCTGTCCCTGCTCTGCAAAAACATGTCGAGGGAAACATTAAACATGCGCTACTAAACGCCGTCAGTAGCAGGGTCCACCTGACCACCGATGCGTGGACCAGTACCCATGGCCAGGGACGATACCTTTCCCTCACTGCCCATTGGGTCAATGTTGTGGAGCTCTTGCTCCAATGCTCCAATGTTGTGGAGATCTTGCCAGTGGCGCTGTACGTGTTCTGCCAATTCCAAGGATTGCAGGAATCCAGTCTGTGCACATTGATTCCTCCTCCTACTCCAGTTCCTCAGAATCATCGCTGCACGAGCCGTCACGGTCTACCTCCACATGGACCCGTGAACGCTTACCTGTTGCGACCGATATGAGCACAGCCGTGGCCAAACGTCAACAGGCCGTCCTGAAATTAATTCCCATGGGGAATCGAAGCCACACAGCGCAGGAGCTCTGGGATGCCATCAAGCAGGAGAGCGACGTGTGGTTTTTGTCAGCTAATCTCCAGCCAGGCTTGGTAGTGTGTGACAATGGCCGAAATCTGGTGGCAGCTCTGGGCCTTGGCAACCTCACTCACATACCATGTCTGGCACATGTGCTCAACTTGGTCGTGCAGAGTTTTTTGAGGGACTATCCGGATCTTGATGCACTGCTGCACAAGGTCCGCCTAGAGTGCGCTCACTTGCGACGTTCCAGCATGGCCAGATCGCGCATTGCAGCTCTGCAAGTCAGATTTCGCCTTCCTGAACATCGCATCATATGTGACGTACCCACCAGGTGGAATTCCACGTTACATATGTTGGAGCGGTTGTGTGAGCAGCAGCCAGCAGTAATGGAGTATCAGCTGCAACAGGCGCAATCAACTCGCAATTTGCGCCGTTCACACTTCACCACTACTGAGTGGGCCTCTATGAAGGACATCTGCCACGTTTTGCGTGCGTTTGATGTCTCAACGCGGATGGCGAGTGCAGATGATGCACTAGTCAGCATGACTGTGCCCCTTATCTGCCTGCTTCAGAAATCATTGAAAGCACTAAAGGAAGAGGTTTTGGAAGAGGTGGAGGATGAGGAGTCACAAATTCAATTACCTTCAGGACAGTCAGCGCAACGTGGTTCCTCACAAAGGGCTGGGCAGGGCTCACTTTGTGAGGAGGAGGAGTCAATGGAGGAGGAAGAAATCCCTACAAGTACACAACGCTGTAGTCAGTATGTAGAGCGAGGGTGGGGTGATGCAGAGGAGGCAGAGATGACGCCTCTTCCAGAGGACAGCCTTTGTTGGCCAGTTGGGAGTCTGCAGCACATGGTTGATTTCATGCTTCAGTGCCTGAGAAAGGACCGCCGCATCGCCCACATTCTCAGCACGTCAGATTATTGGGTGTACACCCTCCTAGACCCTCGCTACCGGGACAACTTACAAACCCTCATCACACCGGTGAACCGGGACCGTAAAATGCAGGAGTACGAAGACACACTGGTGCAATCCATACTGTTGTACATTCCAGCCGAGAGACCTGCTGCTGCTGCTACTGCTTTACAAAGCAGCTCTGTGCGTCGAGGCAGTGTAGACACCTCTACAACAAGAGGGAGCAGAAGCAGCGGCTTTGCACAGGGCAAGAACTGTATGTTACAAATCTTTACCTTACTAGTGACATATACACATTTGATATTTTTATTACATGCGACACATCTTTTTGTCGAGGACACAATTCCACGTGTAGTACTTATTTTTGTATAAAGTGTGCACCAATATATACACATTTAATTTTGTTCACTATTTTCTTTGCTCAGCATTTTTATATACTTACCTGATTTACTTGCATTAAATACCTGGGTATTGGATTGTATTGTGGTGCCCTGGCTCACTCTTTTTTATTGCATTTCTTATTGCATATTTTTATAGTGTCAATGATGTTTGTGCTTTATTTGTATATGTATATTCAATAAATATTCTATTTTTACACTTCCACTGCCTGGGTGAAGTTGTTTCTTAAATTTCCTCCTTCTTCTTTTGCATTGTGGTGGTTGTTTCTTCTATCGGCTGGTTTTGCCATCCACGTTTTAGATTTGAGAATTTGTGGTATGTGTAGGTAATTATTTTTAATTATTTCAAATAATTTTATTATTATTATTATTTTAATGATTAATATTTAATTTTTAATTTTTAATTTTTCATTATTTTCTACACCACATTTTTCTCTTTTCTGTTCAATGTTACAAATGTGGCAAAGTTTTGTGACAGCGCCAGCAAGGTCTACACCATCCGAGACGGCTCCAGTCACCAGGAAGAAAAGTTTCCGTAAGATGGTGACAGACTACTTGGCTTTCCCTCTAAGTGTACTCCCAGATGCCTCTTCCCCTTTCAAATTTTGGGTCTCTAAGTTGGATACATGGCCAGAGCTTAGCCAGTATGCATTGGAGGTGCTGGCTTGCCCTGCTGCCAGTGTATTATCTGAGCGTGTCTTTAGTGCTGCAGGTGGTGTAGTAACAGACCGTCGCATGCGACTATCCTCAGAGAATGTAGACCGGCTTACTTTTCTGAAAATGAACAAGGCATGGATCCCACCTGAATTTGCCTGTCCGTTTTCAGATTAAATAACTGTTTGGCAACGTTTTCCATGTCTCCTGTTATGTTCATCTTTCTACCACCTGAACTCTACTCCCTGGGCTACAACACCGCCATTTGTTGCTCGTAAGTAATTGGCAGGGGTACTGACTCCTGGCCAGCCTGGTTACAGCACGACAGCTGTTTCCTGGCAGTGTGAACGTCAATTATCCTCCAATAAGTTGTGCTGTCGTGTTGCATTCGGGTTAGCCGACTCTATGGTGCCTGCAGTTTAGGTGATTCCTATGTGTGCTGTGGGATATGTAAATAAAGGCGGTTTCCATTGTGACAATAGGATAAGCACCCACTGTAGGACTGTGTGATTCGGTAACTGCGGACGGCTTGCGTACTGTCAACTTACATTTTCATGGGTGCGTTCTTCTACCCGTCCGGGGTCCAGTACCGTCAAGTGGTTCTCCCCAGTGCTTTTGGCCTAGGTGCCTCCATCTCCGTATCCGAGTTCCAGCAACGTCTGCTGGTCCTTGGTAGTGCTTTGGAGCACAGGTACCTCCTGCTTAGTAACCGTGTCACAGTAACGTCAGCTGGTACTCAGTTGTGACATTGCCTCTTTTCCTTCTGCTACCCGTCCGGGGTTCAGTACCGTCAAGTGGTTCTCCCCAGTGCTTTTGGCCTAGGTGCCTCCATCTCCATATCCGAGTTCCAGCAACGTCTGCTGGTCCTTGGTAGTGCTTTGGAGCACAGGTACCTCCTGCTTAGTAACCGTGTCACAGTAACGTCAGCTGGTACTCAGTTGTGACATTGCCTCTTTTCCTTCTGCTACCCGTCCGGGGTCCAGTACCGTCAAGTGGTTCTCCCCAGTGCTTTTGGCCTAGGTGCCTCCATCTCCTATCCGAGTTCCAGCAACGTCTGCTGGTCCTTGGTAGTGCTTTGGAGCACAGGTACCTCCTGCTTAGTAACCGTGTCACAGTAACGTCAGCTGGTACTCGGTTGTGACATTGCCTCTTTTCCTTCTGCTACCCGTCCGGGTTCCAGCACAGTCAGCTGGTCCTCGTTACTTCCATTGTCTCTTGCTCCATCTGATACCCGTCAGGGTTCCAGTAACGTCAGCTGTTTCTCGGAAATTAGACGACCTTAAAGACCACCCAGAAGAAGATGACGACAACAAGGACGACGAGCATGAAGCCAACCAGCCTGAACACCATCACAAAGAAAAAATAAAAGATTACCCAGAAGAAGATCACCAACAGGACAAAGAAGGTTAAGACAAACTACAAGATACAGAACAAGAGACAGAAGAACAATAAGCAAAAGATCAAAAAGCAGAAGAACATGAAGTATAAGACCAAAATGAAGAGCAAAATATATGCTCTAAATTCTAAGCAGAAGAAGACTAAGCTGTGTATGGGGGTGAGTCCGTTCCTCCTCGTGGTGCCCCTGGAAAATGCCTGCTGCTGCTGCAGGCTAAACTGAACACGGACAAATACTGTTGTAATTTAAATCTTTTGTGACAGCAAGAACGGAAGGATGAACAATTCATACTTTTACAGATTACAAGTACAGGAATCTCTGTCACAAATAAGAATATGATGAAGAAGATGAAGAGGAAGAAGATGAAGAATTTGAATATGAAGAAGATTAATTAGTTTAATAATAACAATATGAGTAATGTAAACAAAAACATGAATAGCAAGAAGTTTAAGAAGAAGATTAAGAAGGTGAAGATGAAGAATAATTTGATGAGAAAGATGATGCTGCTGCTGAAGATTATGAAGGAGAAAGTGTGGCACTGGCAAAAGTTAAAAAGGTGAAGAGCATGGAAGTTGTGAAACATACATATTTGCCAAAATAGAAAAAAGGTTAACAACATTGTCAATTTGTTAGTCAATCCAAACGTATTTCCCAAAAAAAATATATTAATGCTATTCCAATGCATTGGGTTAAACATGTATGTCTTTATTGTCTCCTCAACCTCCCCCAATACATTCTACATTAGTCTTTGTTGTTTTCCTTCATGTACAATTAACCAACAAGGCAAGAATGGGTTTTTTTTAATGTCGATATTTGGTTCCCATAGACTTACATTGGACTTCCGGTATCGGAATCGGATATCGACGATATTTAGTGATATCGGCGATACCATTTCGATACGATATTTTTAGATATCGAGCAGTATCGCTCAACACTAATCACCAGGTCTTCTGCCTAGTCTAGAAGAACTGAAAAAGAGGAGACAGACTGGTAAATATTCTATAGTGTTTGTGTGCTTTTGTATCTGTGTCTCTGTATGTATGCATAACAAACTATCAGCCAGGACACTGGTGCCCCAAGACAATTTATTGAGTCATTATGTGTACTACAACATCAGTAAGTGTTGGGGTTATGGATGTGGTGTGGGGTTACGGCTGTAGTGTTGGGGTTTGGGTTGTGTTGGGGTTCCGGTTGTGGTGTTGGGGTTACAGTTCTGGTGTTGGGGTTACTGTTATGAGGTTGGGGTTACGGTTGTGGTGTTGGGGTTAGGGTGGTGTTGGAGTTGGGGTTAGGGTTGTGGTTAGAGTTAGAGCTGGGATTAGGGTTTGTTTTGGGATTACAGTCAGGGGTAGGACTGTGTTAGGTTTGAAGTTAGAATTGGGCTGTTTCCACTGTTTAGGTACAACAGGGGGTCTACAAACGCGACATGGCGCCAGCCATGGATTCTAGCCAATTTTGGGTTCAAAAAGTCAAACGATGCTCCCTCCCTTCTGAGCCCTGCCATGCGCCCAAACAGTGGCTTTCCCCCACATACGGGGTATTGGTGTGCTCAGCAGAAATTTTGTGGTCCATTTTCTCTTGTTACTCTTGTGAAAATAAAAAAGTTTGGGTCTAAAGTAATTTTTTGTGAAAAAAGTAAAATGTTCATTTTTTCCTTCCACATTGCTTTAGTTCTTGAAGCACATGAAGGGTTAATAAACTTTTTGAATGTGGTTTTGTAAATGTTGGAAAAATGAGAAATTGCTGGTCAACTTTTAATCCTTATAACGGCCTAACAAAGAAAATTATGCTGAGATGTTTTAGTGAATCCTGCATTGAGTGTTGGACACAATGACCCTTGATGCCCCTTCCAACTCTAACACTCTTTGATTCTATGATGGGCATTATTATGTGGGGCAGTGTTTTTGTACCACACTGGTGCAGTAATAGTGGCACATACATATGGCATCAGTGGCTCAGTATTGGGGTGACAGCAGGATGAGGAGTTTGTGTAGGTTGGAAATAGATGGAGACGGTGCTGAAAATGAAAGAAGTCAAATGTGTCTTTGTTGTAATCTCTTCAGATGAGTCCTGGTTGGAAAAGTTGTAATTTCTGTCTGGGCCAGATGGAAAAGACGCGAAAAGTGAACAACTTTTTCATAAATAACGTCAGCTGTAAGTCACTATCTGAAACTGTAAAGTAATATCCTATATGCTCAGCAGGATTGATATCTACTACATCTACTACTATATGGTCACTAGAGATGAGCGACTTTGCCTCCGGGAGGGTCGAGTCGGGTTTCGGACCACCCGACTTTACCAAAAGTCGAGTCGAATGAAATCGGCCGACTTTCGCGAAAAGTCGGAGTTCCGACTGAAACCCGACCCCAATGCAAATCAATGGGAATAAAAGTCGGCAGTGAGTGGAGGACAGTAAATACACCTACAGTGCCCATTTCAATGCCAACGACATCAATTCTTATTACTTAAGCTTGTCAACCTTAATTTACTTTATAATAATAGTAACGCATTGAAAACTGGGGTTGTTTGACTAAAGTTGCGGGGGGGAGGGGTACAGCCCAGTTAGGGAGGTGGAAAAACTGGCATATGTTGAGGAGTAGGCTGGACGTTCAGCTGCTGCAAATGGAGGAATTGGAGAAGTCGGAGAAAGAGGAGGACAAAGCGAGCCATTTTGCTGGCAATCTATGTGTCATCAGGGAAGGTGATACAAAATCCTTTGAAACCCAAGCATAGTTCATTTTAATGAAGGTGAGATCAGCTACATTTTGGGTCGACAGCCGGGTCCTTCTTTCTGTCAGGATTGATCCAGCAGCACTGAAGACTCTTTCTGATAGCACACTACCAGCAGGGCAAGCGAGCTCCTGTAAGGCATATTGTGCCAATTCAGGCCAGGTGTCCAGTTTACAGGCCAAGTAGTCAAAGGGGAATGAACTTTGAGAGAGAACATCGATAGGGGAGGAGAGGTAATTTTGAACCATAGTTGACAACTGCTGTCTCCTGTCTGTTGCAATCAATTCAGTATTACCAGTCGTGTGAGCAGTACTTGAGAAATCAGTCCACAACATGGTCATGAAACCCCTGTCTCCAACGCCACTTTGGCTGTGTGCACCACGAACACCTCTTCCATGTTGCCCAGTACGGCTCGTGGTAGAACCAGCACTGCTGCTGTGTGCTGGAATGCCTCTAACAAACGGTTTACCAGATTTGCTTGTTTGTTCGCCAGTTTTAGCTCTAGGTTCTGGCATGATTTTCTGTAATTTGCCTTTATAGCATGGATCGAGGATGCTGGTCAACCAGTAGTCGTCATCCGTCATAATTTTGGCAAGGCGGGGGTCCCTTTTTAGGATCTGCAAGAGATAATCACACATGTGGGCCAATGTTCCAGGTCTCAATGATGCACTGCCAGTGGTGGGTGGAGTAGCACTTTCTGCCAAATCCACATCCCTCCAGTCACGCACAAACCCTGTACCTGACCTTGGCAAGCCAACATTTTCTCTTGCCCCCTGAGAAGCATCCTCCTCCCCCAAAAAATCATCCCCCTCATCCTCCTCCTCTTCCTCTCTTCCTCCACCTCATCCAAGACAGTTCCCTGAGCAGACAATGCCTGACTGTCCTCAAGGCTTCCCTCCTCCTCCTCCGCTGCAGACGCCTGATCCTTAATGTGCGTCAAAGTTTGCATGAGCAGACGCATAAGTGGGATGCTCATGCTTATGATGGCGTCGTCTGCGCTTACCAGCCATGTGCATTCCTCAAAACACTGAAGGACTTTACAGAGGTCTTTCAGCTTTGACCACTGCACACCCGACAACTCGATGTCTGCCCTCAAACTGCCTGCCCGTGTATCCTCCCACAAATGCATTACAGCCTGCCTCTGTTCGCACAGGCTCTCAACCATGTGCATGGTGGAGTTCCACCTTGTTGCAACGTCTATGATTAGGCGGTGCTTGGGGAGGTGGAGCGATCGCTGCAGCCTCTGCATACGACTGAAGTCTACGGGCGAGCGACGGATGTGCGAGCACAGTCTTTGCACCTTATGGAGCAGGGCTGGTAACTCAGGATAATTATTAATGAAGCACTGCACCACCAGGTTCAAGGTGTGAGCCAGGCAAGGTATGTGTCTGAATTTTGCCAGGGTTATGGCCGCCACAAAATTACGTCCATTATCACTGACTACCTTGCCTGGCTCAAGATGTAGACTGCCCAGCCATGACTCGCTGCAAGTAGTCGGCCAGTACCTCGCGGTGTGTCTGTTGTCGCCCAAAGACATCATCTTTAAAACAGCCTGCTGATGCTTACCACTAGCTGTTCGATAGTGGGACACCTCGTGTGCAACACTGGCAGCTGCAGGTGGAGTGCTCGTGTGACTGCGCTGTCGACGAGCTTTCGCTTCTGGAGGAGGAGGAAGGTCAAACACCTACAGCCAACTGTTGCCTATACCGTGGGCTAGGTAGCATTGTCCCATCGCCGCTGTCCCCTGTGGACCCTGCATCCACCACACCCACCCAGTGCGCACTTATGGACACGTAACGGCCCTGGCCATGCCTACTGGCCCATGCATCTGTTGTGAGGTGCACCTTTCCACTCACTGATTGTTTGAGTGCATGGACAATGTGGTCTTTCACATGCAGGTGGAGGGCAGGGATGGCTTTTCTAGAAAAGAAGTGGCGACTGGGTAGGTCATAGCTCTCGGAACGCTGTGCTTTCAACCAAACGGAAGGGCATCATCTCTAATGAGATTAGTTTTGGCAATGTAGGCATTCAAAGCCAGTGTACGCAGATGAGAGGATGAGTACTTTCTTGTCCTACTCAGAGTCTCTGCTAGGGTGAGCTGGACTTGAGAGCTGCATATGGTGGAACTAGCGGTGGACATAGCGGACTGAGAGGTGGATGGTGATGGTGATGGTGGTGGTGATGGCCTAGATGCAGTCTTTCTGTCATGACTCTGGACAGGATGGTGCCGCCTCCATCCTGGTCAGGTCAGGGTTAATTTTAGTCAGCCTCTCTTCAGTTCTGGGGCGGCTATTTAATGTTGGCAGTTCCTAGATGGTTTGTCGGTGATACTCCTGTGTACTCAGGTTGTGGTTGCTGACCCAGGTGACTCGTCCTTTATTGTGTGCCTCTGTGCTTGTGTGTTTTATTGTGTATGACTCGGTTCTGACTCCTGACTCTTGCCTCTGTATTCTGCTTTGTACTGCTTTGTTCCTCCTGGTTATCTGGCCCTTTGGCTTGTCTCCGTTTACTCTCTGTCTTGTCCCTTGGTACTGCGCTCTTGTCTGGCTTTTTGACCTTCGGCTTGTGTTGACTATGTTTCTGTTTTTGCCCTACACGCTGTGTATTCAGTGACTAAAGGGTATGCCACACTAAACAATATCGCTAACGGGATCGCTAAAAAACGTCACTATTTAGCGATCCTGTTAGCGATGTTGTTCAGTGCGGCAGCTTCCAGCGACGAGCTTCCTGCTGTGATCTCGCTCGTCGCTGGAATCGTTCCGGACCCTATTTTATCGTTGGCGCTCCCGCTGGGTAAGTATATATCGCTAGTGTGGCACCTTTTCTTAGCGATTTAGCGGTACTTTGTACCGCTAAAATCGTTAAGAAGATCGCTAACGGCGATAGCGTCGTTAACTATATCGCTAAATGTGGCCGCATTTAGCGATATAGAAACAATCCCGCTAGCGATCGCATTAGTATGCGTCGTTATTGTGATCGCTAGCGGGATTGTTTAGTGTGGCAGTACCTTTACTCTGCATTCACATGCGGTGGCTCCGCCTCCTCCTGGTCACGTGACTGCTCTATGCCAGGTCCTGTTCACTGCATTAGTTTAAAGTCCTTGAGCTCGGAGTGCTTTGTTTATGCACTCCTACGTTTATTCACGTGCCCCCTGATAGTGCCCCTGGGCAGCATCAGTGACACTTTAGGTGTCACGACCCTTTAGTTGGAAAAACATTGTGATTCCCTGACTGCTTTGGCCTTGCAATGACACCTCAACATTTCTTGCTGGTGGTTTGCTAACCGGTGGGCTTACAGTGGGGGAAGCGATGTAGCATTGCTGGCTACCTTCAGTTGGAGCAGGTGCACGTGTGCTACCTGTGGTTTTGTAGTCCGTCCATGCTTGCAAGTGCATGGTGTTTACATGTCAAAGCATGCAACTGGTATTCAAATTTCGGAGATTTTTACCTCGGCTGAAGGTCCTTCCGCATTTCTTACAGATAACCTTTGCCTCATCAATAGGATTTTGGTCAAAAAGTGCCACACTGCACTCTTCCTACTATGGGAAAAATTTTTCAGGGCTTGCACGCTGTGCTAATTTGACCGCCTGGCCAAGCTGTCCTGCAACCCTTTTTGTTTTTTTAACACGTTTGTGGACTGCTACGGGCCTGCCAGATAACCGCAGCTGCGATGTCGATGCCTGCTGCTGATCCTCCTCCTCTTCTGACCTATTGACACCTGCACCCTCTTTCCCCAATGGATGCCAATGCGGGTCAACAGCTGGGTCATCCATCACCTCCTCTTCAATTTCATCTGCACCTTCCTCTGTGTCACCGTGTAAGGTGGTATAGTATGTGGGAAGGGGCACCTGAGTTTCATCAGGGTCAGAATCTGGCTCAGTAGACTGCGAGGGCAATGCAGTGCTCTGGGTGAATGTACCAGCAGAATCATATAGCACTGGCTGTGCATCAGTGCACTCCATGTTATATTCATCTTGGACTGGGGAATTCAAGATTTCACTTGATAACTTAGGCATGGTATGTGAGAAGAGCTCCAGGGCTTAATCTGAAGTGTGGCTGCCGCATCCTTCACTTTTGGTGGGGGTGAAGGACACAAGGAAAGGTGTTGTTCCTGACCAGGAGCCTGCACTGACGACTCAGTGCTTGCAGTTTTTGAAACTTCAGAAGAGGAGGCGATAGAGCTGGAGGCTGTTTCGGCAATGTAAGCCAAAACCTGTGCTTGATGCTCTGGCTTTAAAAGCGGTTTAACTACTCCCAGAAAAGTGAGCCTTCCAGGCCTTCTGGAGCCAGACAATGACGCAGGCTCAACACCTCCTGCCTTAGGTGCTATTGGGCTTTTGGCACTACCAGCAGATGCACCACCACCACCATCAGTACCAGCTGGCCCCCCACGCCCACGTCCGCGGCCTCTTCCACCATACTTCCTCATGTTTGGGAAAATGTACCAAAAATACCAGCAGATATATGGTACTGTATGAGCAGCGTACAGCTGTATACGGTGTAGGGGAAAATTTAAATCTCAGTATCTATTTTCGGAGTCACACACAGACGCTCACTCAGTATGGATTTGACGTTATACCAGCAGATATACGGTACTGTATGAGGAGCGTACAGCTGTATACGGTATAGGGGAAAATTTAAATCTCCGTATTTATTTCTGGAGTCACACACAGACGCTCTCTCAGTATGGATTTCACCGTAATACAACCAGCAGATATACGGTACTGTATCTGAAGCGTACAGCTGTATACGGTGCAGGGAAAATTTAAATCTCCGTATACATTTCCGGAGTCACACACAGACGCTCACTCAGTATGGATTTGACCGTAATACCAGCAGATATACGGTGCTGTATGAGGAGCGTACAACTGTATACGGTGTAGAGGAAAATTTAAATCTCCGTATTTATTTCCTGTGTCACACACAGATAGTCAGCATGTATTTGTCCGTGATACCAGGCAGTACACGGTAGTGTGTGAGGAGCGTACAGCTCTATACGGTGTGGGAAAAAATGAACGGTCGGTAATTGTGCAGAAAAAAAGAATAAAAGTATTAGTGCTGTGTAAAAAGCAGTCTGCACAGCAGTGTACACACAGCAATACAGCTATCAGGCAGCCTAATAACCAGCGCTGCTGCACACAAGAAAATCATCCCCTGTCACTGCACACTAACTATACAGCACAAGCACATAAGAACTTCTCTTTCCAGCCCTAACTCTCTCCCTACTGATAAACAGCAAACTCTCCCTACTGTTAAGATCGGCAGAAGTAAAATGGAGGTCGGTGGTCAGTGCTTTTATAGACACTATGACTCCCCCCCAAAGCAAGCCAATCACTGCAATGCCCTTCTCTACAATGGTGGTGGATGCTGCACATGTCATCTCGTTGCCCCCAGTGTACGTCCTTGCTCATTGGCTGAAAAAAGGCACCTGCAAGCATTCCGGGAAATCCGACTTTGGCGCTCGTTTTGCCGACCGCATGGCCCACTTCACGCTATGGTCGGGTTTCGATCGGCAATAGTCGGTGACTTATGAATCTGACCGACCTGTTTCGCTTAACTCTAATGGTCACCATATGGCGGTTACGTCAGTGTTGGTCTTTGTATAGAGATTTATTTTACTAACAGATCTGTCATCTGCTGAGGTTCTCCTATACCCAAAATCAGGGCGTGACACCATGGTTGTAATCAGGGTTACTTGGTTAGGCGACCATGAGATGCTTTGCTCCTACCTGAGCTGAACCCCTAGATACACCTCTGGCTGCTGATAACATTATATTTAAGTGGATTTATGGATCTATAAGTGATCGTTCTCTGCCCATCATTATTCTTCAGCATATGTATAGAAGCCAATAAACAAGCATCAAACAAATTTAATATTGGACTCAGGTCATGTAAATGCAACCTAAATGTTTGCGTTTGATGGTGCAATATGTTAGCATTGGAGACCCACTTTAACCGCTTCATCACCTTGAGATTTTCCTCTTTTGTCTTTTGCCCTCCCTTTTCCCAAAGCCATAACTTTTTTATTTTTCCATCAATATAGCCGTTATGAGGGCTTGTTTTTGCAGGATGAGTTGTACTTTTGAATGACGCTTATTGATTTTACCAAACAATGTACTGTAAAACAGGAAAAAAAAGTCCAAGTGTGGTGAAATTGCAAAAAAAAGTGCAATTCCACAATTGTTTTTCTGTTTTTTTTATGTACCATGTTCACTAAATGCTAAAATTGACTTGGCAATATAATTCTCCAGGTCAGCACAAGTACGCAGATATCAAACATGTATAGGTTCTGTTTTATTTAACTGGAGAAAAAAAAAATCCGAAATTTATAAGAAAAAAAAAATAGCTTGTATCGCCATTTTGCGAGCCCCGTAGCGACTCCATTTTTGGGGACCTGGAGCTGGGTGAGAATTTATTTTTTGCACCCTGAGCTGACATTTTTATTGATGTTTTGATCACCTGGCATTGCATTTTATTGAGAGCTTTGATAAAGACTTCTGAGGTCGAAAAGCGTAACATGGAGGACACCGTCTGTTGAATATTTTATTCTTGGATCCAATAAAGATTTATACTTTTTTATGGAAGCTGGAATCCCCTTCATTTTCTTCTCTGCTGCACGTCTTGGTCTGGACTTCTGATTCCGAGCTCCGGTGGTTGGTCGGGTGAGCTGGCAGGGGCTTTTGCCCCATACCTCTTGTATTACTAATTGCATTTTATTGCAATGTTGCGAAAGCCAAATCCTGATACAGTAATTCTGGGGTTTCTTTTTTTTTTCTCATTACTCCATTTACCAATTGTATTAATAGGAGATTCACAATGAAAGGCACAGGGGTCTTCTGCAGACCCCGGGCTGTCATGACAACCCATCGGCAGCCCCGTAAATCACATGACAGGGGTGCCAATGGGTTGGACTTGTGACGTGCTCTCAGCCAGCGGATGTTAAATGCTGTTGTCATTGATTAACAGCGGCATTTAACTGTTAGAGTCACATTACAGCTGATCAGATTAGCTGTCATGTGCGGAGAAAGATGGGGGTTCAGTGTAGGAGCCCGCATCAAAGGCAGGGACACAACCTTGGACATACCTATACTCTATGCCCAAGGTCTTGACTAGACCCCTATTTTGTCTAAAACTGGCCCTCATTCTGTGAAAGAGGTAGAGTTGAAGGTGGACCTTGAGGACGGTGGATTCTGAAACCAGGCATAAAGCTTTCAACATCTGACATGGTTTTTAAAAGATATTTTAGATTTGTGACCCCCTTCTGTCCAGCAGTGATAGAACTATTGTATATATCCATTGTGTATATCTATGCCCCTTTTGATGCACCCAATTACTATATTTGCCTTGGCAGCAGATAACTAACACTATTTTGTTAGTTAAGTTTGCTGATAACAAATATTCCTAAAGGCACTGTCACACTTAGCGATCGCACTAGCGATCACGACAACGACACGACCTGGCAAGATCGCTAGTGCGATCGCTATATGATCGCTAGTTAGCTTCCAAACACAAAGATCTCATCAGAGATCAGCGATCTGTATAACGACCTCTGCGGTCGTTGGGAAAACCTAGTCCCGCCTGCGACGCTGGTAAAGTCGTTCATAAAGGGTGTCACACTCAGCGATTCAGGCTCACCAGCAGGACACCAACGACCAAAAAACGGCTCAGAACGTTCATGAGCGATCAGCGATATCTCAGCAGGGGCCACATCGCCGCTACATGTCACACACAGCTAAGTCGCTAACGAGATCGCTACTGCGTCATAAAATCAGTGACTCTTTAGCGATCTCGTTAGCGATCTCGCTTAGTGTGACAGTACCTTAAGTCCATTTCTGTGACAGTTTAGCCAGTGTTTTTCCATTAGTATGTAAGATTGGCATTTATTGTCCTCTTCCTTGTACATATCCTTACATTTATTGGTGTTAAACATATATTACCACTTCTTTGCCCAAGTCACCAACTGATCAAAATTACACACATTTTCTGTCAGTCCAAGCATTCTCCTTTTTATTACTATTCTTTTATGTGGAACGGAATCAAATGCTTTGGAAGCATAAGACAAGAAATATGAGGAGTAAATGTGTAAAAATACATGCAGCAAGGCAACTATTTTTCAACTTCAATATTTGTAATACCCTTAGGTGTTTTAAACGATGTATGAGCTTATAATGAATAAAAAGTTCAGCTTTCTTCAATCCAAATAGAATTCATTTGTGGAAGAAAAAGAAAAAATAATACAAAAAATGCCCAGATATGCAACAGGGGTCAATAATGAGATCATAGCAATTCTCAGAAGGTACAGATGTGGCGAATCGTTCTTTTGCCCAATAGCAAGTTTCAAACAGACAAAATCCCATTTCACATTATTAATTATATTATTTAAACATTTCCCTACAAAAAAAGATATCACAGGTTCTACACCCGCACATACTTGTCTCCTAATGATTCCAGCTGTAGCAGCTGGATATGGAAAAATTATGTATTTCTTGCTGTGCTGAAGCAACAAACACCTGAAATAATACTGAAAGTAAGAAGGTTCACAAAAGATGGAATATTATAAATAAGATGTTCTGCTCACAGAGGCTGAATACACGTTTGAACAAATAATAAGAAAATAATAACATTTTATTTAAAGGTAACCTCTCATCAAGAAATGACACCCCTAACTAATTCCACGTATGTAAAAGCTTTTTGATGCTTATTAAATGCTTTATTTGTTTGTAAAATTTTATTTGGAAGTTTTAGAGAAATCCAAATGTATGCTTTATTGCAAGTGCAGCACGCAGCTACATTCTTTTTTTTAACTGACAAGTCACTCTTGACCTCTTCACCTACCTTCCCCGCTCAAGACTTTGCACAGGCGTTGTCTTGAACTAAAGTAATTTCCTAAGAGCGGACGTTGCATGTGCAGATAAATTGTCTGCCTCTCACCATATCATCAGAAACTTACTAGTGATGAGCGAGTATGCTCATTGCTCGAGTTTTCCCGAGCATGCTCGGGTGGTCTCAAAGTATTTGGAAGTGCTCAGAGATTTAGTTTATGTTACCGCAGCTGCATGATTTGCGACTACTAGACAGCCTGAATACATGTGGGGATTCCCTAATAAATAGGCAATCCCCACATGTATTCAGGCTGTCTAGTAGCCGCAAATCATGCAGCTGTGGTGACAGAAACTAAATCTCTGAGCTCTTTCAAAGAATAGGAGACCACCAGAGCATGTTAGAAAAAACCCGAGCAACAAGCATACTCACTCATCACTAGAGCTTACCCATTTTAGGAGGTGACCCTGGACAATAAGTGTGTGAACTGTCAGTCAAAGACCTGAGGCAGTGGGCAGGCAAAAGAGAGCACATGAAGGAGAGCTGTAAGTAAAATACCTGCCCTGCTACGATTTCTAAAGCTTAAATTCTGGATTTTCCTAAAACTTGCAAATTAAATTCTACAAGCAAGGTAAGGAATAATAAGCAAAATAGGATCCTTAATAGGACATCAACTGATCTTTACTGTCCTATTAAAGCAATAGAAGAATCCAGGATATCTATAAACAGAAAGACAGTGAGGAAACACTTAGCTAACATAAATGAATTCAAGTCTCCAGGTCCAGATGAATTACACCTCAGAGTACTGAAGGAGATAGCAGAAGAAATTTTTGAACCACTCTCCATAATCTTTGAAAATTCTGGGAGAACTGGAGAAGTCCCAGAAGACTGGAGAAGAGCAAATGTTGTTCCTATCGTCAAAAAGGGGAAGAAGGTGGACCCAGGAAACTATAGACCAATGAGTCTGACTTCTGTACCAGGAAAAATCTTTGAACAAATTATTAAACAACATGTATGTAAGTATCTGGATAAGAATGAAATGATTAACCAGAGTCAGCATGGGTTTGCAACTAATAAGTCATGTCAGACTAACTTAATTTCTTTCTATGACAGAATCACTGACTGGGTGGATCAGGGAAATGCTGTAGATATAGTATATTTTGACTAGCAAAGCATTTGACAAAGTATCTCACACGATCCTTATTGAAAAAATGACTATGGAATGGACAAGGCAACTGTTAGGTGAATTCATAACTGGCTTAGTGATCGGACCCAAAGAGTGGTCGTAAATGGCTGAACATCCAGTTGGAAGAATGTCTCAAGTGGGGTACCACAAGGCTCTGTCCTGGGCCCTGTATTGTTCAACATCTTTATCAATGATTTAGATGAAGGAATTGAGGGTAAAAGGATTACATTTGCTGATGACACAAAGCAAGGAGGGATAGCTAACACTAGAGAAGAGAGAGGATTCAAAAAGACATAAGTAAACTGGAGCAGTGTGGAGCAACTAACAGAATGGTTTTAACAGGGAAAAATTCAAAGTACTACATCTTGGCAATAAAAAGGAAAAGAGCATTTACAGATTGGGAGGAATAGGGTTAAGCAACAGCACATGTGAAAAAGACTTGGGTATACTAATAGATCACTAAAAATGAGTCAGTGTTATGCAGCAGCAAAAAAGGCAAATGCAATTCTGGGATGTATTAACAGAAGCATACAGTCTAGATCACATGAAGTCATTATTGCCCTCTACTCCTCTTTGGACAGACCTCATCTGGAATACTGTGTCCAGTTTTGGGCACCACATATTAAAAAAGACATCAACAAATTGGAGCAAGTTCAGAGAAGAGTGACCAAAATGATGACCAGTCTGCAAACCATGTCCTATGAGGAACGGTTGCAGGATTTGGGAATGTTTAGCTTGCAAAAAAGAAGACTGGGAGGAGACTTAATATCTGTTTACAAATATCTCAAGGGCTGTCACATTGTAGAAGGATTATCTTTATTCTCATTTGCATAAGGAAAGACTAGAAGCAATAGGATGAAACTGAATGGGAGGAGACACAGATTAGATATTAGAAAAAACTTTTTGACAGTAAAGGGTATGCCACACTAAACAATATCGCTAACAGGATCGCTAAAAAACGTCACTATTTAGCGATCCCGTTAGCGATGTTGTTCAGTGCGGCAGCTTCCAGCGACGAGCTTCCTGCTGTGATCTCGCTCGTCGCTGGAATCGTTCCGGACCCTATTTCTCGTCGGCGCTCCCGCTGGGTAAGTATCTAATCGCTGTGTGGCACCTTTTCTTAGCGATTTAGCGGTACTTTTGTACCGCTAAAGTCGTTAAGAAGATCGCTAACGGCGATAGCGTCGTTAACTATATCGCTAAATGCGGCAGCATTTAGCGATATAGAAACAATCCCGCTAGCGATCTCATTAGTATGCAACGCTAACGAGATCGCTAGCGGGATAGCTTAGTGTGGCAGTACCTTTAGGGTGATGAATGAGTGGAACAGGCAGCCACGAGAGGTGGGGAGTTCTTCTTCAATGGAAGTCTTCAAGTACAGGCTAGCTAGACATCTGTCTGGGATGATTTAGTGAATCCTGCTTTGAGCAGGGGGTTGGACCAGATGGCCCAGGAGGTCCCTTCCAACTCTACTATTCTATGATTCTATGATTCTATCTTTACACACAATGCATTAGTTAAGTGTATGATATTCTGATGACAGGTTACCTCAAAAACATAGAAAATTAGTCTAAGGCTACATTCACTGCTGTTTATAGCCATGATTAGTAATGGGCAGACCTCTGGATGTTTGCGTCTGGCAAGTTCAGCTAAACAGTTTAATAACGTTCGGGTTCACATACCAAACAGTACCCGAACCCGGACCCCATTCACTTGAATAGAGGGCCCAAACATCCAGTGTTTGCCATGCTTTCATGTGCATGACAGCATGGCAAACACTGCCTATGATCAGCGGTAAAATCATTACAGCTGGGTAGAGAGCCGCGGTTCCCACGCTGTCAAATGACAGCATGAGCCCGCAGCTATGATCGGAGGTAAAATGTGATGCATCTTGCACCCGTCCAAGCTGAAAACTATTTATTTCCAGACATGGATTATGGCGTGGGACAGAATGACAGACAGGTGAGGGATATGGTTGTTTTTTATTTTTGTTTTATTACAGGATACGAGGGCTTCAATGGAATGGGTGTTAGGTGAGTATAACTGTGTTTGTTGTTTTTAAATAAAACAGTAAAAGTGTTTTTTTTTATTTCAAATAAAGGACTTTATTTTGTGAATACACCCATCATCTGCCACCTGCTCTCGCTGTTACTAGCGGCAGCAGGAGTAGGATGATGGGAGTAGTAGTCCCATCAAGCAACACAAGTGACCGGAGGTACATTTTTTACCTCCAGTCACAGCTGTGGGCTCACGCTGTTATTGGACAGCATTGGAACTGCGGCTGTCTGACTGGCAGTAATGATTTTACCACCGATCAGAGGCGGTGTTTGCCGTGCTGTCATGCAGATGACAGTGCAAGAAACTCACGGTTTTGTTGGTGCTGAAACCAAACAGTAACATATAACATGCCCGGATATTAGGTATTCAGTACGGACCCCGAACTTTACTGTTCGGGTACCCCCATCTCTTGCCATGATTTCAGCAAAAGTATGGTTGACTGTGGAGGAAAATTTGGACCGGTTGATTTAATTTTTAATGGATCCTCGTATAAATCATTCATACAGAATGCTGCACTATTTATGTGTGTAGAAAAACAGGTTCTTCTGTCCACATTAACTTTTTCAGAATAGAAGGACCTTTGAAACAGCAACTAAACAGACTGCATCTAAATATTAGGTAATTTAGCATCCTCTTGTGACCTACTGTATTCCGCTACAATATTGAAATAGTGAAATCCTATGATATTATATTTTTATTTATATCCCTGTCTCTGAGCTGTTTCTAGGGACAAACATATCTCGTTGGACACATTCTGACTTCATATCTATGGACCTGTGTTCTCCCCTCCCTTTTGTTATTTTCTTTCATAGGTGGATTCACATTTTTTATTTATTTGGTTTATTTCAGTATATTTATCATCAATGTCTCCTAATTGTCTGCCACTAGATGACCAGGGTTAACGTGTTCTGTGCTGCTACAGGCAGTCAGATGTTGAGCAAGGGTCTCTATGATGCCCATAAAATATTTTAGACAATTTTACTCCCCCAGGGGGAAATGTTTTCCTGCCCATACACTAAGTGTATGGGCATTTCAAATGTAGGAGACCCGCCCAGTTAAATTGGGCCTAGTTTTGAATCAGGCCTTCCTCCACGTCTCATCAGTCGCTGCCAGTAGATCAACAGGGTTAACATGTTCCGTGCTGCTCCAGCCAGTGTCGAATCCCTAATAAGGGTGGGTGTTTTTGATGGGCGTAAAATAGTTGTTATGGAAAAGTGGACATGTACCCTACAGGGGAAAATGTTTGCCAGGCCCAGGAACTTTGTGTATGGGCATTTCGAGTCTCTGAGACCCTCTCCTTTATCTTATTGGTAATATGTATAGGTGAAGATGAAGAAGCTTGTGCAATGGGTATGTTTATAGTTACAGATGGTGCACGCCTCTTTAAACTTAGTTTTTCACGAGCATCCATCAGTTTGGTTGGTTTCCCTCAGACACTCATCTACTTTCTGTAATTCAGCATATCACAAACATGTAGCACTTTGCCCTTTACACAGACACGTGCGTGTTTGGCAACATGTTTTGGACGGGAATTTCTTAGGCCGAGTCTCATACTCGCATCTGTTAAACCAATCTTCTGACGGGCATGAAACCAATTCTGGTACTTGATGGTGGCTAAACGACGAATCATTGTAGGCTGTATTCTGGCTCTCAGACCTCCCATAGCCACTGCTGTTATAAATCATGTACTTTTCCATCCCTGTCATCACCATGCCCCTTTTTCTGATCACTTCATCCAGCAATTCGTCCACCATATCTTTTCTAAAAAACCTGCACCTTCCAGCAGCGACTGTGTAGGAAAACACGTTACAGGTTTGCCAGATGTTTATGATGCCCCAAAGTAAAGAATTTACACACTATGTTAATATCTACCCCCAGGGGGAAATGTTTGCCAGCCAGTGTATGGGCATTCCAAGTTTCGGAGACCCGCTACTTTAAATTGGGCCTAGTTTTGAATCAGGCCTTCCTCCATGTCTCATCAGTCGCTGCCAGTAGATCACCAGGGTTAACGTGTTCCGTGCTGCTCCAGCCAGTGTCGAATTCCTAATAAGGGTGGGTGTTTTTGCTGAGCGTAAAATAGTTGTTATGGAAAAGGTGGACGTGTACACCACAGGGGAAAATGTTGGCCAGCCAACACACTTAGGTTATGGGCATTACAAGTCTAGGAGACCGGCTCCATTTTAATGGCCCTTTTTTTTTATAAGATGCTCTACTCGATGTTTCTTCCTAGGGGGGATTGGGGTTATTGGGGTGCATATGACTCGGTAGCAGGGCAGGCCTTGCAGTAAATGCCAAAAAAAACAGAATGGGAGGACAAAATGAATAATGGAAAGTGGATTTTCCAGGGCCCATCCAGTACATGGGTTCAAAAGCTTATTGGGGTGCATATGACTTGGTAGCAGGGCAGGCATTGTAGTCAATGCAAAAAAAAAACAGAATGGGAGGACAAAATGAATAATGTAAAGTGGATTTTCCTGGGCCCATCCAGTACGTGGGTTCAAAGGCTTATTGGGGTGCATATGACTTGGTAGCAGGGCAGGCCTTGCAGTCAATGCCAAAAAAAACAGAATGGGAGGACAAAATGAATAATGTAAAGTGGATTTTCCTGGGCCCATTCAGTACGTGGGCTCAAAGGCTTATTGGGGTGCATATAATTTGGTAGCAGGGCAGGCCTTGCAGTCAATGCAAAAATAAAAACAGAATGGTAGGACAAAATGAATAATGTGAAATGGATTTTCCTCGGCGCATCCAGTATGTGGGTTCAAAGGCTTATTGGGGTGCATATGACTTGGTAGCAGGGCAGGCCTTGCAGTCAATGCAAAAAAAAACAGAATGGGAGTAGTGATGAGCGAGCACTAAAATGCTCGGGTACTCGTTCGGGTCGAGCAGATTGGAATACTCGGGTACTCGAACACAGCAACAAGCCCAATGTAAGTCTATGGGAGACCCGAGTGTTTTTGCCGCGTTCTCCCACGGGGGTCCTTTAATGGTCTAAAAACGTCTGAAAATGAAGGAAACACTGCTCAAATGACACGGGGACATCATGGGGATCACCCCTGGAAGCATTTCTGACTCCTAGTTCACAGCAGTAAACAATGTTGTCATAGTTTCATGCCATTTTTTACGATGCACCCAAAAACATACCAAAACGAAACCGAAACTCATTTTGCTGCGAAATATGTTAAGGTACATCCTTTCCATGTTAATGACTTGTAAATAAGGCAAAATAATTCACCCTAGACCAAAATGTTCCTCCACAACTTGGGATATGTTTCGACGCAGTGTTTTAAAAGCGTTTTTGGCACTTTAATATTGATTTCAACCAAAACAAATGCATTCACTGGGAAATGTCATTGTAACATTTACCAACCCTAGCTGGCCATGTGGTGTGTGACACATAAGCAGACACATCTTGCTTCATTTATGAAAGAGGGACTCTTAAAGTCACAGAGCCTATTTTTACTGGTGCATCAGGAGGCATTAATCTTCTTAAAGTGCATTATTATTAAACAGTGGGTCTCCTAAACTGTTGTAGCCTATGCTGTGAGTGGATGGACTGACAAGAATTATGACGCACCCCAATACCCCTTTCATAAGATGTCCAGGAGGGCCTCCATAAAAAATGTTGCATTGAATGCAAGGCTTGCCCTGCTACCAATTCATATGCACCCCAATAAGCCTTTGAACCCACATACTGGATGGGCCCCGTAAAATCCACTTCACAATATTCATTTTGTACTACCGTACTCTTTGTTTTACACATTGACAGCAATGTCTGCCCTGCTGCAAAGTCATATGCACCCCATTACGCCTTGGCACCCACATACTGGATGGGCCCTGTAAAATCCACTTCACATTATTCATTTTGTACTCCCTCCTATTTTTTTTAAACATTGGCAGCAAGGCCAGCCTGCTGCATAGTCATATGCACCCCATTACGACTTGGAACCCACACTACCGGATAGGCCCCATAAAATCCACTTCACCATATTCATTTTGTACTCCCATACTTTTTTGTTTACACAGTGACAGCAATGTCTGCCTGCTGCATAGCCATATGCATCCCATTACGCCTTGGAACCCACATACCCACATACTGGATGGGCCCCGTAAAAACCACTTCACCATATTCATTTTGTACTCCTGTACTCTTTTGTTTACACAGTGACAGCAATGTCTGCCCTGCTGCATAGCTATATGCACCCATTACGCCTTTGAACCCACATAATGGAAGGGCCCTGTAAAATCCACTTTAGATTATTCATTTTGTACTCCCGTACTCTTTTGTTTACACAATGACAGCAATGTTGGCCCTGCTGCATAGACATATGCACCCCATTACACCTTGGAACCCACATACTGGATGGGCCCCGTAAAAACCACTTCATCATATTCATTTTGTACTCCCGTACTCTTTGTTTTACACATGGACAGCAATGTCTGCCCTGCTGCAAAATCATATGCACCCCATTACACCTTTGAACCCACATACAGTATGGGCCCTGTAAAATCCACTTCACCATATTCATTTCGCACTCCCGTACTCTTTTGTTTAATACATTGGCAGCAAGGCCAGCCCTTCTGCATAGCCATATGCACCCCATTACTCCTTGGAAACCACATACTGGATGGGCCCCGTAAAAACCACTTCACCATATTCATTTTGTACTCCCATACTCTTTTGTTTACACAGTGACAACAATGTCTGTCCTGCTGCATAGTCATATGCACCCCATTACACCTACATACTGGATGGGCCCACAATATTCACAATATTTATTTTGCACATCTAGAAGTCGCCAATGATAGACATAAAAGGTCTAAGTTAATCTACCCAAGTGATGATTAATGTGGCTTCAGTGCAATATTTCCAACATATCAAAGTAAATGGCATTTCCACGCCAAAAGATTAATTACATCTCCATGCAAAGTGTGAGTTTTCTCCACAGAAACACTTGAAGATCATTATATTCTTTTTCGACTGTTATTGTATCAGATAAAGAAAATAATGTGACTTCCCTGAAATTGTCTTCTGATGGCAAAGAAAAGCATTCAGTGAACTGTGAAACTGTAGGCAAAGATCATACATTGCAAGATGATGGACGTTACACAAGGCATGGTTCCAAAAGATTATTTTCAAATGTCAGAAAAGTGTGTTCTTCCCCTACCAAATCCATTTTACAATGTTCAAAAAAAAAAACAACATAGAAAATCACACATAGTTAAGGCCTCTTTCACACTTCCGGCGGGCGCCTCACGGCGCCCCCGGCATTTTGCCGCAGCGCCGCATCAGAAAACCTGATGCGCCGCATGCGGCTTTTTTCGCATTGACATGCATTAGCGCCGGATGGCGCCACATGTCAATGAGTTGCATGCGGTTTTGTCCGGATGCGGCGCAAATGTACATTGCGGCGGCCGGACAAAACGCTGCATGTAACGTTTTTTGTTTTTGCCGGATGGTTTCTGATGTCTCCAAGCATCAGAAACCATCCGGCAAAAAAACGCATGCGGCCGCCGGCGGTGCATCAGGTTTTCTGATGCGGCGCTGCGGCAAAATGCCGGGGGCGCCGTGAGGCACCCGCCAGAAGTGTGAAAGAGGCCTAAGGAGAACTGACTGTAAGGAAAAAAAGGAAAGAATCTGCATCTCTTCCACCAAAACTTGCTAACACTTCAGAGTTGTAGCTGATAAAAATCTCATCAATTAGTCCAAAAGCGAGTGAAACAGATTACTTAAAATCCTTGCAAGACTATAAAGTTTACTAATGTGGCACAAAATGATGTATGTTTTCAGTTAAGCTTTTGAGAATAACCAACAATGCAGTCTGAATGACGAGATTGGGGACAGGAGACTGTTACCGTATATACTCATGTATAAGCCGACCCGTGTATAAGCCGACCCCCCTAATTTTGCCACAAAAAACTGGGAAAACGTATTGACTCACGTATAAGCCTAGGGTGAAAAATGATTATGCCCCCATATGATGCTCCACAGATTATGCCCCCATATGCTGCACAGATTATGCCCAATATGCTCCACAGATTATGCCCCTATATGCTCCAGATTATGCCCCCATATGCTCCAGATTATGCCCAATATGCTCCACAGATTATGCCCCTATATGCTCCAGATTATGCCCCCATATGCTCCAGATTATTCCCCCATATGCTTCAGAGATTATGCCCCCATATGCTCCAGATTATGCCCCCATATGCTCCAGATTATGCCCCCATATATTCCACAGATTATGCCCCCATATGCTCCATATTATGCCCCATATGCTCCAGATTATGCCCCATATGTTCCACAGCTTATGCCCCCATATGCTCCATATTATGCCCCCATATGTTCCACAGCTTATGCCCCCATATGCTCCATATTATGCCCCCATATGTTCCAAAGCTTATGCCCCCATATTATGCCCCCATATGCTCCAGATTATGCCCCCATATGCTCCATATTATGCCCCCATATGTTCCACAGCTTATGCCCCCATATGCTCCATATTATGCCCCCCATATGCTCCATATTATGCCCCCATATGCTCCATATTATGCCCCCATATGTTCCAGATTATGCCCCATATGCTGCTGCAAAAAAAAAAAAAAAAATGACATACTCACCTCTCGTCGCTGGGGGCCAGGTGCCGGGGTCCTGAGCAGGCGGGGACACCGGCGCGCTATGGGGGACAGGTGCCGATGTCACAGCTCGCTCAGGACCCCGGCACCTGAGATATTTACCCGTCCTCTCTGCACCGCAGCGCTGCGTCCTCTTCCTGGTCCTCGGCAGTGAATGATCAGGCAGGGGGCGCGGCGCTCACTAATGACGTCATCGCGCCCTCTGCTGATCATTCACAGCCAGAGGAGTCAGACGAGGACGCAGCCTGCAGCGTGGAACGGGACAGGTAAATATCGCTATACTCACCCCTCCACCGCGCGTGCCTGCAGCCTCTCCTCTTCTCCCGGCGCTCTCCGCAGCGCTTCCTTCCTACAGCGGTCACATGGTACCGCTCATTAAAGTCATGAATATGTGCATATTCATGACTTTAATGAGCGGTGCCATGTGACCGCTGCAGGAAGGAGCCGGAGATCGTGGGAGAAGCAGGGGGGCTGCAGAGACCGCGGCGGCGGAGAGGTGAGTATAATCCGACACCCCCGCTCCTCCCCGCCGACCCCCGTATATGACCCGCGTATAAGCCGAGAGGGGGACTTTCAGCCCTAAAAAATGGGCTGAAAATCTCAGCTTATACACGAGTATATACGGTAGTTTAAAAAAATAAAAAGAAGAAAAAAAAAAAGGAGTGTACCATGAAACTTCAAGCTGTCAAGCCCTTTCTTGGTTTTCAAATGGTAATGGAATCCTGACAATATGTTGAGAGCAGGATGCACTACATTGAAGGACGATCAACTTTTTGTATTTTTTAATGGTATGATGGTTCCCTCTTTGCAGAATTATTTACTGGAGAATTTGGCTATTTGGTTTGCCAAGTTTTTATCACTGAGGTTCAGATACGGCTTTAAAGAAGGCTAGTACTTGCAATATAACACTATTTTATTTCAAAGTACAAAATTCAAGGAATAGTATGATTGAATAGTATGAGTGCGTACACTTTTGTATATTTTAACATACAAAGGTTAAGTACATATAAGGATTACATACATATAATGATTAAGTATACTGTATATAAACATGAACTACATACAGTATACTTACATCATCACCAAGAGACTTTCAAACATCATCCGTCTGGAATATCAGAGAAGCAACACCAAGACAGAGAACCCCTGGGAGATTCACTACACTGCATGGGCGTGCCCAATTATGCAGGTATGAACACATTGTACATGTACAGGTACCCCAGATTTTGCATCTGTCTTAGTCATGCTTCTCTGGTCTTATATAGTGATTTACACTATGTAGTAATTCTAGTTTCACCCAGCCCTTCACGTGGCCAGCTTTCAAGGTCGGATGAAACTGAGATATCATGGAGTCATCAGACGAGGGGCCATAAACCCTTAAGGGCCCGTCTCACATAGCGATATCGCTACAGAGATCGCTGCTGAGTCACTAGTATTGTGACGCAGCAGCGAGCTCACCAGCAATATCGCTGTGTGTGACATTCAGCGACGATCAGCCCCCCTGCCGGGTATCGCTGATCGTCACTGAAATGTCTGGACCTTTTTTTGATCGCTGGTCTCCCGCTGACAGGCACGCATCGCTGCGTGTGACAGGCGGGAGACCAGCGATCCGCTGGTAACCAACGTACACAGCGGGTTTCCAGGCGCGGGGCTGTGCCTAGAAACCCGCTGTGTACCTTGGATACCAGCGCCCTGATGCAGGGAGCTGGTATCCAAGGTACACAGCGGGTTTCCAGGCACCGCGCAGCGCTTGGAAACCCGCTGCGTACCTTGGATACCAGCTCCCTGCATCAGGGCGCTGGTATCCAATGTACACTGCTGGTAACTAAGCGATGTTACCCGCAGTGTCGCTGTCCCAGATCGCTGCCTGAGCTGCCTGTTTGGCAGCTCAGCAGCGATCATGTAGCGATACACCAGCGATCCTGACAAGTGCATATCGTTGTCGGGATCGCTGGTGTATCGTTATGTGAGACCCAGCCTTTAGAATATAAAAGCCACAAGGATTTAGATAAAACCACCACAGACAGAGGTTAAGTAAACCGTAATGTTTTACAATGACAAAAAACAAACATATGGAAGCTTAGAACTGTTTGTGAAGTCAATAAACAAACAGTTCTCAAGATTGTGTCAGGATGAGCATTGTCTGTCACATCTGTAAATGTTTTACCAGAAATGCAGCTATGTAATGTCTGAATGCATTCTGTATATTTCAATATGGATTTAAAATAGCCATTTGTATATTCGCACTACACTATTAACAGCAATCATATCTATATTCAGCAATTCTAGAAAAACTTCACCTTAATCCATTGAGTACTCTGGATAATCATGACAATCTTCTTGACCAGTATCTATAGGTAAGTAATGTGAAAACTAGCTGCTACTATGTATTCCTGATATAAAAGAGAGAACTACAAGAATTTGAAGATGTTCTTAAATATAACTGTGACCATGCTCAATTTTCCATAACTGTTCCATTCTGCTGTGTAGTAAATATTGGAGACACAATAGATGATCTGACATACTTTCCAAAAATAACTTTACAGATAAAAATAGCATTTATTATTATTCCTGTTTATTATCCTAGAAAGAAAGAAGGAACATGCAGTCTCCCTCATACAAGTTACCTCAGCCAAAATTGATTACATTACGTACTCTGTATCTACAAAAATATTTAGACTTGAGAGTCCTCAGTGGTTGATACCTTTTAATGGCTAACTGAAAAGATGGTAACAAATTGCAAGCTTTCGAGACTACGCAGGTCTCTTCATCAGGCAAAGACTAAAACAAAAACTGAAGAATCACATATTTATACACAAGAGGACACAGGAATAATGCAATAGGTAAGACAGGTGACGTGAAGCAGAACTGTCATTATGGCAGAAGGATGAACATAAATATGACTAGTTCATAGATAAGGAGTGAAAGTTTTATTACCCTCTGATTGGGGTCTGGTATTGTGTTGTGATGACCCTAAAAGGTCAGGGAAGCAGATTCCTTAATTGTTGTAGAAAGACATAAAACTCTGGGATATATTCATCCCAGCACTAAGAGTGTCAAAGGTCATCATAAGTTTATATTCCCAGACTTTTCTATCCTTCTCAGATTTGAAGTTAGATTTTAATATAAGTAATTCCATATCCGTCATGCTATGACCGGGCATACAAAAGTGTTTTGCCACAGGTAAATCCATTCTCCTTTCTCTTATATGTGTGGCGATGAGAATTCATCCTTGTTCTCAGTTTTTGCCCGGTCTCCCCCACATACAGACCCCAGTTGGACATTTAGTAAATATAATTAGGTACACCACATTAGATGTGATGCAGCTGAAAGTACCTGGTATCTTGTAGTCCTGATGGGAGTTGGGGATCTTTATCCTGTCCGTGGTCATTATAGATGTACAGGTTTTGCATTTCTTTTGTTTGCAAGGAAAGGTACCTGCAGCTGTTGGGGAGGACAGGGAGCTTCTGACAATGATGCTTCTTAGATTGGGGGCTGCCTAAAACATAGTAGTGGGGGGTCTGGAAATATGGATTGTAATCGGGCATCTTTTTGTAGTAAAGGTTGTCTCCAGTCTGGAGATGCTAAGGGGAGCTGCACGGAAACTACAACCTTTACTACAAAAAGATGCCCGATTACAATCCATAGGGGCTACATTTTTTAATAAACTATTGCCATCACAGCCCCCCTGGGCCAAAAATCACCGACCTATAACAGTACAGAACACGTTAATCTGGGCATGTAGCCGTGGACAATGAGGAGACATAATGAGAAATCATGCTAAAATTAAACAACTAAATTACAAATGTGAAGCCACGTATGAAAGAAAATAACAAAAGGGAGGGGCGAACACAGGTTCATAGATATGAAGCCAGAATGTGTTCGAAGAGATGTTTGTCCCTAGCAATAGCTCAGAAACAGTGATATAAATAGAAATATTATATAGTACCCTTGCTAGAAAATTGAGCTACTTTTGCATCACGCAATCCCTTCGGTCTGGTATTCTACTGGTTGTGGATGATGAGGATAAGGAGGAGGCTAACAGCAAACAGACCAACTCAGGAAGCGGATACCCATGTTTGGTTGTGAAGAAGTGCCTGAGAATACACCTCCCCAAAATATACAATGCATTTAAGGTTATATTTCGGTGTTTTCATTTGGAGGTGTACAGAAGTCTTGCACAATTCAGCCCTTGTTCATTTTGATAAGAGTCAGTCTGTCAGCATTGTCAGTTGACAGGCGGATGCACTTATCTGTTATAATTCCCCCAGAAGCACTAAAAATCCGCTCTGACAGAACGCTAGCAGCAGGGCAGGCCAGGACCTCCAAGGAATAGAGAGCCAGTTCATGCCGCGTGTCCAGCTCGCATACCCAATAAATAAAAGGCACAGAGTAATCTCGATCTGTAAGGTACTCCTTCACCATCTTCCCAATCATTGAACTTCTTGTGACAGCACCCCTTGCCCCTGTGGCGGCACGATGGGAGGGTCTGAGAAAATTTTCCCAGGACTTTGCCATTGTTCCCCTGCCTGACCTGGATTGTACTTCTGTCTCTCTCGCTTGGACTTCTTGGCTGTACAACAAACTCTGCCGTCTGCTGCCAGCATTCTCATATGGGAATTTTTTCACTAATTCCGATACAAGGGCCCTATGGTAATGCACCATTTTTAAACCCCTGTTTGACTCTGGAATAAGAGATTGAAAATTTTCCTTGTAACTTGGGTCTAAAAGTGTCAACAACCAGTAATGAGTGTCACCGAAAATTGTTATAATGTGAGGTCACGGGGAAATGCAGCGCGACATAAAGTCAGCCATGCGTGCCAGACTTCTAATAGGCATGCCTTCCATGTCCTCACCAACAGTACGACTGACCATAGTGTCCTCCTCCTCCTCCTCCTCATCCTCTTAAGCCTACTCCCTGTCCTCAGGCCATCCCGGTGAACAGACGGAATGACAGCTGTACTTGTAGTACCGTCTACAGCGCATGAAGGTAGCTCCTGCTCTTCCTCCTCCTCCTCCTCTTCACTGTCTACCAATCCACCTTGCGACGACATGAGGCTGGGCTGAGTGTAATCACCCGGTATGTTTCCTGGCTCAATGTCATCATGCTCTTCCTGCAATCCATCATCTTTTATTGTGAGCAAAGAGTTTTTCACAATGCTGAGAAGTGGGATGCTGACGCTAATTATGGCATCATCGCCGCTCACCATCTTGGTGCAGTACTCAAAGTTCTGGAGGATGGTACATATGTCTGATATCCATGTCCACTCCTGAGGTCTTATATGTGGAGTCTGTCCTGAATATCGACGGCCTTGTTGAAGCTGGTACTCAACAACTGCCCTCTTCTGCTCACAAATCCTTTGCAAAATATGCAGTGTAGAGTTCCAATGCGTGGGGACATCGCACACCAGTCAGTAAGCCGGAAGCTGCAAACGCTGCTGAAGCCCAGCAAGGGCGGGTGAAGCTGTCACTGACTTTCAAAAAAGGGCAGACATACGGCGTACTTTCAATAGCAGATCCGGCAGCTCCGGGCAGCTTTTGAGAAAACGTTGAACCATGAGGTTAGGCACATGGGCCAGGCAAGGTACGTGTGTGAGCTGACCTGCCTCAGAGCGGCCACCAGGTTCTGGCCATTGTCACACATGACCATGCCTGGCTGTAGGTTCAGCGGTGTCTACCAATTATCTGACTGCTGCTTCAGCGCTTTCCACAACTCTTCTGCATTGTGCGGTTTGTCACCTATGCAGGTTAGCCTGTTGCTGCTTGGCTGAGGCAGTGCTGCAGTGCTTCCAGCTTCTGACTGATGTGTTCATTTCAGAGATGGAGGCTGAAGAAGAGGATGAGGAGGACGAGGAGGAGGTGCAGGAGCTGTAAACTGTGGGGGCAACCCTGATTGACGTAGTACCAGCAATCCTCGGCGTGGGGAGGATGTGTTCCATCCCAAGGTCCGACAGGGTCCTGACTTCCACTATGCTAACCCAGTGTGCCATCAGTGAGATGTACCGTCCCTGCCCACAGGCACTTGTGCACGTGTCCGTGGTTAGGTGAAATTTCCCAGTAACAGCATTGTTGAGGGCACGGGTAATGTTGTGGGACACATGCTGGTGTAATGCCGATACGGCGTGGCAACTGGGGACCGAGTACCTTGGGACGGCCATCGCCATCAGGTTGCGGAAAGCTTCCATCTCAATGAGCCGAAAAGGCAAGATTTCGAGCGCAAGCAGTCGAGAAATGTGCGAATTAAGTACTGTGGCCTGTGGGGCATTGGCTGGGTATTTACGCTTGCGTTCCAATGACTGAGGTATAGACAACTGAAGGCTGTGCTGGGACAAGGACGTGGACGGGCTTGATGATGGTGCTGGTTGACTGTGGGCAACAACAGGTGCAGGGCCCTAGGCATGTTCACAGGCACGCTGAATTGGGGATTGGCTTTTACGCAAAACAGTGGAAGAAGCAGTGTTGTCACCTGCAGACAGTGTTCCTGGAGCCTGGGGTTTGGCCCTCAAAGTGGGGTGCTTTGCTGCCATATGCCTAATAATGCTGGTGGTAGTCAGGCTGGTAGTTTTGCTACCCCTGCTGATGCAGGCATGGCAAGTGCTGCAAATGGCCTGTTTGGGGTTCTCGAGAGAGTATTTAAAAAATAACCAGACTTGGGAAGATCTAACAGTTGGAACGGCAACTTTCGTCCTGCTGGTGTTACGGGGAACAGATGCACGACTTCTGTCTGCGGCCAACACACTGCTTCTTCTTGCCTGTTGGGGTGATATGCCTCCTTACCCATGTGTGCTGCTGTCCTCACTCTGCATGTCCTCCTGCCAGTTTGGGTCAGTTACTATGTCATCCACCACCTCGTCTTCCACATCCGCACCATGCTCCTCCTCCTGACTTTCCGGAAATTGTGTCTCATCATCGTCCACTTCGTGACCGTAGCTGCTCAAAGATTTGTGCATTGCTACATGGAATATCATCTTTCCCCGCTTCAAGTGGAGCGTCCGAGAGGCACGAATCTCCAAATGGAAAACTGAACAGCTCTTCGGAGTGTCCGAGTGTGGGATCTGTTGTCTCAGGGCGCTCGGCATGGTAGGAGGAAGAAGGATCAGGGTGAGTAATAGCCGGTTCACACTCACGGCTACTCAGACTTGACCGTGTGTGGAAGACATGGTGGTGGTGCTGGCTAAGTGACTTGAAGCATTATCCGCTATCCAACCATCTACCGTTTCACACTGCTCGGGCTTCAATAGTGGTGTGCTTCCATCCCCTAGAAACTGGGACAGGAAGGTTGAGTGGGAAGATATGGGTCTTTGCTGCGGCCCACTTTCAGCTTGGCCACGGCCTCGGCCTCTGCATGCACCATCAGCATCACATTCACTTCCCCGTCCCTTGGCCCTTGCCTTGCCCATTTTAAATGGACTACTGAAATATTTGAAATGCTCAATACAAATGGATTTATTTGGAGAAAAATTATATGTGATCAGTATACCTGCAAAGCGAAAATTTTTACACCACTGATACACCAGGCCTTAGCATGAGATAACAGAATGTATTATTATTTTTTGTGTTATGTTTTTGTTTATTGTTTGAACACAAAAAAAAAAGGGTGCAAGAAGGCTAGCAAACAGAACTATGCAACGTATGCCTGCCAAGAAAAGATGTTTCCACTACACATACACCAGGCCTTAGCCTGAGATCACAGACTGTATTAATTTTTGCAGTTAGGTTTTTTTTACTGTTTTAAAAAACGAAAGAATGAGTTGAACCAGGATAGCAGACAGAACTATGCAACGTATGCCTGCGAAGCAAAGATTTTTAAACCACTGATACACCATGCCTTAGCCTGAAATCACAGACTGTTTTAATTATTGGGGTTTGTTTTTTTGTTACTGTTTGAACACAATAAAAAAGGCGGACAAGAAGGCTAGCAGACAGAACTATGCAACATATGCCTGCCAAGAAAATATTTTTCCACCACAGATACACCTGGCCTCAGCCTGAGATAGACTGGATTAATTTTTTATGATTGTGTGGATAAAAAAGACTGCTGGATATAACGAGAATGAGAGAATGGCCAAAAAAGGGAAGTTAGGCCTAAAATGCATCAAATTTTGGCACACGGATGTATGAGGCATGTCACAGATAGTTCACACAGTTAAATGTGGCCTGTTTTTAAAAATAATGCAATAATGGTGCTGTCTTTAAGTGCACTCACACCCAGGGCTAAATTAAAAAAAATGCTGTACACTGTCCACACGTTGAGCACGTACAGATATGAGCTGCCACGGAGATACCAGTACCACAAATTTGTGCCCTGATTTCTTTGGATTAAAAAGTAATGGTGTTTTTACGTTCAATCACACCCAGGGCTACAAAAAAGTATTGCCGTACACTGGCCATACTTTGAGCACGCACAGATATGTAATGACACGGAGAAAACAGTACTACTAATTTGTGCCTTTTTCTTTAAATAAAAAGTACTGGTGTTTTTACGTGCAATCACACCCAGAGCTACCAAAAAAATTGCCGTACACTGGCCACACGTTGAGCATGCACAGATATTAAATGGCACGAAGGTAACAGTACCACTAATTTGTGGACCTTTTTTTTTAAATCAAAAGTACTGGTGTTTTTACGTGCAATCGCACACAGGGCTACAAAAAAATATTGTCGTACACTGGCCACACTTTGAGCATGCACAGATATGAAATGGCACGAAGATAACAGTACCACTAATTTGTGCACCTTTTTTAATAAAAAGTACTGGTGTTTTTATGTGCTATCACACCCAGGACTACCAAAAAAATTGTATCATTGTGCTTGATTGGCCAACAAACTCGCCTGACCTTAACTCCATAGAGAATCTATGGGGTATTGTCAAGAGGAAGATGAGAGACACCAAACCCTACAATGCAGACGATCTGAAGGCTCCTATCAAAGTAACCTGGGCTTCCATAACACCTCAGCCGTGCCACAGGCTGATCGCCTCCATGCCACGTTGCATTGATGCAGTAATTGAAGCCAAAGGAGCCCCGACCAAGTATTGAGTGCATTTACTCAATATACAGTACATTTCAGTTAGGCCAACATTTTGGATTTTAAAATAATTTTTTCAAGCTGGTGTTATAAAGTATTCTAATTTACTGAGATAATGACTTTTGGGTTTTTATTGGCTGTAAGCCATAATTATCAACATTAACAGAAATAAGCACATGAAATAAATCACCCTGTTTGTAATGACTCTATATAATATATGAGTTTCAGTTTTTGTATTGAAGAGCTGAAATAAATTAACTTTTTGATGATATTCTAATTTTATGAGATGCACCTGTATATTCATGTAAGGGGTGTACCAAGACTGACTTGTTCCCAATCCGCTTGCTTGTGTGTATTACGTCCCTGACAAATGTTGGTCCATGTTATATGTATAATTTATATATTTATGGTGTTTTACAATGTATTGATAAACTATGTGTATGCTTTCTATTGTACAGATAGGGAAAGCGTAATATGCAGATTAGCCACTAGAAGGGGTCATATTAGAATATAACAGGATAAAATAGATTAATAGGAACTGGATAACATAGGAGGAGCCAACTGTGGGTAAGCCAGGAGAATTCCTGATTTGAGATATTAGGGCCTGAGAGCCCAGACAGGTGCAGTTGGCAACACAACATTTAAGCAAGTAGCTTAGTCGTCCAGGGCCTTTGGGCTGAAGGTCACAGCAGAGAAGGAATGCAGGGCAGCTTCAATATGTGGCAGCTAACTACGTGGGCAGATGCCCTTATTTCTGGGGTGAAACGGACAGGGGAACTCCTGGAGTTAGTTAGGCCGGCCAGAAGGAATGCTGCAGTACCAGACGAGTCGGTACGACTCTGGGACATTCTGGAAGAATTAAGGGAAAGCACAGAAAAAGGAAAGGATGTACTCTGTGATGAACCCTATGTTGTGTCTGTGACTGAACTGGAGGTACTGAGAATGGAGCCAATTAAAATCGTTTATTTTAAATTGGAATTGGACTCTGTCTCTCTTTGTATAAAGCCGCCCAAAGGAAATCCTCAGCAGATCTGAGAGGACCCTCATGGAACGGAAAGCAGGAAGGAAGGTACGGTACAAAGGGGACATCGTGTACTGTACATGTGACAGAGGGCCAAGGCATGCATAAACAGCCATCATTGCGGGCCACGACTACGGCCCTGGACCCTCTCACATTGATACAACCTAGATTTGAAAAAAGGGGCTGCATCATAGTCCTAAATAGAACTCATCCTAAATGGGGTTAAGATTTTTGTATAGCGTAGGTAACCTGTGAACTTAATTTAACCCCTTAGGCTTCTTAGTTCAGCTAGATATACATTAATATTTAAGGAAAGTTAATAACATTTTAAAAGTAGAAAAATATTTCGAGTTGAGAGTCCTCAGTGGTTGATACCTTTTAATGGCTAACTGAAAAGATGGTAATAAATTGCAAGCTTTCGAGACTACTCAGGTCTCTTCATCAGGCAAAGACTAAAACAAAATCTGAAGAATCACATATTTATACACAACACAGCACAGAAACAATGCAATAGATAAGACAAGTGACGTGAAGCAGACCTGTCATTATGGGAGATAGAGATGAACATAAATATTGGAACAGTTCATAGATAAGGAGTGTGAAAGTTTTATTACCCTCTGATTGGAGTCTGGTATTGTGTTGTTTTAAATTTTAAAAGTAAAAATTTATCTTAAGTTTTTCAACTTTTACAGTTTGAGTAAATATTTACTTCATTATCTTCCAACTAACAAAACGAGTAATAAAAATGTACTCCTTTATAAAGTTTCTTTGTTTACTCAGATCTAGCCACAAAAGAGAGATGACTAAATTGTGTACTTGCAGTTAAATATACACCCGTACAAAGCAATCATTCAGAGGTTTTAAAATATGCAGAGAACATATCTTCAGGTAATCCAGTTAATATGGAAACATCTTGCTAGGGTATTTCTAAGCAGAAAACAAAGCAACACTATGGCCATAACTGAGATATTTGCTTCCAGAAAGTTTACAAATAATCTTATGAAAACTTCAAAGCAGAACAATTATGAGGCACAGACAGATAATGGATGTGAGCACATACGAGAATCGAAAACCAACCACTAAAACCCCTCACGGGCTCTGTTGTGAAATTGCCATCCTCAGTAAATATGTGCCCTTACATGGCCTTGTTACATCCGTGCAGAACAGCCATTCTTATAAATCTCATTTCTTTAATGTTAAAAATATTCAACTTTAGCATATTTTCCTGTAAAGATGTTGACTAGGCTTTTGAGGACACATGAAGTAATATACATTGACCAAGTTCACAAGTTCATTTAGAGAGTAATGAAGAAGACCAATCAGCTAGGACACATGCATTTTGAATTGGGCAATCTGTGGAGTTCGTGATAGAAATTAAAGGGGTTGTCCACGCTGGGGGATCAAGTCTACAGGTACTCTATGTGACTGCAGGCTTGTAAATCCTCACAGATACTGCTCGCTATCAGGATTCTCAAGTGCGTGCACCAGGTGTGGGTGGCCACGTGACTGCAAGTATGGTTTTGCACACATGCATTCACATGCTGACTAGAGATGAGCGACTTTCCCTTTTTTCGGGTCAGGTTGGGTTTCATGAAACCCGACTTTCGCAAAAGTCGGGTCGAGCGAAATCGGCCGACTATCGTGAAAAGTCGGTGGGTCGACCGAAACACGAAACCCAATACAAGTCAATGGGGAAGCAAAGTCGGTAGGGAGTGGAGGACAGTAAACACACCTACAGTGCCCATTTGAATGGCAACAACATCAATCATTATTACTTAAGCTTGGCAACCTTAATTTACTTTCTAATAATGGTTACGCATTGAAAAATGGGGGTTATTTGGCTCAACTTGTGGGGGGGGTAGGGATGTCTCCCGTTTTCGTGGGCCCCGGCCCAAAGAGTGTCAGTGGGCCCCTTTAACACATACCACAATTCATGATGCTCCGATACGGCACAGAAATATAGGTATAGTACAATGCCAAATACTTCACTTCTTACATTACATGAGTGATATCTATGTTAAAATCTACAATAGCTCAAAAAATGTACAGTATATTACTCCATACAGTATTATGGCCACCACATAGTGCGCCATACAGAATAATGAGCCCCATATATTGCTCCATACATAATTGGTTCCATATAATGTTCCATACAGTATATGATGAGCTCCACATACTGCCCAGGATATGATAGTCCCCATATAATGTGCCATAAAGTATAGGACGGTCCCCATAAAGTAGAATGAGCCCCACATATTGCTCCATACAGTATAATGAGTCACATATAAAGCTCCATACAGTATATGATGGGCCCCATATATTGCTCCATACAGAATGGGCTCCATATAATGCTCCATACAGAATAGGCCCCATATGATGCTCCATACCCTATATGATGCCCCATAAATAATGAACCCCATATGTTTCTCCAGTATATGATGGGCCACATGGATGATGCTCCAGTGTATAATGGGCCAAAATCATGCTCCATATATAATGGGCCCCATTATTAATGATCCAGTGTATAATGGGCCCCATAAATGCTGCTCCAGTGTCTGATCTGCCACATTTAGAATGCTCCAATACATGATGGGCCCCATGGATGATGCTCCAGTGTCTTATGGGCCCAAAGAATGCTCCATATATAATGGGCCCCATTATTAATGTACCGTGTATAAAGGCCCCGGAAATGCTGCTCCTGTGTCTGATGTCCCCCATTTACAACACTCCAGTATATGATGGGCCCCATGGATGATGCTCCAGTGTGTTATGGGCCAAAAGAAAGCTCCATATATAATGGGCCCAATTATGTTCCAGTGTGTAATGGGCCACGTAAATGCTGCTCCAGTGTCTGATCTGCCCCATTTAGAATCCTTCAATACATGATGGGCCCCATGGATGATGCTCCAGTGTCTTATGGGCCAAAAGAAAGTTCCATATATAATGGGCCCCATTATTAATGCACCAGTGTATAATGGGCCCCAGAAATGCTGCTCCTGTGTCTGATGTCCTCCATTTTCAATACTCCAGTATATGATGGGCCCCATGGATGATGCTCCAGTGTGTTATGGGCCAAAAGAAAGCTCCATATATAATGGGCCCAATTATTAATGTTCCAGTGTGTAATGGGCCACGTAAATGCTGCTCCAGTGTCTGATCTGCCCCATTTAGAATCCTCCAATACATGATGGGCCCCATGGATGATGCTCCAGTGTCTTATGGGCCAAAAGAAAGTTCCATATATAATGGGCCCCATTATTAATGCACCAGTGTATAATGGGCCCTGGAAATGCTGCTCCTGTGTCTGATGTCCTCCATTTTCAATACTCCAGTATATGATGGGCCCCATGGATGATGCTCCAGTGTGTTGTGGGCCAAAAGAAAGCTCCATATATAATGGGACCAATTATTAATGTTCCAGTAGTGTAATGGGCCACGTAAATGCTGCTCCAGTGTCTCATCTGCCCATTTAGAATCCTCCAATACATGATGGGCCCTGGATGATGCTCCAGTGTCTTATGGGCCAAAAGAAAGTCCATATATAATGGGCCCATTATTAATGACCAGTGTAAATGCCCACCTCATATGATTCCTCCATTCAATTACCCATATATATGCAGGATGATGCTTCCTCGTGTTGCCACAGAAACTCTATAATGGCCCTAGCATCGCCATCTTACAGCTCTCTGCACTTTGACTGTTTAGGCAGAGGGAGTACAGACGTGACGTCATTGCACTCTGTAACCTGAATGTTACTGTCAGGAAATGCAGAAGACATCACTGCGGTGGAGCATGGAGAGGTAAGTATTGCAAGTGCTGGGGCCCTTAGCAAGCAGGGGGGGCCGACTCGTGGGCGACTCACTGGCACAGGGCCCCTCATAGTACGCCGGTGTGTCTGATGGCGAGTGGGCCCATCCCACCGTCAGAGACAAATTTTTGTACTATAAGGGGCCCTGTGCCAGTGCCGTCGCCCACGAGTCGCCCCCCACCTGCTCAGGGAATTGGCACTTGACATGGTGCGCCAGGTGCTGACACCGGCCCTGGGGGGATTTGTAGGTTTTGTAGCCCATCCACGCTTGCAAGTGTGTGGCACCCCAGGAGTTTGGTTGCCACAGTGACCTTGCCTCCCTCCAGGGGGGAGTGATGTCATGCCTGAAAGCAAGGAAGGATCCCTTTAACAGGTAACACAGCATACAACACCTTTCCTACTCCAGACCATAAGGGGGAGATCCAACACCTGATTTCAGGAGAGCTCCTGGAGAACATTCTGGCTGGGGGAGGAGTTACTGAGTGTGGCTGGAGGGACAAAGGAGGAGAGACGTGTGGAGACAAGCTGGTGAAAAGAGGGGCTATAGAGAGCTCACCCCCAGGTCAGAGCCCAGAAACCAGACCCCCGGAGACCGAGTCTGAGTGGGTAAACTACAGTCCCAGCAGCAGAATCCGGAGCGCAGGAGACAGCAGGTTCTCTGCCCCAACTAATACTCTACTACACAGCAGCAGCACATGTGAGCCGGAGACTCCATAAGTGAGTGATTCCTGAAGCAGGTTACAGCTGCCTGTTATGAGAGTGAAGTTCTACCTAGACAAAGACAGAGAGAGGAACTTGCACAGAGCTTATAGCAGCCAGTGCCTATTGAGAACATTTTGGAAATGACTTCTGAGCTGAGGCTCCCTCTTGTGGTTGCTGATGGTATTGAAGCTGTATTGAATGACAAGGCTTTATCACCTGGAAGCGAGGATTGGCAATCAGGGGAGACGGACTGGGCTGATGTAGGTGAGCTGCCCTCCCATGATCCTCGCTGGTGATTAGTTTCCTCTTCCTGGTCTAGTTTGCAAGCCAGCTGGTTCTCTGCTATCTCCTGCGAACATTCAGATAAGTTACTTTCTGCTTTTTTCTGTGGTTAGATTTTCTTTGTTTTTGCTGCCCTGCTTTGTGAGGTCAGCAGGGTCCCCTACAGGGGCCTGTGCTGGTCTCTGGTTCTCATTTGTTTCTGTTCATTTGCTCTGTTCCTGTTGTTTCAGTGCTGCTGGGTAGCGGCGTGTTCACACCAGTGATCTGATTAAGTGGGGGCGAGATCGTGTGGTCTCAGCATTTTTGGAATCAGAAGTGTTGGAATTTTTCCTATGGTTTTGCTGGGTTGCAGACAGTATTCTTTCCTATCCTGTCCTGTCTGCATTTGTATTTCATCTTGTCTAACCGCCATTATATGTGTGGGGGCTGCCTATTCCTTTGGGGGCCTACTCCGGGGCAGTTAGCTTTCCTCTTTCTATCTTCAGGTGTAGCTAATCTCTCCGGCTGTGTTGAGGTGTCTAGGTCACCGTAGGTACGTCCCACGGCTGCTTCTAGTTGTGTGGTTAGTTTAGGGGTCTGCAACTTTTTAGTTCCCAACCTCTCTGGTGTTCAGCTGCCTTGGCTGTTTTTTTCTCCTGTCCTCCTCAGCTACCAAATCATAACAGTACCTCAGAGAATAGCGCTAGAAAGGAGACCTCACATCCCACCTGAACTAAGGGGATTCCAAATTGCTTTCAGGCCGACCGACTCCAGCACCATCTGTACTCAGTGCCCTGGACACTTTGCCTGCAAAAACTGTCAGGAAAGATTTGGAAACACACTCCATTCTGCTACATCTTTCAGCACCATTACTTTCTATACCATCTCTCTGCCCTGGGACAAGCTTCACTTGTGGGAAGCTATTCCAACTATGCTGCATCACACCATCTGTCCGAGAGGATCTGCACTGCAGCGCTTGTCACCTCTGACCAGAAACCACAGGTGGCGTGACGAATACCTTACTACAAACTCTATCATCCCCTGTACATATTCCCTTTTATTAGACGCCCAGGGCCACGGACCGGGTCACTGCCGCTGTGACACATCCCTTTAAGACACCAGGCGGTACAGAGTATCCCACTACCCTGGCGGGCGATCCAAGTGCATGTTCATGAAATGTCTAAGCATGCAACTGGTATTAACATTTCTGAGATTTTTCCCTCGGCTAAAGGTCCTTCCGCTCTGTTTAGAGATAACCTTTGCCTCATCAATAGGATTTTGGTCCAAAAAGTGGCACGCTGGACTCCAACTATGGTATCAATTTTCAGGCTTGCACACTGTGCAAATTTGACCATCTGGCCAAGCTGTCCTGCAACTCTCTTTTTGTTTTTTTAACACCTTTTTGGACCGCTACGGGCCTGCCAGATAACCAATGATGCGATGTCGATGCCTGCTGCGGATCCTTCTCCTCTTCTGAGCTATTGCCAGCGGCACCCTCTTCCCCAAATGAATGCCAATCTGTGTCAACAACTGGGTCATCTACCACCTCCTCTTCAATGTAATCTGGGGCACCTGAGTTTCATCAGGGTCAAATTTTGGCTCAGTGGACTGCGAGGGAAATGTAGTGCTCTGGGTGAATGTACCTGCAGAATCATCTAGCAGTGGCTGTGCATCATGATGTGCACTCCATCTCTGATTCATGTTGGACTGGGGAATTGAGGATTTGACTTCATAACCCAGACATGGTATGTGAAAAGAGTAGAGATGAGCGGTGTTCGAAGCGAAGTGTTCGCCAATCTCAAATTCAAGCTGTTTTGGGCGGTGTTCGAGCCGTTCGACGAACCCGAACGATTTTGAAAAGATCCGGCTGTTCGAGGTTATGTTCGATAACTGTTCGCGCACCTAAATCGTCACTGGATTTTTTTCATAGTAATGCTGAGAATCATTTTTGATCGCTGGTCTCCCGCTGGCCAGCACGCATCGCTGCGTGTGGCAGGCAGGAGACCAGCGATCAGCTGGTAACCAAGGTACACTTCGGGTTTCCAGGCGCGGGGCTGTGCTTGGAAACCCGATGTGTACGTTGGATACCAGTGCGCTGCTGCAGGGGAGCTGGTAACCAAGATACACAGCGGGTTTCCAGGCACCGAGCAGCGCCTGGAAACCCGAAGTGTACCTTGGTTACCAGCTCCCTGCATCAGTGGGCTGGTATCCAAAGTACACAGCCAGTAACTAAGCGACATGTGTCGCTTGTTACCTGCGTACTCACTGTCCTGATCGCTGCTGAGATCTGCCTGTTTGGCAGCTCAGCAGCGATCACATAGCGATGCAGCAATGATCCTTATCTGGTCGCATCGCCAGCGGGATCGCTGTAGCGTCATTATGTGAGATTGTGTGCCGGTGTCTGCGTGATCGGTGTATGTGCGTCGGTGTGCGGGATCGGTGTATGTGGGCGGTGTGCAGGATTGGTGTATGTGCGGCGGTGTGCGGGGCTGTGTGCATGATCTGTGTATGTGCGGCGGTGTGCGGGGCTGTGTATGTGTCTCCGCGTATGCAGGCATCATCTGATGGGACTACAAGTCACATCCGGCTATGCCTGCAACAGTGACAGTGACTGACACATAAGCCAATGATGGGACAGTAGTAGTCCCATCATCCGGCTAATATGCTGAATGTAAAAACAAACACATACATTACATACAATATATAACATACACATGACATACAATGACATACAGAACATACAATGACATACAGAACATACAATGACATACAACACATAACATTGAGCACATACTCACCTATTCCCCGACGCCATCGATCTGTGTACAGCTCTGCCGCTGGGAGAGAATGACGTCACTTCAGTTCATTCTCTCACGGCAATGCTGGGTGAGAAAATTCCCACGCAGCATTGCCATAAAGTGAGACATTCGTTATTAATTGGACTGCGTCGGACAGGGAGTATATGGTTGTTTTATTTTTTTCGTTTTTTTTACAGGAGATCGAGGGCGTCGCTTGGATCTGAGCGTATAATAAAGATATGAAAACTGTGTTGTGTTTTATTTCATTAAAATAATTTATTCTTGTGTGTGTTGTTTTTTTA
>JARQOD010000001.1:242081125-242168596 GCA_033576555.1 Oophaga sylvatica
TATGAGCCACTCGGACCCGGGGAACGAATATGAATTTTGATTGCGACTTTATGGAATGTCTGCGGCGCATGACACATTTGGAGAGCCCCTGATGTGCCTAAACAGTGGAAACCCCCACAAGTGACCCCATTTTGGAAACTAGACCCCCCAAGGAGCTTATCTAGATGTTTGGTGAGCACTTTGAACCCCAAGTGTTTCACAGAAGTTTATAACATAGAGCCATAAAAATTAAAAATCATATTTTTTTCCACAAATATATTTTTGCCCCCAATTTTTTATTTTCCCAAGGGTAACAGTGGAAATTGGACCCAAGAATTATTGTGCAATTTGTCCTGAGTATGCTGATACCCCCATATGTGGGATAAACTGTTTGGGCGCATGGCAGAGCTCAGAAGCGAAGGAGCACGTTTGCATTTTCAATGCAGAATTCGTTGGATTTGAGATCAGACGCCATGTCACGTTTGGAGAGCCCCAGATGTGCCTAAACAGTGGAAACACCCCAATTCTACCTTCAACCCTAACTCCAACACACCCTAACCCTATTCCCAACACTAACCATAACACTAACCACAAACCTAACCCTAACACACCCTAACCCTAATCCCAACCCTAACCCTAATCCTAACTTTAGCCCCAACCCTAACCCTAACTTTAGCCCCAACCCTAGCCTAATCTTAATGGGAAAATGGTAATACAATTTTAAAATTTTATCATTTTTCCCTCACTAAGGGGGTGATAAAGGGGGGTTGATTTATTATTTATAGCGGTTTTTATGTTTGGCAGCTGTCACATGCTAAAAAACGCTTTTTATTGCAAAAAATAGTTTTTGCATCACCACATTTTGAGAGGTATAATTTTTCCATATTGTCAAGATCCCGTCTGGGTTGGAGCCGATGTTACTGCAAACACTAGGGGAAGCAGAGGCAGGTAGTGTAGTCAGCTGGCAGCCGGAGGTCGGTACACAGGAGAGCAGTGTTTGTAGCAATGGATCAGGTGGATAACGTAGTCAGGTGGCAGTCGGAGGTCGGTACACAGGAAAGGCAGTTCGGTAACAGAGGAGCAGGCAGATAACGTAGTCAGGTGGCAGCCGGAGGTCGGTACACAGGAAAGGCAGTTCGGTAACAGAGGAGCAGGCAGATAACGTAGTCAGGTGGCAGCCGGAGGTCGGTACACAGGAGAACAGTGTTTGTAGCAATGGATCAGGCGGAGAGCGTAGTCAGAAGGCAGGCCGAGGTCGGTTCACAGGAGAGCAGTGTTTGTAGCAATGGATCAGCAGGAAACGCTTGACTAAAGGCTTGGAGCTCAATAATCTCGCAATGACACACCCACAGGGCCAGGTTTATATAGGGTGTGTAATTGGCAATCAGAGGCCCAATCAAGAGAGCACTAGGTGTAGCCAATCAGGAAGAACAGTCAATGGTATCTGGGTTCAGCAAGGAACTTTGCAGCCAGCAGAATAGCTCAGATGGTAGAGCTGCTGGCCAGTGGACAAGAGGTACTGGGTTCGACTCCTGACAGTACTCCCCTCCTTCCAGGATGGCCTCTGGACATCTCAGGAGCTGGCTTATCCGGGTACCTCTGATGAAAGGCTCTTGTTAGTCTAGGAGCATGGACGTTGTCCCTTGGTTCCCATGAATTTTCCTCCGGTCCGTAACCCTTCCACTGCACCAGATACTGCAGTTTACCTCTGAATTTTCGGGAGTCCAGAATCTTATCCACAATGTATTCTTCTTCACCACGGATCCTTTCTGGTGGAGGAGGTGGCTGAATTCTTCCTGGAAACGGGTTTTCACAGAAGGGTTTGAGCAAGGATATGTGAAACACTGGATGAATCTTTAGATTGTTGGGAAGTTTTAAACGAAAAGCAACCTGGTTAATTTTTGCAGAAATTTGAAAAGGTCCAATGAATTTCTGACCCAATTTGGAGGATGGCACATGTGTCTTAAGGTTTTTAGTGGACAGCCAAACTTTGTCTCCAACCTGAAGAGCAGGGGGCACTCTCCGATGTTTATCTGCTGCTTCCTTATATACTTCCTGGGTCTTGAGTAATATCTCTGATAATTCCTTCTGGGATTCCTGTAATTTTGCAAGCCTGTCATTTACAGCAGGAATGGGAGTGTTCACTGGCAGATTAGGGATAAATACTGGATGTACTCCATAATTAGCAAAAAATGGGGTTTGAGATGTAGCGCTATGTATGGAGTTGTTGTAGGCAAACTCTGTTGTTGGTAAATAGTCCACCCAGTCATCCTGAAGATAGGAAATGAAGCAACGGAGGTATTGCTCCAAAGTCTGGTTCGTTCTCTCCGTCTGGCCATTGGACTGAGGATGGAAAGCGGTAGAAAGATTCACCGTGACTCCCAAGGCTGTACAGAAACTCTTCCAAAATTTTGACGTAAACTGAACGCCTCTGTCAGACACCACACTTGGTGAATGACATCTTCAGGGATCTCCTAGATACATTTGTGGTGATTTATCTGGATGATATTCTAATTTTTTCTAACTCCACAGAGGAACATCATGGACATGTGAGAATGGTCTTAGAACGCCTAAGACAAAACCATCTCTACATCAAACTTGAAAAGTGTGAATTCCATAGGACCGAAATTCAATTTCTGGGGTATGTACTATCTACGCAAGGGATTAGTATGGATGGAAGCAAGACCCAAGCCATCAAGGATTGGCCAATTCCTAGAAATGTGAAGGAGGTGCAGCGCTTCATCGGGTTTGCCAACTTCTATAGACGTTTCATTAGGAATTTCTCTGAGGTAGTGTCACCTATCACCCAACTTACCCGGAAAGAGTCTAGGTTCTCCTGGACCCCGCAAGCGCAGGAAGCATTTTCCTGTTTAAAGGATAAATTTACCACCGCACCTATCTTAGTACATCCCAACCCCGAGCTTGCCTTCATAATAGAGGTGGATGCTTCAGACTGTGCCGTTGGAGCTATACTCTCTCAGAGAACAGGTGAGAAGAATGTCTTGCATCCCTGTGCCTTCTTTTCCCAGCAGTTGTCTTCGCTGAGAGGAACTACAATGTGGGCAATAGAGAATTGTTGGCCATTATTGCCGCCTTCAAGGAATGGAGACACCTTCTTCAGGGTGCTGCACAGCAAATAGTCGTCCTGACAGACCATCGTAACCTTGAATTTATCAGGTCGGCTAAGTGCCTGACTCCTCGCCAGGCTCGCTGGAATCTTTTCCTAAACCAATTTAATTTTGTAATTTCTTATAGACCAGGATCGCGCAATGGAAAGGCTGATGCACTCTCTAGGATTCATTCAGCAGAGACACGTCCACTTACTCCTCCTAAGACTATTCTTCCTGACTCTAGATTCCTGGGAGTGATTCATAATCAAGACCTACTTAAGGACATCAAGGAAGCATACCATGCGGATTCTTTGTTGGCTCAACCCCCAAGGGACGTAAGTCTTGTTTTTAAGAATGGTGTGTGGATTCAGGGACAACGTCTGCATATACCTGAAACAGTCAGATTGAGAGTATTGCAACTCATCCACGATTCCAAGATAGCCGGGCATAGGGGAATTCTAAAGACACAAGAATTTCTTTCTCGTTTCTTTTGGTGGCCCACTTACAGGAAAGATGTTTTAAACCATGCCACTTCATGTGAAGTCTGTGCAAGATGCAAAACACCTCGCTCCTCACCAACTGGTCTGTTACAACCTCTTCCCACCCCGTCCCGCCTGTGGGGATCCATTTCTATGGACTTCATTGTGGAGTTACCAACCTCTCAAGGGAAGAACACCATTCTAGTGGTGGTTGATCGTCTAACAAAGGCAGCTCATTTTATCCCTTGTGTCGGTTTACCCACTGCAAAACAGACATCAGACTTAATGATTAAGAATGTGTTTCGCTTACATGGAGTACCGGATGAGGTCATTTCGGATCGAGGGGTGCAATTCACTTCAAGGTTTTTGCAAAATTTCTGTGCCGCATTGGACATTAAAGTAAACCTTTCTTCTGCTTTTCATCCCCAGACTAATGGACAGACAGAACGAACCAATCAAACCCTGGAGCAGTATCTCCGCTGCTTTATCTGCCACCTACAAGATGATTGGGTGGATCTACTTCCACTGGCTGAGTTCTCTTATAACAACTCTCAGAGCGCCTCCACTAAGCAGTCTCCTTTTTACTCCAATCTAGGTTATCATCCTAACATTCTTCCTCGATTTCCCATAGATACGCCCTTGCCGGCAGTGGCTGAAAAAATCACTTCTTTACAAAAGAATATGGATCTTCTAAAGGAAAATCTAGAATTGGCTCAGGAAAGGTACAAGAAAGCAGCAGATAAATTTCGTAAACCTGCACCAGCTTTCAAGGTAGGAGATTTGGTCTGGCTGTCAACCAGAAATCTTAAAATAAAGATTCCATCGTCTAAATTGGGACATAAGTACATTGGACCTTATAAGATCAGTAAGATTATAAGTGCTGTTGCTTGTCATCTTCAACTACCCAGAACTATGAGAATCCACCCTGTCTTTCATGTATCCCTACTAAAGGCTGCAACACCCAATACGTTTCCTGGACGCTCTTCTCCTTGCCCTGACCCAGTGCTGGTCGATGGTCAGGAAGAATTTATGGTGGAAAGGATTCTAGATTCCAGGTTGTACAGAAATCATTTGCAATATTTGATTAAATGACAGGGCTACCCAGTGGAGGACAACTCATGGGAGCCAGTCAATAATGTAAATGCTCCTCGCCTGCTCCGCCAGTTTCATCAGAGGTACCCTGACAAGCCTGGTCTGAGGTCATCCGGAGGTTGTCCCTAAGGGGGAGTAATGTAAGGTTCTTTGTCTCTTTTGACATGTTCCTTGAAACTCAGTTTTCTGTCGGCCATTTTGCTTTCTGTCTTGCTGCAGCTATCTTGCCCTCAGTTAATATGGAGGTTCCAGCTTTCATGTTCCCGCCCTGATTCTCTCCTCTTGCTTCTTAAGCAGCCTCAGCTGAACAATCAGTGCTCCTGAATCAAGCTTCAGTCAGCCTGTGACCTGACTCCTGGAAACCTAGAATTTTGGACTCCAGCTATTTCCTACTGAGGAACTTTGGAACACTTTTGGACTCTGGAAACCTGCTGTCTGGTGAATCCATGTTTGCAGAGGAATTACGGTACAGAGAAGAGATCCTGAACCTGCTTTGGAGAGTTATTGTAGAGCTTGAAGTTACTCTGGCCTGCTGTGTCTCCTGCCTCTGTTCCTGCAAACTGTGTGACCTTTTCTGCATGCTTGTATGAAGTAATACAAGTCATTTCATATCAACCTGTGTCTCATGTGTTTTCCTCGCACCCAAGCACAAGACGCTATAGGAACTGTACACTATACATGACACCACCGTTGGAGGTTTGGAGCGGGTCCTCCACAAGTAAAAGTTTGCCTGAACTCTAATGTCATTGCTATTTGCACTTTATTGAATGTTATTATTAAAAATGTTATTTATGCAACGTTAAACCTGAAGTGCCTCCCATAAAGGGAAGAAGAGTTTACACTGTTTTTCTACCTGTTGAAATGCATTTATAAAATTTTGCAAGTTTCTCTGTAACATCTTTACTCTTTTACAGCCCGGGAGTGCTGTTTTAACAAGGGTGGAATGTGGCGCCCTGAGGGTCCAGTCGCCACAGAGATGTTGCATCGCACCCAGCGGTGTGGCACCTGACTCTCAGGTAAGGAGGAAGCACCCCATTGACTTCAACCACTGCATACATCACACATCATGCTAGCTGAGTGCAGGTGGACCCTTCGGGAGGATGGTCTGACTCAGGCTGGTTAGAACAGGGTGTAGCTAGATGGGTGGGTGGAGCTTAGGCAGCATTAGGCTGCGTGTGAGATTAGAGTTTCCAGTTTGAGCCAGGCAGTCAGTGTGTGGGTACTGGACTGTTCTGCTGCTCCTCTGAGTTCACCTCAGGGGGCCTTGCTGAAGAGAGAGAAAGGGTCCAGGGCGAGACAGCAACTGAGGCTGTGCCCCATCCTGAAGCAGGAGGACCAGGCGAGCATCGGGGAACGGTCCCTAGACTAGTGGGAAAGTTCAGCTCCACTAGTAACACCGAGAACAGTGGGTCTCTCCAAGGGACCACTAGCCACCATATTCTCACCGGGAGGAAGCTTAGGGGTCAAGTACGTCCAGGACTTCCGTACTGGGTGGCTGCGTAACCCACCCCAGTCCAGACTGGTAACTGAAAAGGCCCAATACTCCCTCGTACGAGGGCTCTGTGGTGGCGGGGTGCATGGAAGTCAGGAGTGTAGCACCTAGAGAAGAAGCCAGAAAGGAACATATTAAAAGGGAATCTTTGGAAGTGCGACCAACTTACCTGAGGGTTGCTGGACCATTCACTTGGAGGACACAGCGCCCGGCTGGCATCTGTGTACATGACAGACTGTGAGTAGGAACCCTGAAACTGCAACAGAACTGTTTCCTGATTACTCCAGCGACGCACACTCCCCTCTGCTACATCCCTCCTGCACCATTACTACACCTTTCATCTATCTGCCCTGGAAGGACTCCGTCTCACCTGTGGGAGACTTAACAACTAGATGCACAACACCATCCCTTCCAGAGGACCTGCACAGCAGCGCTGGTCACCCTGACCAGGTACTACAGGTGGCGTCAAGACAAACTACACAAACACTAATCCCCTGTAAATATTTCCCATTTTTGGTGAGCGCCCAGGGCCGCGGACCGAGCCGTGGCTGCCCGTGACATCCCCCATAGAAGTCGACGGGCTCAGTGCCGAGTACCCCACGGCCCTGGCGGGCGGCTCATTTTTCACACAGAATAGTTACTAAATAACATTTCCCATATGTCTACTTTACATTAGCACAATTTTGGAATCAAAATTTTATTTTGTTAGAAAGTTATAAGGGTTAAAAGTTGACTAGCGATTTCTCATTTTTACAACAAAGTGTGCAAAACCATTTTTTTTAGGGACCACCTTACATTTGAAGTCACTTTGAGGAGTCTATATGGCAGAAAATACCCAAAAGTGACACCATTGTAAAAACGACACCCCTCAAGGTACTCAAAACCACATTCAAGAAGTTTATTAACCCTTCAGGTGCTTCACAGGAGCTGAAGCAACGTGGAAGGAAAAAATTAACATTAAACTTTTTAGTCACAAAAATGATCTTTTGCAAACAATTTTTTTATTTTAACAAGGGTAAAAGAGAAAAATGGACAGATAAAGTTGTTGTGCAAATAGTCCTGAGTATGCCGATACCACCTATGTGGGGGAAAACCACTGTCTGGGTGCACAGTAGGGCTCGGAAGGGAAGGAGCGCCATTTGCCTTTTCAAACCAAAATTGGCTGGAATTGAGATTGAACGCCATGTCGCATTTAGAGAGCCCCTGATATGCCTAAACAGTGGAAACCCCCACAAGTGACACCATTTTTGAAACTAGACCCCCCTAAGGAACTTATCTAGATCTGTTGTGAGCACTTTGAACTCCCAGGTGTTTCACTAAAGATTATAATGCCTGGGTGTGAAAAAAAAAATTTTCCACAAAAATGATTTTTTTAGTCCTCAATTTTTGATTTTTCCCAAGGAAATTGGACCCCAAAAGTTGTCCAATTTGTCTTGAGTGCACTGATACCCCATATTTGGGGGAAAACTGTTTGGGCGGCAGGGCTCTGAAAGGAAGTAATGACGTTTTGGAATGCAGACTTTGATGGGTGTCATGTTCAGTTTACAGAACCCCTGATATGCTTAAACAGTGGAAACTCCCCACAAGTGACACCATTTCGAAACTAGATACCCTAAGGAACTTATCTAGATCTGTGGTGAGCACTTTGAACCCCCAAGTGCTTCACACAAGTTTATAATGTCCGGGCATGAAAATAAAAAATCCTATTTTTTTCCCACAAAAATGATCTTTTAGTCACCAATTTTTAATTTTATCAAGGGTAAGAGGAGAAATTGGACTACAAAAGTTGTTGTCCAATTTGCCCTGAGTACACTGATACCACATATGTGGGAGGGAACCACTGTTTGGGTGCACGGCAAAGCTCGGAAGGGAAGGAGCGACATTTGACTTTCTCAAACCAAAATTATCTGGTATCGAGATTAGACGCCATGTCGCGTTTGGATAGCCCCTGATGTGCCTAAACAGTGGAAACCCCCCACAAGTGAACCCATTTTAGAAACTAGACCCCCTAAGGAACTTATCTAGATCTGTGGTGAGCACTTTGAACCCCCAAGTGCTTTATACAAGTTTTATAACGTAGAGCAGTAAAATTAAAAAATCATATTTTTCCACAAAAATGATCTTTTCACCCCAATTTTTATTTTCCCAAGGGTAACAAGACCTCAAAAGTTATTGTGAAATTTGTCCTGAGTACGCTGATACCCAATAAGTGGGGGAAAACCACTGTTTTGGTGCATGGCAGAGATCGGAAGGTAAGGAGTGCCGTTTTACTTTTTCAACGCAGAATTGGCTGGACGCCATGTCACGTTTGGAGAGCCTCTAATGTGCCTAAACAGTGGAAACCCCCACAAGTAACACCATTTTGGAAACTAGACCCCCTAAGGAGCTAATAAAGATCTGTTGCGAGCACTTTGAACACCCAAGTGTTTCACTAAAGTTTATAATGCCTGGGTGTGAAAAAAATTTTTTCCACAAAACTGATTTTTTAGTCCCCAATTTTTGATTTTTTCCAAGGAAATTGGACCCCAAAAGTATTCCAATTTGTTCTGAGCATGCTGTTACCTCATATATGGGGGGTAAAACTGTTTGGGTGCAAGGCAGGGCTCGGAAAAGAAGTAATGACGTTTTGGAATGCAGACTTTGATGGGTGTCATGTTGTTTCCAGAGTCCCTGATGTGTCTAAACAGTGGAAACCCCAAAAAAGTGACCCCATTTTGGAAACTAGACCCCCTAAGGAACTTATCTAGATTTGTGGTGAGCACTTTGAACCCCCAAGTGCTTCACACAAGTTTATAGTGCCTGGGCATGAAAATAAAAAATCCTATTTTTTTCCCACAAAAATGATCTTTTAGTCACCAATTTTATATTTTCCCAAGGGTAACAGGACAAATTAGACCCCAAAAATTGTTGTCCAATTTGTCCTGAGTACGCGGATACCCTATATGTGGGAGAAAACTACTGAATAGGCACACGTCGGAGCTCGGAAGTGAAGTAGTGAAGGTTTGTAATGCAGACTGATGGAAAGGTCTGCGGGTGTCATGTTGCGTTTGGAGAGCCCCTGAAGTGCCTAAACACTGGACACCCCCACAAGTTACCCCATTTTGGAAACTAGACTCCCAAAGGAACTTAGAAATCACAATAAATTTGTTGTCTAGATCAAAATAGTACTTCCAAATATCAACAAATTCCAAAAAATCATAGGAAGCTTTTTTTCACTATAAAAATACAAATTTTATTCAGAACATTTTAAAATGCATATACGGATAAAAATATCCAAATGGGGACAACATTATGCAAAAAAAGCCTACAATAAACAGGTACAAGCAAAGATAATGGTACTCGATAGTGAATATATTTGTATGCTATGCTCAAAGCCACATTGGCAAACAGGGGGTTATATATCAGATGTCTATCACATATTCCATAGTATATGGATTTTAAGTAAAGTATCCCCAGAACATATATGTTGGCACAGAATCAAACAGACAGACGAATTGCTCTCCTACCAATAAGGCTAGCATTTAAATGTTTACTATGCAAGTGCAGAGCATGCAGCCAGTGCTATGGTGTATGCAGTAACCCGCATAACAATGCACAAAGAAGTTAGAGTACTAAAAATAGTATAGGGGTGCTGCGGCCACAATCAGGTACGGTCTCCTACCAGCAGCTTACTATTTTTAGTACTCTAACTTCTTTGTGCATTGTTATGCGGGTTACTGCATACACCATAGCACTGGCTGCATGCTCTGCACTTGCATAGTAAACATTTAAATGCTAGCCTTATTGGTAGGAGAGCAATTCGTCTGTCTGTTTGATTCTGTGCCAACATATATGTTCTGGGGATACTCTACTTAAAATCCATATACTATGGAATATGTGATAGACATCTGATATATAACCCCCTGTTTGCCAATGTGGCTTTGAGCATAGCATACAAATATATTCACTATCGAGTACCATTATCTTTGCTTGTACCTGTTTATTGTAGACTTTTTTTTGCATAATGTTGTCCCCATTTTGATATTTTTATCCGTATATGCATTTTAAAATGTTCTGAATAAAATTTGTATTTTTATAGTGAAAAAAAGCTTCCTATGATTTTTTGGAATTTTTTTTTTTTCCCCAAAGGAACTTATCTAGATGTCTGGTGAGCCCTTTGAACCCCCAAGTTTTTCAAAAAAGTTTATAACGTCTGGGTGTGAAAATAAAAAAAATCATATTTTTTCCACAAACATGATCTTTTAGTCCCCAGTTTTTTATTTTCCCAAGGGTAACAGGAGAAATTGGACCCCAAAAGTTGTTGTTCAATTTGTCCTGAATACGCGGATACCCTATATGTGGGAGAAAACTACTGTATGAGCACACGTCGGAGCTCGGAAGCGAAGTAGTGAAGTTTTGCATTGCAGACTTTGATGGAATAGTCTGCGGGCGTCATGACACATTTGGAGAGCCCCTGATGTGCCTAAACAGTGGAAACCCCCACAAGTGACCCCATTTTGGAAACTAGACCCCCCAAGGAGCTTATCTAGATGTTTGGTGAGCACTTTGAACCCCCAAGTGTTTCACAGAAGTTTATAACATAGAGCCATAAAAATTAAAAATCATATTTTTTTCCACAAATATATTTTTGCCCCCAATTTTTTATTTTCCCAAGGGTAACAGTGGAAATTGGACCCCAAGAATTATTGTGCAATTTGTCCTGAGTATGCTGATACCCCCATATGTGGGGATAAACTGTTTGGGCGCATGGCAGAGCTCAGAAGCGAAGGAGCACCGTTTGGCATTTTCAATGCAGAATTCGTTGGATTTGAGATCAGACGCCATGTCACGTTTGGAGAGCCCCAGATGTGCCTAAACAGTGGAAACACCCCAATTCTAACTTCAACCCTAACTCCAACACACCCCTAACCCTATTCCCAACACTAACCATAACACTAACCACAAACCTAACCCTAACACACCCCTAACCCTAATCCCAACCCTAACCCTAATCCTAACTTTAGCCCCAACCCTAACCCTAACTTTAGCCCCAACCCTAGCCCTAATCTTAATGGGAAAATGGTAATACAATTTTAAAATTTTATCATTTTTCCCTCACTAAGGGGTGATAAAGGGGGGTTTGATTTATTATTTATAGCGGTTTTTATGTTTGGCAGCTGTCACATGCTAAAAAACGCTTTTTATTGCAAAAAATAGTTTTTGCATCACCACATTTTGAGAGGTATAATTTTTCCATATTGTCAAGATCCCGTCTGGGTTGGAGCCGATGTTACTGCAAACACTAGGGGAAGCAGAGGCAGGTAGTGTAGTCAGCTGGCAGCCGGAGGTCGGTACACAGGAGAGCAGTGTTTGTAGCAATGGATCAGGCGGATAACGTAGTCAGGTGGCAGTCGGAGGTCGGTACACAGGAAAGGCAGTTCGGTAACAGAGGAGCAGGCAGATAACGTAGTCAGGTGGCAGCCGGAGGTCGGTACACAGGAAAGGCAGTTCGGTAACAGAGGAGCAGGCAGATAACGTAGTCAGGTGGCAGCCGGAGGTCGGTACACAGGAGAACAGTGTTTGTAGCAATGGATCAGGCGGAGAGCGTAGTCAGAAGGCAGGCCGAGGTCGGTTCACAGGAGAGCAGTGTTTGTAGCAATGGATCAGCAGGAAACGCTTGACTAAAGGCTTGGAGCTCAATAATCTCGCAATGACACACCCACAGGGCCAGGTTTATATAGGGTGTGTAATTGGCAATCAGAGGCCCAATCAAGAGAGCACTAGGTGTAGCCAATCAGGAAGAACAGTCAATGGTATCTGGGTTCAGCAAGGAACTTTGCAGCCAGCAGAATAGCTCAGATGGTAGAGCTGCTGGCCAGTGGACAAGAGGTACTGGGTTCGACTCCTGACAGTACTCCCCTCCTTCCAGGATGGCCTCTGGACATCTCAGGAGCTGGCTTATCCGGGTACCTCTGATGAAAGGCTCTTGTTAGTCTAGGAGCATGGACGTTGTCCCTTGGTTCCCATGAATTTTCCTCCGGTCCGTAACCCTTCCACTGCACCAGATACTGCAGTTTACCTCTGAATTTTCGGGAGTCCAGAATCTTATCCACAATGTATTCTTCTTCACCACGGATCCTTTCTGGTGGAGGAGGTGGCTGAATTCTTCCTGGAAACGGGTTTTCACAGAAGGGTTTGAGCAAGGATATGTGAAACACTGGATGAATCTTTAGATTGTTGGGAAGTTTTAAACGAAAAGCAACCTGGTTAATTTTTGCAGAAATTTGAAAAGGTCCAATGAATTTCTGACCCAATTTGGAGGATGGCACATGTGTCTTAAGGTTTTTAGTGGACAGCCAAACTTTGTCTCCAACCTGAAGAGCAGGGGGCACTCTCCGATGTTTATCTGCTGCTTCCTTATATACTTCCTGGGTCTTGAGTAATATCTCTGATAATTCCTTCTGGGATTCCTGTAATTTTGCAAGCCTGTCATTTACAGCAGGAATGGGAGTGTTCACTGGCAGATTAGGGATAAATACTGGATGTACTCCATAATTAGCAAAAAATGGGGTTTGAGATGTAGCGCTATGTATGGAGTTGTTGTAGGCAAACTCTGTTGTTGGTAAATAGTCCACCCAGTCATCCTGAAGATAGGAAATGAAGCAACGGAGGTATTGCTCCAAAGTCTGGTTCGTTCTCTCCGTCTGGCCATTGGACTGAGGATGGAAAGCGGTAGAAAGATTCACCGTGACTCCCAAGGCTGTACAGAAACTCTTCCAAAATTTTGACGTAAACTGAACGCCTCTGTCAGACACCACGCTGTCAGGAATTCCATGTAACCTGAATACCTCTTTGATTATCAGTTCTGCAGTTTTTTCAGCAGTAGGAATTCCTTCAGTTGGAATAAAGTGGGCCATTTTTGTGAGTCGGTCCACTATGACAAGGATGACGGTCATCTGTTTGGAAGGGGGTAGTTCCACAATAAAATCCATGGAAATAGATCCCCAAGGCCTGGATGGAACTGGAAGTGGTTGCAAGAGTCCTAGAGGAGACGATCGTGGGGTCTTGTTTCGTGCGCATGTTAAACAGGTTGAAACATATTTCCTCACGTCCTTCCTACAATTAGGCCACCAAAAGAAACAAAGTAGTAAGTCTTGTGTTTTTGCAACTCCAGGATGTCCTGCCAGTTTAGAATCATGGACACTTTTGAGGACTTCAAGGCGAGAAGATTCAGGTACATATATTTTGTGTTTCTGCATCCAAAACCCCTCTTTGAATGAAAGATCGACGTCTTCCGAAGGATGGTTAAGGAAAGAGTCCTCTTGATATCCATCTTTAATTCTATTACATAGTCCTCTAGAGTGCAATATTCCCAAAAAATTTTTAGGGCCTAGAATTGTATCGTCATTACTAGACCTCTCCTGAGGTTCCGAACACATCCTGGACAGGGCGTCAGCCTTGCCATTTCTTGAACCAGGCCGGTAAGAAATTATAAAATTGAATCTTGAGAAAAATAAGGCCCATCGTGCTTGTCTTGCAGACAATCTTTTTGCTGTACGGAGGAATTCAAGATTCTTGTGGTCCGTGAGGACAGTCACAGGGTGATTGGCACCTTCCAAAAGATGTCTCCATTCGGAGAAGGCAACTTTAATGGCTAACAGTTCTTTATTACCGATGTCGTAGTTCTTTTCTGCAGATGACATGGTGTGGGAAAGAAACGCACATGGGTGAAGTTGCATTTTGTCCCCAACTCGCTGAGACAGAATGGCTCCCACTGCAGAGTCCGAGGCGTCCACTTTGACAGTAAATGGCAATTCAGGATTTGGGTGTACTAACAATGGAGCAGACGTAAAAAGAGTTTTCAATTTGTCAAAAGCCTCCTGTGCCTCCGGAGACCAGAAAAATGCTTTGGTCTTTTTTGTTAGTGTAGTAATTGGTAGAATGATCCGTGAAAAGTTCTTTATAAATTTTCGGTAAAAATTTGCAAATCCTATGAAACGCTGGACGTCTTTTAAATTTCTTGGAACAGGCCAGTCCACTACAGCATTGATTTTGCCGGGATCCATGCTCAGACCTTCTGGGGAGATGATATATCCCAGAAATTGGATACTGGTTTGTTCAAACTCACATTTTTCAAGTTTAATGTAGAGATGGTTCTCCTGTAGTCGTTCCAAGACTAACTGGACGTGCCTGCGATGCTCTTCCAAGGTGTCTGAAAATATAAGAATGTCATCGAGATAAGCCACAACGAATTGGTCCAAGAAATCTCGAAATACATCATTCATAAAATGTTGAAAGGTGGCTGGGGCATTGCTAAGACCAAAGGTCATAACCAGAGATTCAAAATGTCCATATCTCGTTCTGAAGGCGGTCTTCCACTCATCTCCTGGGCGAATCCGTATGAGGTTGTAAGCCCCTCTAAGATCCAGCTTCGTAAAGATTTTCGCAGAACGGAGTCTCTCAAATAGTTCAGGAATCAAGGGTAGCGGGTAGCGATTCTTGACAGTGATATTATTCATTTCTCTGTAGTCAATACATGGCCGCAGAGTGGAGTCTTTCTTTTCAACAAAGAACAGGGGTGCCCCAGCTCAGGGCCGGCGTCAGCACCCGGCACACCCGGGCCAGTGCCGGGCCCTGAGCAGGTGGGGGGGCCCACTCGCAGTCTGGCACCCCCGCGCGGAGAGCGGTGTCAGCGCCGCCACTGGGCCCCCCCCGCCTGCTCAGGGCCCCGGCAGCAGCTGGCAACAATACTTAGCTCTCCCGTGCCTCCGCTGCCGCAGCTCCGGGCTCCAGGGGTCGCCGGCGCTTCCTCTCACAGCCGGCCGCTGAATGACGTCATCATTCAGCGGCCGGCTGTGGCACAGAGCGCGGGGACGCTGAACAGGTAAGACGTCTCTGTGTGTGTGTCTCTGTGTGTGTATGTAGTGCGGTGCTTTGTGTGTGTATGTATGTGTGTGTGTGTGTGTATGTATGTATGTGAGAGAGTGCTTGTGTGCTGTCTGTGTGTGATGATGGGCAGGCATTGCTGGTAATGGGGAGGCATTGATGATGGGGAGAAGATGATGATGGGCAGGCATTGCTGATAATGGGGAGGCATTGATGATGGGGAGAAGATGATGATGGGCAGGCATTGCTGATAATGGGGAGGCATTGATGATGATGGGGAGAAGATGATGATAATGGGCAGGCATTGATGATGGGGAAAGATGATGATGGGCAGACATTGATGATGATGGGGAGGAGATGATGATGGGCAGGCATTGCTGATAATGGGGAGGCATTGATGATGATGGGGAGAAGATGATGATAATGGGCAGGCATTGATGATAATGGGCAGGCATTGATGATGGGGAGAAGATGATGATGATGGGCAGGCATTGATGATGATGGGGAGGCAATCATGATGATAATGGGGAGTCTTTCCACAGCGCCCTTTCCTGAGCTGTAACAGTGCAGAACGCAGTACAGCGCAGAGGAGAGCTCCATATTTTGTATGGAGCATTATATGGGGACCAGTATCCTGTATGGAGCATTATATGGGGACCAGTATCCTGTATGGAGCATTATATTGGGTCCAGTATTCTGTATGGAGCATTATTTTGGGTCCAGTATTCTGTATGGAGCATTATATGGGGGGTGACATCCTGCATGGGGTATTATATGGGTGATGAGGGGAGACTGTGGTGCCCATAATATTGTATGGAGGACTGTACTGTCCAGTCTGTACTGTGCGCTGTGAGGATTTGGCGTTTTTTGAGCTATTATACAATTTACAATAGATATCACTCATGTAATGGAAGAAGTGAAGTATTTGGCATTGTACTATACCCATATTTCTCTGCCGTATCTGTGCATCATGAATCGTGGTCTGTGTTAAAGGGGCCCACTGAGGCTCTTTCGCCCGGGGCCCATAAAAACCTGGAGCCGGCCCAGCCCCAGCTGGAGATGTGGAAGGTCGAATAAAGCCTTTCTCTAAATTTTCATCCAGGAACTTTCTTAATACCTTCAATTCAGGTTCGGAAAGATTGTAAATCCGTCCAAATGGAATGGTTGCTCCTGGCAGCAATTCAATGGGACAGTCGTAAGGACGGTGAGGAGTAGAGTTGAGCGATACTTTCCGATATCCAAAAGTATCGGAATCGGAATGGTATCGCCGATAACATTAAAATATCGGCGATACCCGATACCGATACCGGAAGTCCCATGTAAGTCTATGGGAACAAAATATCGAAATTAAAAAAAACCCATTCTTGCCTTGTTGGTTAACCCCTTACTGCCATCGGACGTACTATCCCGTCCATGGTACCTGGGCCCGTATGACCGGGGACGGGATAGTACGTCATAGGCGATCAGCTGCGCTCCTGAGGGGAGCGCAGCTAATCGCCGCCGGGTGTCAGCTGATTATCACAGCTGACACCCATGACTGTGTGTCAGGAGCGGTCACGGACCGCTCCCGGCACATTAACCCCTAGCACACCGCGATCAAACATGATCGCGGTGTACTGGGGGCACAGGGGAGGATCGCGCAGGGTGGGGGCTCCCTGCGCGCCCCCCTGAGACCCTCAGAGCAGCGCGATGTGATCGCGCTGTTCTGAGGGCTTCCTCCCTCCCAGGACCCGGATCCAAGATGGCGCCGGGGTCCTGGAGGGAGGCGGCTACCTCAGTGCCTGCCGAGAGCAGGCACTGAGAAGCCTGCATCTATGCCTGTGCGATCGCTGGTGTGACAGAGTGCTGTGCACACTGCCACACCAGCGATCTGATAAAATACTGTGATGTCCCACCCTGGGACAAAGTAAAAAAGTTAAAAAAGTAAAAATAAACATGTGTAAAAAAAAAAATCCAAAATAAATAAAAAAAAAAAAAAATATTCCCCAATAAATTCACTTCTTCCTGTAAATAAAAAAAAAAAAACAATAAAAGTACACATATTTGGTATCGCCGCGTCCGTAACGACCCCCCCTATAAAATTGTCCCACTAGTTAACCCTTTAGTGAACCCCTTAAAAAAAAAAAAAAAAAAACGAAGCAAAAAATCAATGCTTTATCATCATACCGCCGAACAAAAAGTGGAATAACACGCGATCAAAAAGACCGATATAAAAATACATGGTACCGCTGAAAACGTCATCTTGTCCCGCAAAAAACGAGCCATCATAAAGCATCATCAGCGAAAAAATAAAAAAGTTATAGCTCGCAGAATAAAGCGATGCAAAAATAATTATTTTTTATATAAAATTGTTTTTATTCTATAAAAGCGCCAAAACATGAAAAAATGATATAAATGAGGTATCGCCATAATCGTACTGACCCGAAGAATAAAACTGCTTTATCAATTTTACCACACGCGGAACGGTATAAACGCCTCCCCCAAAAGAAATTCATGAATTGCTGATTTTTGTTCATTCTAACCTCCCAAAAATCGAAATAAAAAGCGATCAAAAAACGTCACGTGCTCGAAAATAGGTACCAATAAAAACGTCAACTCGTCCCGCAAAAAATAAGACCTCACATGACTCTGTGGGCCAAAATATGCAAAAATTATAGCTCTCAAAATGTGATGATGCAAAAACTATTTTTGCAATAAAAAGCGTCTTTTAGCGTGACAGCTGCCAATCATAAAAACCCGCTATAAATAGTAAATCAAACCCCCCTTTATCACCCCCTTAGTAAGGGAAAAATAATAAAATTAAAAAAAAGTATTTATTTCCATTTTCCCATTAGGGTTAGGGTTAGGGTTGCGGCTAAAGTTAGGGTTAGGGTTGGCGCTAAAGTTAGGATTAGGGTTAGGGTTGGGATTAGGGGTGTGTTAGGGTTAGGTTTGTGGTTAGGGTTGGGACTAGGGTTAGGGGTGTGTTGGGGTTAGGTTGGAGTTAGAATTGGGGGGTTTCCGCTGTTTAGGCACATCAGGGGCTCTCCAAATGTGACATGGCGTCTGATCTCAATTCCAGCCAATTCTGCGTTGAAAAAGTCAAACGGTGCTCCTTCACTTCTCAGCTCTGCCATGCGTCCAAACAGTAGTTTATCCCCACATATGGGGTATCAGCGTACTCTGGACCCCAAGAGTTATTGTGCAATTTGTCCTATTTCTTCTGCTACCCTTGGGAAAATAAAAAACTGGGGGCGAAAATATCATTTTTGTACAAAAAAAATATTTTTTTGTTTTTATGGCTGTACATTATAAACTTCTGTGAAGCACTTGGGGCTTCATAGCGCTCACCACACATCTAGATAAGTTCCTTGTGGGGTCTATTTTCCAAAATGGGGTCACTTGTTGGGGATTTCCACTGTTTAGGGCGCATCAGGGGCTCTCCAAATGCGACATGACGCCCCCAGACCATTCCATCAAAGTCTGCAATCCAAAACGTCACTACTTCCCTTCCGAGCCCCAACGTGTACCCATACAGTAGTTTTCTCCCACATATTGGATATCAGCGTACTCAGGACAAATTGGACAACATCTTTTGGGGTCCAATTTCTCCTGTTACCCTTGTAAAAATAAAATATTGGGGCAAAAAAATCATTTTTGCAAAAAAAAAAAAGATTTTTTATTTTTACGGCTGTGCGTTATAAACTTCTGTGAAGCACTTCGGGGTTCAAAGTGCTCACCACACATCTAGACAAGTTCCTTGTGGGGTCTATTTTCCAAAATGGGGTCACTTGTGGGGGTTTCCACTGTTTAGGCGCATCAGGGGCTTCCAAATGCGACATGACGCCCCCAGACCATTCCATCAAAGTCTGCAATCCAAAACGTCACTACTTCCCTTCCGAGCCCTGACGTGCGCCCATACAGTAGTTTTCTCCCACATATTGGGTATCAGCGTACTCAGGACAAATTGGACAACAACTTTTGGGGTCCAATTTCTCCTGTTACCCTTGTGAAAATAAAATATTGGGGGCAAAAAAATCATTTTTGTAAAAAAAAAAAGGATTTTTTATTTTTACGGCTGTACTTAAAACTTCTGTGAAGCACTTCGGGGTTCAAAGTGCTCACCACACATCTAGATAAGTTCCTTGTGGGGTCTATTTGCCAAAATGGGGTCACTTGTGGGGGGTTTCCACTGTATAGGTGCATCAGGGGCTCTCCAAATGTGACATGACGCCCCCAGACCATTCCATCAAAGTCTGCAATCCAAAACGTCACTACTTCCCTTCCGAGCCCTGACGTGCGCCCATACAGTAGTTTTCTCCCACATATTGGGTATCAGCGTACTCAGGACAAATTGGACAACAACTTTTGGGTTCCAATTTCTTCTGTTACCCTTGTGAAAATAAAATATTGGGGACGAAAAAATCATTTTTGTAAAAAAAAAATTTTTTATTTTACGGCTGTACGTTATAAACTTTAGTGAAACACCTGGGGGTTAAAAGTTCTCACCACACATCTAGATAAGTTCCTTGAGGGGTCTAGTTTCCAAAATGGCGTCATTTATGGGGGTTTCCACTGTTTAGGCAGATCAGGAGCTCTCCAAACACGACATGGCGTCCAGCCAATTCTGCGTTGAAAAAGTCAGACGGCGCTCCTTCCCTTCCAAACTCTGCCATGCACCCAAACAGTGGTTTACCCCCACATATGGGGTATCAGCGCACTCAGGACAAATTGCACAATAACTTTTGGAGTCTTGTTACCCTTGGAAAAATAAAAATTGGGGTGAAAAGATCATTTTTGTGGAAAAAATATGATTTTTAAATTTTACGGCTCTACGTTATAAACTTGTGTGAAGCACTTGGGGGTTCAAATTGCTCACCAAAGATCTAGAAAAGTTCCTTAGGGGGTCTAGTTTCCAAAATGGGGTCATTTGTGGGGGGTTTCCACTGTTTAGGCACATCAGGGCTCTCCAAATGCAACATGGCATCCAATCTCAATTCCAGCCAATTTTGGTTGGAAAAAGTCAAATGGTGCTCCTTCCATTCCGAGCTCTGCCGTGCGCCCAAACAGTGGTTCCCACCCACATATGGGGTATCAGCGTACTCAGGACAAATTGGACAACAACTTATGTGGTCCAATTTCTCCTGTTACCCTTGGAAAATAAAAAATTAGTGACTAAAAGATAATTTTTGTGGGAAAAAAATAGGATTTTTTATTTTCATGCCCGGGCATTATAACTTGTGTGAAGCACTTGGGGGTTCAAAGTGCTCACCAAAGATCTAGATAAGTTCCTTAGGGGGTATAGTTTCCAAAATGGGGTCACTTGTGGGGGGTTTCCACTGTTTAGGCTCATCTGGGGCACTGCAAACGGAACATGACCCCCATCAACGTCTGCATTCCAAAACGTTACTACTTCCTTTCCAAGCCCTGCCGTGCACCCAAACAGTTTCCCCCCCCCACATATGGGGTATCAGCGTACTCAGGACAAATTGGACAACAACTTTTGGGGTCCAATTTCCTTGGGAAAATTCAAAAATTTGGGACTAAAAAATCATTTTTGTGGAAAATTGTTTTTTTTTTTTTTCACACCCAGGCATTATAACTTTTGTGAAACACTTGGGAGTTCAAAGTGCTCACAACAGATCTAGATAAGTACCTTAGGGGGTATAGTTTCCAAAATGGTGTCACTTGTGGGGGTTTCCACTGTTTAGGCGCATCAGGGGCTCTCCAAACACGACATGGCGTCCAATCTCAATTCCAGCCAATTTTAGTTTGAAAAAGTCAAACGGCGCTCCTTCCCTTACGAGCTCTGCCGTGTGCCCAAACAGTGGTTTTCCCCCACATATTGGGTATTGGCGTACTCAGGAGAAATTGCATAACAACCTTATCTGTCCATTTTCTCCTTTTACCCTTGTGAAAATAAAAAAAAAGTTTGTAAAAGATCATTTTTGTGGCTAAAAAGTTAAATATTCATTTTTTCCTTCCACGTTGCTTTAGTTCCTGTGAAGCACCTGAAGGGTTAATAATCTTCTTGAATGTGGTTTTGAGTACCTTGAGGGGTGCAGTTTTTAGAATGGTGTCACTTTTGGGTATTTTCTGCCATATAGACCCTCAAAGTGACTTCAAATGAGAGGTGGTCCCTAAAAAAAATGGCTTTGTAAATTTTGTTGTAAAAATGAGAAATCGCTGTCAACTTTTAACCCTTATAACTTCCTAACAAAAAAAATTTTGGTTCCAAAATTGTGCTGATGTAAAGTAGACATGTGGGAAATGTTATTTCTTAACTATTTTATGTGACATATTTCTCTGTTTTAAGGGAATAAAAATTCAAAGTTTGAAAATTGCAAAATTTTAAAAATTTTCGCCATATTTGCGTTTTTTTCAAAAATAAACGCAAGTTATATCGAAGAAATTTTACTTCTAACGTGAAGTACAATATGTCACGAGAAAACAATCTCAGAATCGGAAGATCCGTTGAAGCGTTCCAGAGTTATAACCTCATAAAGAGACAGTGGTCAGAATTGTAAAATTGGCCGGTCATTAAGTGCAACCCCTTGGGGTGAAGGTGTTACATGCTCCTAACAATACTGGGAATAAGTAATTCTGAATCTCCGTGGATTGCATGTAGATTTTTTGTGCCGTATTACATACATGCGGTCACAATTGACTAACATGTGTGACAATGAAAATGAACAGGGAGGAACGTACTAGTGAATGTGGCCAAAGTATATAAATCACATGCTTGTGCTGACATGAACGTGTACTCTCGCCACACGGTAAGGGAGATCCTAAAAGTTGCAGACATTCTTGTGAGAATTCAGAAGCTGCAAATGTCAGATTCATCTGCAGGTTCCATGCATCACACTAGAGATTGACGAACTTTTCGATATCCAAAGTATCGGAATCGGAATGTACGCCGAAACATTAAAATATCGGCGATACACGATACGATACCGGAAGTTCCATGTAAGTCTATGGGAACAAAATATCGAAATTAAAAAAACCCCATTCTTGCCTTGTTGGTTAATTGTACATGAAGGAAAACAAGAAAGAGTAATGTAGAATGTATTGGGGAAGGTTGAGGAGACATTAAAGGCATAGATGTTTAACCCAATCAAATGGAATAGCATAAATATTTTTTTTTTTAAAGATGTTCGGATTGACGAAGAAATTGACAATGTTGTTAACGTTTTTTCTATTTTGGAAAATATGTATATTACACAACTTCCATGCTCTTCATCTTCACCTTTTTAACTTTTCACACACTTTCTCCTTCATAATCTTCTGCAGCATCATCTTTTTCATCAAATTATTCTTCATCTTCACCTTCTTTATCTTCTTCTTAAACTTCTTGCTATTCATCTTTGTTAACATTACTCATATTCTTCTTATTAAACTATTATTCTTATTCATATTCTGCTTCATCTTCTTCATCATATTCTTATTTGTGACAGAGAATCCTGTACTTGTAATCTGTCAAAGTATGAATTTTTCATCCTTCCGTTCTTGCTGTCACAAAAGATTTAAATTACAACAGTATTTGTCCGTGTTCAGTTTAGCCTGCAGCAGCAGGCATTTTCCAGGGGCACCACGAGGAGGAACGGACTCACCCCCATACACTGCTTAGTCTTCTTCTGCTTAGAATTTAGAGCATATATTTTGCTCTTCATTTTGGTCTTATACTTCATGTTCTTCTGCTTTTAGATCTTCTGCTTATTGTTCTTGTGTCTCTTGTTCCGTATCTTGTATTTGTAGCACAATCTTGTACCAGCTGATGTTACTGGGACACGGTTACTAAGCAGGAGGTACCTGTGCTCCAAAGCACTACAAGGACCAGCAGACGTTGCTGGAACTCGGATACCGAGATGGAGGCACCTAGGCCAAAGGCACTGTGGAGAACCAGCTGACGGTACTGGAACCCGGAGGGGCAGCAGAAGGAAAAGAGCCAATGCACAACCGAGGACCAGCTGACGTTACTGGGACACGGTTACTAAGCAGGAGGTACCTGTGCTCCAAAGCACTACCAAGGACCAGCAGACGTTGCTGGAACTCGGATACCGAGATGGAGGCACCTAGGCCAAAGGCACTGTGGAGAACCAGCTGACGGTACTGGAACCCGGAGGGGCAGCAGAAGGAAAAGAGCCAATGGCACAACCGAGGACCAGCTGACGTTACTGGGACACGGTTACTAAGCAGGAGGTACCTGTGCTCCAAAGCACTACCAAGGACCAGCAGACGTTGCTGGAACTCGGATACCGAGATGGAGGCACCTAGGCCAAAGGCACTGCGGAGAACCAGCTGACGGTACTGGAACCCGGAGGGCAGCAGAAGGAAAGAGCCAATGGCACAACGAGGACCAGCTGACGTTACTGAACCCCAGTACACAGGAGCAAGTGTTGACTGTGCTAACAGCACTTCCGAGCAACAACTGGCGGTGTTGGAGCCCAGGGTCAAGGAGGATGTTTAAATACTAGATCAAGTAATTTCCTTGTTACCTGTCAATTTTAAATGTCTATACTTCAAACAAGAGAAAGATAACCTTTACTACCATAAGATGATGATTTCATTTAAACTAATATCTAGATAAATAAAGAATTGACAAACATAAACACATACATTAACATGTTGAACAGCAATGCAAACCACAAAATAAATTAGTTAAGGAATCTGCTATACGGTTGTACATAAAAGCATACAAGTACATATCTGAATCCATTAATGATGGATAAGTAACAGTATGTACACCATTTTTATTGTATAGACAATGAATGTCTGACTTCAAAACATCATCAGCATTACAAGTTATCTGTGAATTACTAAAATGTTCATTTGCTGAATAATGTCACTAAACATTTTATACAAAATTATACAATTTCCATCATGTAATACTCATAATATGTGGCAATAATCATTTTTATTAACAAACATAACCTTTAAAAAGTGCATAGTGCATAGTGAAAATTGCTATTTATGGCTGACTGTCGACTTGGAAGCATGACAACAGATAGATAAGGTATATATAGATGAGACTGCATAGCCACAGATGGTGAATGGCGATGTAATACTGTACCTCAATAAAGTGTGCGTCACTACTACATAATTTTTTTTATATAGCTTTATAAACAGGGTACATGGATGTATGCTTGTGCCTTTGTTTTGACGCACAGACTGCCTTCCTGCTGAGACGCATTGGGTAGTGAACAGTTGTGTGCAGTGTTCACTGCAGTCTCTGCGGAATAACCACACTTAGACCTTATAACTTTTCAGACTTTCTTTATCAATCTACCAAGATGAAGAAGGCAGGGAGTAAGGCACGTGGTCGTGGAGTTTCTTCAGGGAGAGGACGTGGGGATTCTGTGGCTGCTGCGGCCCCCAGTGACACAGCATCCACCAGTTTTCCCCGTGAGCGTTCCTTTATGCGCACTTTTGTAGGAGCTCGGAGTACCCCCCTGCTGCGGGAAGAACAAATTGAAGCCGTTGTTGTTTGGATGTCAGCCAATGCATCGACTTCAATTGCTTCCACCTCCTCTCAGGACCACAGCACTGTTGGGCAACCATCTGTCTCTTCACCGCCTGGCAAATTGCCCAGGCAGTCAGAGAGTTCTGTACAGGAGCCAGCTGAGTGTCTGCTTCTGTTCTCAGAATCTATTGGCTTGCAAACAGGGGCCCAGCCAAGCAGCATTCTGTAATGTGAAGAGGGAGTATGCAGTGATGCGCAACAGCTGTGTCTCTCTGAATCTGAAGAGGCGGGTGAGACAGTGCCGATGGTCAGCACACCGCAGAACGCATCTGATGATGATGAGACCCAGGTGCCAGTTTCTGTTGAGCATGGTGCTGGCCAGACCACCCAACAGCAGGTGTTGGAAGAGGGTAGTGGAGATGATGAGGTCCAAGACCCAACATGGCATGAGGAACAGGAAGGTGGTGGGAGCAGCTCAGAGGAATAATAATAATATTTATTTATATAGCGCCATCATATTCCGCAGCGCTTTACAGTTTAGCAGTTTCAGAACACAAGTCATAAGTAACAACGTTAACAATACAATAATTTAAGCTAAATAAGTCGCCCCTGCTCGTGACAGCTTACAATGTACAATGAGATGGGGGAGATACAAAGTATAGGTGTTTATATACAATGGTGCATTTACAATGATGTTCCAGCCATCTTAAGGGACTGAGGGATGGAGATAGTGAATGGGCTAGAGACACACACACACTTACACAGAATACATAGAATGACTTTGATTAGTGAATGTGATAGGCCGCTCTGAACAAATGTGTTTTGAGGGAGCGCCTGAAACCATGCAAATTGTGGATAGTCCTAATTTCTTGGGGTACAGCATTCCAGAGGATTGGCGTAGAGCAGGAGAAGTCTTGGAGTCGGGAGTGGGAGGTACGTATTAGTGCAGAGGTTAGTCGAAAGTCGTTTGCAGAGCGCAGCAGTCGGTTAGGCCGATAGATAGAAATGAGGGAGGAGATGTAGGAGGGGTGCTGCACTGTGGAGAGCTTTGTGGCTGAGAACCAGTACTTTGGTTGAAAGCTGGAGAGGCCTAGAGAAATGGTTAGTGATAGAAGGAAGATAGAGGAAGACATTGCCCCAACGGTACAAACAGGAGGGAGAGTTAGGCTGCAGACTCGGTTGCCTGTAGCCTCCAGTTTGGCACCTGTTCGGAGCAGTTGTCTTCCAAAAGTCAAAACGTGCGCTCCCAGGACTTGCACTGCGTGGTCCTTTTTTCACACACTTGCACATGATATTTGCTATGTGAAATGCAAGCTGTGTAATCAAAAATTAAAAATAGCTAAAAGTGTCAGTCACCTCAATACCACAAATATGTGGAAACATGTGCGGACAAAGCACGTAGTTGAGTTACAAAGACACACTGGAGATGTAGGCCAACCTACAGCAGCACCTACATCTTCAGGTTGTGTTGAAGCCTCTTCATCGAGCTCACACACAGCTGGTTTGCTTCCTCACAGGATCGCCATGGAAGAACCTCGGCCACTGTTGTCCAGAGACAAACTGTTATTCCACACACAGCAGCAAGTTCCCTGTCATCCTCACACTCCCAGGCCACAAAACAGCCATCGGTAGCACAGGCATGGGATAAAAGACGGCCATACTCCGCAAACCATGCACGAGCACAGGCTCTGAATGCTGGCATTGCAAAACTCCTGTCCCTTGAAATGCTGTGATTCAGGCTGGTGGAGACAGACAGTTTCCGTAACTGAATATCATTGTCAATCCCACAATACAATGTGCCAAGCCGATTTCATTTCAGCAGGCAAGCCGTCCCTGGTCTGCAAAAGCATGTTGAGGGAAAAATTAAACATGCGCTACTAAAAGCCCTCAGTAGCAAGGTCCACCTGACCACCGATGCGTGGACCAGTACCCATTGTTATGATCTGCTACAACCAGTAAGGAAAGAAGGGAATTCTGTCCCTACAATACAACTAAGCTGAATCCCTACGATGTAACGGGAACCTGATCCTGCGACCAGACCCGCTAAAGTCCTCATCTAGTGTGAACGAAGACCTATAGTTGCGAGGGAGTAATCCCTACAAGATCTAGGGACTGGGAGAAAAGGTGGACACCTCCTAACATAAATTGTAGCATGGATAATTAAACAGAAAAATAAATACTTTGTGATCCTAACATCAAGCAAAACTCACAGATTAAGGCACCTAAGCACCCGGCTAGCTTAACAGTAGATAATACAATGAAGTCAAGCAAAGCCAGAAGGGCGGAGCCAGACTAAATAGGGAAAAAAGGTCATGTGACCAGCAAACTGAAACAAAACCTAACAAGAGGGTTCTAACACCCATGGCCAGGGACAATACCTTTCCCTCACTGCCCATTGGGTCAATGTTGTGCAGCCGGGTACTGATCTTGCGAGTGGCGCTGTACGTGTTCTGCCAACTCCAAGGATTGCAGGAATCAAGTCTGTACACATTGATTCCTCCTCCTATTCCAGTTCCTCAGAATCATCGCTGCAGGAGCCGTCACGGTCTACCTCCACATGGACCCGTGAACGTTTACCTGTTGCGACCGATATGAGCACAGCCGTGTCCAAATGTCAACAGGCCGTCCTGAAATTAATTTCCATGGGGAATCTTAGCCACACAGCGCAGGAGCTCTGTAATGCCATAAAGCAGGAGAGCGACGTGTGGTTTTTGGAAGAGAATCTACAGGCAGGCTTGGTAGTGTGTGACAATGGCCGAAATCTGGTGTCAGCTCTGGGCCTTGGCAACCTCACTCACATACCATGTCTGTCATATGTGCTCAACTTGGTCGTGCAGAGTTTTTTGAGGGACTATCCGGATCTTGATGCACTGCTGCACAAGGTCCGCCTAGAGTGCGCTCACTTGCGACGTTCCAGCATGGCCAGATCGCTGATTGCAGCTCTGCAACGCAGATTTCACCTTCATGAACATCGCATCATATGTGACGTACCCACCAGGTGGAATTCCTCGTTACATATGTTGGAGCGGTTGTGTGAGCAGCAGCCAACAGTAATGGAGTATCAGCTGCATCAGGCGCAGTCAACTCGCAATTTGCGCCGTTCACACTTCACCACTACTGAGTGGGCCTCTATAATAAGAATAATAATATTATTTATTTATATAGCGCCATAATATTCCGCAGTGCTTTACAGTTTAACAGTTTCAAAACACAAGTCATAAGTAACAACGTTAACAATACAATAATTAAAGCAAAATCAGCCGCCCCTGCTGGTGAAAGCTTACAATCTACAATGAGGTGGGGAGATACAAAGTACAGGTGTTTATATACAATGGTGTTTTTACAATGATGGTCCAGCCATTTTAAGGAGTGAGGGATGCATGGAGATAGTGAATGGGCTACACACACAGAATTACACATAGAATGACTTTGATTAGTGAATGTGATAGGCCACTGTGAACAAATGTGTTTTGAGGGAGCGCCTGAAACCATCCAAATTGCGGATAGTCCTAATTTCTTGGGGTAGAGCATTCCAGAGGATTGGCGCAGCGCGGGGAAGTCTTGGAGTTGGGAGTGGGAGGTACGGATTAGTGCAGAGGTTAGTCGAAGGTCGTTTGCAGAGTGCAGCAGTCGGTTAGGCCGATAAATATAAATAAGGGAGGAGATGTAGGGGGGTGCTGCGCTGTGGAGAGCTTTGTTGGTGAGAACCAGTAATTAGAATTGGATCCTATAATGAATGGGCAGCCACTGCCAGTGTAATGAGTGGCGAATAACTCTATGAAGGATATCTGCCACGTTTTGCGTGCGTTTGATGAGTCAACGCGGATGGCGAGTGCAGATGATGCACTAGTCAGCCTGACTGTCCCCCTTATCTGCCTGCTTCAAAAAACACTGCAAGCACTAAGGCATGAGGTTTTGGAAGAGGTGGAGGATGAGGAGTCACAAATTCCATCACCTTCTGGACAGTCAGCGCAACGTGGTTCCTCACAAAGGGCTGGAGGACTTTCAAAGTACCATGCTGTATCAACAATTGAACCTCCAGAGTCGCTGTCTATATTTTCATAACCATTACAAACTTTTAATGTATTTACAAAGCACATAATGTACATTTTTTGTCTATCCTTTTGTAATGCTATTGTGTTTCCATAAACTGATGTTACAGAATTATGATACAAAGTTTTTAAATTTTGAGTTTTAAATTTTGTAAATTTATATGTATTTGAAGGACTTTGTGAGGAGGATGAGGAGGAGTCAATGGAGGAGGAAGACATCGCTCCAGAGGGAGGTAGACAATGCTCTAGTCAGTATGTAGACCAAGGGTGGGGTGATGCACAGCAGGCAGAGATGACGCCTCTTGCAGGGGACAACGTTTCTTGGCCAGTTGGGAGTCTGCAGCACATGGTTGATTTCATGCTGCAGTGGCTGAGAAACGACCGCCGCATCGAACACATTCACACCACGTCTGATTATTGGGTGTACACCTCCTAGACCCTCGCTACCGGGACAACTTACAAAGCCTCATCACACCGTTGAACCGGGAGCGTAAAATGCGGAAGTACCAAGACACACTGGTGCAATCCATAATGTTCTCCATTCCAGCCGAGAGCACTGCTGCTGCTACTGCTTTACAAAGCAGCTCTGTGCGTCGAGGCAGTGGAGACAGCTCTGCAACAAGAGGGAGCACAAGCAGCGCCTCTGCACAGGGCAAGAACAGTATGTTCCAAATGTGTCGAAGTTTTGTGGCAGCGCCACCAATGTCTACACCATCCGAGACGGCTCCAGTCAGCAGGAGGCAACATTTCCGTAAGATGGTGACAGACTACATGTCTTGCCCTCTCAGTGTACTCCCAGATGGCTCTTCCCCATTCAAGTTTTGTGTCTCTAAGCTGGATACATGGCCAGAGCTTAGCCAGTATGCATTGGAGGTGCTGGCTTGCCCTGCTGCCAGTGTATTATCGGAGCGCGTCTTTACTGCTGCAGGTGGTGTACTAACAGACCGTTGCATGCGACTATCCTCCGATAATGTAGAACGGCTTACTTTTCTGAAAATGAACTAGGCATGGATCTCGCCTGAATTTGCCTGTCCGGTTTCAGATTAACTAACTGGTTGGCAACGTTTTCCATGTCTCCTGTTATGTTCATCTTTCTACCACCTGAGCTATACTCCCTGGGCTACAACACTGCCAGTTGCTGCTCAGAAGTGTCGTGTCCACAGACCAATACACAAGCTATAGTGATAGTGGGGTTCAGTAACGCCTGCTGTTCCCTGCTGCGTGTCTGAAAAAATAATGCTGCTAACTCCAAATTAAAGTTCAAATTAAAGTTCAAACATCCATACTAGCCTCAGGCTACACCCTCCTTGACCCTGGCTCAGAAGTGTTGGATGCACAGATCAAACAATCGATGATGTGTTTGTGGGTTCAGTAACGCCTGCTGTTCCCTGCTGTGTGTCCGGCAAAAATTACTGCTACCTAGCTACACATGTTGAAAAAAACATGACATGTTAAAGTGGCTAGTGCTACACATAGATATCAGGCTACACCCTTATTTCTAAGCTGTAAACAAGTGAAACGTCAAATTTAAAACCATTAGTGTTGGTAACAAATCTGTAACTAAATAATTGTGACATATTATGGCAGATATCCACATGTTTAACACAAATGCTAACACAAAAGCATACTTATGCTATAGGGTACTGATGGTGAACCTTCTCACTCCATAACTTTGACAAATCCAACTCACATCATGCCTCAAATGCTGCAATGTTGGAAGTGCATAATGTGGGTTGAACTTTGACAACAGCTGCAGTGCGAAGGTTATCCTTCTGTGTTCTTGGCTTTTAAATAAAAGCATACAAGTAAATATAATAATACATTGTTGATTAAGGGACATGATGTACACCTGTAATATTGTGCAAACAATGGATGTATGACTATTCCTCTTCAACATTACTTATATTTGTGTCATTTGAAAAAATACATATTTTAGTTAAAAATTAAAAACCCATGTTCAGTAGCTGTGAAAGGCCCGTTTGTGTACTTCTATATTGTTTGCAACCAATGTATTGTATACGGATGGAAGCACGTCACTGTAATAGATTTGAATTATTTTAAATAGAATAAAGCAGCACCAATTTTAGAAAAATGACAAGGATGAGCCAGTGACAGACACTCAGCAGAGTACACCAGCGGTGGTTGAAGAAGTAAATGGAGCGTGATCTGCATTTAAAAAAAATAAAAAAAAATACCTCACAGACTGCAGTGAACACTGAAACACAACTATTCACAATCTGTGAAAGGCTACTCCTTTGTCTACTTCTATAGTGTTTGCAACCAATGTATTGGATACGGATGGAAGCGCGTCACACTAATAGATTAGATTTTTTTCAAATATAATGGAGAAGCACCAATTGGAGAAAAATGAAAAGGATGAGCCACTGAGACACGCTCAGCAGAGTACAAGCAGCAGTGCTTGAACAAGTAACTGGAGCGTGATATGCACTCCAAAAATAAAAAACACAGACTGAAGTGAACACTGAAACACAACTGTCCACAATCTGTGAAAGGCTACTCCTTTGTCTACTTCTATAGTGTTTGCAACCAATGTATTGGATACGGATGGAAGCGCGTCACAGTAATAGATTAGATTTTTTTCAAATATAATGGAGAAGCACCAATTGGAGAAAATGAAAAGGATGAGCCACTGAGACACGCTCAGCAGAGTACAAGCAGCAGTGCTTGAACAAGTAACTGGAGCGTGATATGCACTCCAAAAATAAAAAACACAGACTGAAGTGAACACTGAAACACAACTGTCCACAATCTGTGAAAGGCTACTCCTTTGTCTACTTCTATAGTGTTTGCAACCAATGTATTGGATACGGATGGAAGCGCGTCACACTAATAGATTAGATTTTTTTCAAATAATGGAGAAGCACCAATTGGAGAAAAATGAAAAGGATGAGCCACTGAGACACGCTCAGCAGAGTACAAGCAGCAGTGCTTGAACAAGTAACTGGAGCGTGATATGCACTCCAAAAATAAAAAACACAGACTGAAGTGAACACTGAAACACAACTGTCCACAATCTGTGAAAGGCTACTCCTTTGTCTACTTCTATAGTGTTTGCAACCAATGTATTGGATACGGATGGAAGCGCGTCACACTAATAGATTAGATTTTTTTCAAATATAATGGAGAAGCACCAATTGGAAAAAAATGAAAAGGATGAGCCACTGAGACACGCTCAGCAGAGTACAAGCAGCAGTGCTTGAACAAGTAACTGGAGCGTGATATGCACTCCAAAAATAAAAAACACAGACTGAAGTGAACACTGAAACACAACTGTCCACAATCTGTGAAAGGCTACTCCTTTGTCTACTTCTATAGTGTTTGCAACCAATGTATTGGATACGGATGGAAGCGCGTCACACTAATAGTTAAATTGCATGGAGCTGCAAGAATTACACTGAAGAAAAAAAAAAGAGTCTGTGAGTGACATGTGCAGATGCCTACAGACAGCGTTGGATGCAGAGCAAACTGCAGCGTCACCTGCACTCACACACACCTTGCACAGAGCTGTTAAAACAACACTGCAGGCAAAAGGAAGCTTTACACAGCGGTTGGTGATAGCCTGCCTACAGCACAGTACACTAAATCGCAATCTCTAACTGTCCCTCAGAGTCAGCAGAGTAGCGTTCTGTCCCTATCTGAATTCACAGCACAGTGACGCTAAAATGGCGGCGGCGCCTTTTATAGTGCATTCTGACATCATTTCAGCAGCCAATCACAGCCATGCCATTAGTTAAGATGACCGCAGCATTACAGGATGTGCCCACACTTCATAGGATTCCTCATTGGCTGACTAAAATCACATTGCCTCTCAAAGAATTATGGGAACTTCCGATTCCGGTATACGATATTGAAAAAGTATCGGAATTAAGTATCGGAATTCCGATAACGCGAATATCGGCCGATACCCGATACTTGCGGTATCGGAATGCTCAACACTAGTGAGGAGGTAAGTGATCTGCTTTCTTCTTACTGCAGACATCAGAGAACTGCTGATATTGAGGTGTTAGTTTCTCTTCCTTCTCATGCGAAATCTCAGAGATTTGGACTTGTTGGAGAACAGGGGGTTCCTTATGACAATTATTCTTACAGTAGTCAGATGGAAAGGTGATGGTCCTTGATGCCCAGTTGATAGAAGGGTTATGGACTGAAAACCAGGGATCCCTAGAATAACCGGAAATTTCGGAGATGAAATAAGGTGGAAACTGACAGCTTCATGATGATCCGGTTCGATACAAATCTCCAGTTCGATTGTCTCATGCGTGACAGGTCCAGAAGACAAGGGTGATCCATCCACAGTTTCCATTTCAATTGGTGTGGATTTGGTCCTATTGGAAATATTATTATCACGTGTAAATTTTAAGTCCATAAAATTTCCTCCTGCTCCCGAATCCAACAGGGCAGAGCATTGTATTTTTTGGGTGCCCATTACAACCTGAATGGGGATTACAAAATGAGATGATGTATTATGTATTTTGTCTATTTCTGGCGTTACTGATGAGATAGTCTGCAAGATGGAATCCGACTGCTGAGAAAGGTCCATATTGCTGGCAGACCTGTTGTTGGTAAAGGCTATAGTCCTTTTGTTAGGACAGTTGATGGCATAGTGTCCAGGGTCCCCACAATAGAGGCAGAGATGTTCTGCACGTCGCCTCTCCTTCTCCTGTGCAGAGAGTGGTCTTCGGATGACGTCGATCTGCATCGGTTCAGACACGCCTTGCATCTTTTCTTGGTGGTCTGATGCTGAAAATGAGAAGCCAGGGCTATTCCCAAGTGCTCGCAGTCTCTCCTTTCTCCTTTCAGTAAGTCTCTGGTCAATCCGGATACATAGTTGAATAAAGTCCTCCAACTGGTCAGGGGTCTCAACCCTGGCAAGCTCGTCTTTCACTGGTTCTGATAACCCTCGTCGAAATTGACTTCTCTGGGCCGCTGGATTCCAGGTGGTGTCGGCCACCCAGCGACGGAACTCCGATGTATATTCCGCAACAGAGCGACGTCCTTGGCGCAAATTATGTAATTTGGTTTCTGCTGTGGCACAGCGGTTTGGGTCATCAAAAACTTGATTCATAGCTGCGATGAAAGCTTCCAGGTCATTAAGGAGGGCATAGTCCTTTTCTACATAAGGTGAAGCCCAAGCAAGAGCTTCATCCGTCAGGAGATTTATCATTAAAAAAACTTTCTTCCTCTCACTGGTAAAGGGAGCAGGTTGCATCTGGAAGTATATGCGGCATTGATTGAGGAATCCTCGGTACTGCTTGCGATCCCCACTGAACTTTGCAGGCAGCGGCAGCCGCGCGTTTGATTCGGACCCTGAATTGCGCACGTCCAGAAGTTGTTTTTGTAGCTCAATTACTTCCTGTTGTATCGCCGTGAAATCAGTTTGTAACTTGGCATATTTTCCTTGAGAGTCAGTACAAAAACTTTGAAGCTCCGTAACTTGCCGCCTCAGGGTGTTCACAGTGGACTCCATTTTGGCGCGAGATTATTCTGTCAAGATCCCGTCTGGGTTGGAGCCGATGTTACTGCAAACACTAGGGGAAGCAGAGGCAGGTAGCGTAGTCAGCTGGCAGCCGGAGGTCGGCACACAGGAGAGCAGTGTTTGTAGCAATGGATCAGGCGGATAACGTAGTCAGGTGGCAGCCGGAGGTCGGTACACAGGAAAGGCAGTTCGGTAACAGAGGAGCAGGCAGATAACGTAGTCAGGTGGCAGCCGGAGGTCGGTACACAGGAAAGGCAGTTAGATAACAGAGGAGCAGGCAGATAACGTAGTCAGGTGGCAGCCGGAGGTCGGTACACAGGAGAGCAGTGTTTGTAGCAATGGATCAGGCGGAGAGCGTAGTCAGAAGGCAGGCCGAGGTCGGTTCACAGAGCAGTGTTTGTAGCAATGGATCAGCAGGAAACGCTTGACTAAAGGCTTGGAGCTCAATAATCTCGCAATGACACACCCACAGGGCCAGGTTTATATAGGGTGTGTAATTGGCAATCAGAGGCCCAATCAAGAGAGCACTAGGTGTAGCCAATCAGGAAGAACAGTCAATGGTATCTGGGTTCAGCAAGGAACTTTGCAGCCAGCAGAATAGCTCAGATGGTAGAGCTGCTGGCCAGTGGACAAGAGGTACTGGGTTCGACTCCTGACACATATTTTGGCCCACAGAGTCATGTGAGGTCTTATTTTTTGCGGGACAAGTTGACGTTTTTATTGGTACCATTTTGGGCACATGATATTTTTTGATCGCTTTTTATTACGATTTTTGGGAGGCAGAATGAACAAAAACCAGCAATTCATGAATTTCTTTTGGGGAGGGCGTTTCGTTCCACCAGAATATCAAGGGATCACCTGCTACATTACAAAGCTAAAGAAGAAAATAACCGGGTGCCTCTAGTAGTCACCTACAATCCAAATCTGGAGGTGCTAAGAGGAGCTGCACGGAAATTACAACCTTTACTACAAAAAGATGCCCGATTACAATCCATATTTCCAGACCCCCACTACTGTGTTTTAGGCAGCCCCCAAATCTAAGATCCATCATTGTCAGAAGCTCCCTGTCCTCCCCAACAGCTGCAGGAATCTTTCCTTGCAACCAGAAAAAAATGTAAAACCTGCCCATTTATAATGACCACAGACAAGATAAAGATCCCCAACTCACATCAGGACTACAAGATCCCAGGTACTTTCAGCTGCATCACATCTAATGTGGTGTACCTAATTATATGTACTAAATGTCTAACTGGGGGTCTCTATGTGGGAGAGACAGGGCAAAAACTGAGAACAAGGATGAATTTTCATTGCCACACAATAGGAGAAAAGAGAATGGATCTACCTGTGGCCAAACATTTTTGTATCCCCTGTCATGGTATGCTGGACAATAAATTACTTGTATTGAAAGGTAATTTCACATCTCAGAGACACTGGAGATTTTGTGATTAGAAAATGATGACTACCTTTGACATTCTCAATGCTGGAATGAACATATTGCATGGATTTATGGCCTTTTGTATCAATTAAGGAATTTGCTCCTAAGAGCCCGGTGGAGCATCACAAAACATTACCAGACCCCAATCAGAGGGAAGTGGAACTTTCACACTCCTTGTCTGTGAACTGGTCCAATATTTATTGCCACAACTGTTCATCCCTCTCCCATATTGACAGTTCTGCTTTACGTCACTTGTCTTATCTATTGCATTATTTCTGTGCTGTGTTGTGTATAAATATGTGATTCTTCAAATGTTGTATTAAGGTACTGCCACACTAAACAATCCCGCTAGCGATCACGATAACGACGCATACTAATGCGATCGCTAGCGGGATTGTTTCTATATCGCTAAATGCGGCCACATTTAGCGATATAGTTAACGACGCTATCGCCGTTAGCGATCTTCTTAACGACTTTAGCGGTACAAAAGTACCGCTAAATCGCTAAGAAAAGGTGCCACACAGCGATTAGATACTTACCCAGCGGGAGCGCCGACGAGAAAATAGGGTCCGGAACGATTCCAGCGACGAGCGAGATCACAGCAGGAAGCTCGTCGCTGGAAGCTGCCGCACTGAACAACATCGCTAACAGGATCGCTAAATAGTGACGTTTTTTAGCGATCCCGTTAGCGATATTGTTTAGTGTGGCATACCCTTTAGTCTTTGCCTGATGAAGAGACCTGAGTAGTCTCGAACGCTTGCAATTTGATACCATCTTTTCAGTTAGCCATTAAAAAGTATCAACCATTGAGGACTCTCAAGTCTAAATATTTTTCTGTGTATGTGTGTAATTTGAGAAGAAAAGACTCTTCTCCTGACAGAAAGCTTGGCTACCGTAAGATACATCATACCCTATCAGGAGAACAACCCTCAGCCATACACCATATGAGAATGTATACATTTACATATACATTTAATTATTATATCAAAGGAACAAAAAAGTGACATGAATATTGTAAACAATAAGGTCCCAATGTAGGAAACATTTAGTGTATTGGCTGGGAAAATCTATTGATACATACTTTGAATGTATTGCACAGATAGGTGCAAGTATAATTTATGCAGTTGTGTATATTTCTCATAGTTAGTGCTAAACATTCATTTGCATTAACCCCTTCCTGACCCTGGATGTACTGGTATGTTCAGCAGCGTAACTAGAGTCCAATGGGCCCTGGTGCAAGATTTGGACCGGAGACCCCCAATCCTGGTATAAATATGTCCCTCATCCTGGTACCATGCCATCCTTGTGTATATATATATATATATATATATATATATATATATAGACCGCATCCTAGATTTCACTGAAATAAATATTCCAGTTGCAAATGTTTATTCATTAGATAGTGGAATGTGTTGAGATCAATAAAACATAAAAATGATCAATGTAAATCAAAATTAATATCCCATGGAAGTCTGGATTTGGAATGATACTCAAAATAAAAGTGGAAAAATCAAATTACAGTCTGATTCAACTGCAATTGAAATATCCCAAGACAAGGAAATGATGCTCAGTAATGTGTGTGGCCTCCGTGTGCCTGTATGACCTCCCTACAATGCCTGGGCATGCTCCTGATGAGGCGGAGGATATTCTCCTAAGGAATCTCCTCTCAAACTTGGATTAAAGCATCAGTCAACTCGTGGACAGTCAACGTGGCGTTGGTGTGGGAAAGATACATGATGTTCCAGATATGCTCTACTGGATTCAAGTCTGGGGGAACATGCAGGCCAGTCAACAGCATAACTGCCTTTATCATGCAGGAGCTGCTGACACACTTCAGCGACATAAGGCCTAGCATTGTCATGCATCAGAATGAACCCAGGGTCCAGTTCATCTAGATGTGGTCTCACAATGGGTCTGAGGATCTCATCCTGGTACCTAATGGCAGACAGGGTACCTCTAGTTAAATGCCTCTCCACACCATTACTGACCCACTGCCAAACTGGTCATGCTGGAGGACGTTGCAGGAAGCAAAGCATTCTCCATAGCGTCTCCAAACTCTGTCATGTCTGTCACATGTGCTCAGTGTGAACCTGCTCTTATTCATGAATAGCACAGGGCACCAATCTCAAATCAGCCAATCTTTGTGTTCTTTGGCAAATACCAATCGCCCTGCATGGTGAAGGGCTGTAAGCACACCTTACATATTTTACAGTGTGGTATCTGCATCACACGCCTTATCTATCTGTGGGCTAAAAATTGTAGCATTTGAGGCCTCCATTCAACTGTTTTTGCTGTGTGTTACCCTAGTTCTTGACAGTATTTTGCTGTAAAAAAATAAAAATACAGGCCACATATTTTACAGTGTAGTATCTCCGTCACACGCCTCATCTATCCGTGGGCTACAAATTGTGGCATTTGAGTCCTCCATTCTACTGTTTTTCCTGTGTCTTAGTCTAGTTATTGACACCAGTTTGCTGAAAAAAAAATTGTTACCTACAGGCCAGAAGTTACCTACAGGCCAGCTTGCAATTTGTTACCATCTTTTCAGTTAGCCATTAAAAGGTATCAACCACTGAGGACTCTCAACTCTAAATATTTTTCTACCTACAGGCCAGATATTTTAAACTGTGGTTTTCCCGCATACGGATCACATATAAGTTCACTCCAAATTCAGCCATTTGTAGTGAACATGGAAAATATTGTAGTCCATTTAAAATTGGCAAGGCACGTGACAAGGGACGGGGAAGTGGATGTGATGAAATCTTTCCGCAACCTGATGGCGGCGGCCGTCCCAAGGTACTCGGTCCCCAGCCGCCACTATTTCTCCCGATGTGCTGGCCTGGCATTACACAAGCACGTGTCCCACAACATTACCCGTGCCCTCAACAATGCTGTTATGGCAAAGTCATCCTAACCAAGGACACGTGGACAAGTGTTTGTGGGTAGGGACGGTACATCTCACTGACGGCACACTGGGTTAACATAGATGGACCTTGAGATGGAACACGTCCTCCCGACCCCGAGGATTGCGGGCCCTAGGTCAGTTAGGGTAGCTCCCACAGTATACAGTTCCTGCACCTCATACTCCTCCTCCTCTTCAGCTTCCATCTCCAAAATGACCACATCAGTCACAAGCTGGAAACACTGCAGCATTGCCTCAGGAAAGTGCAAACAGGCTGTGCTGAAGCTAATATGCTTAGGTGACAAACCGCACAATGCTGAAGAGTTGTGGACAGCATTGAAAGAGCAGGCAGATCAGTGGCTGACACCGCTACACCTGCAGATAGGTATGGTCGTGTGTGACAATGGCCCGAACCTGGTGGCGGCACTGAGGCGAGGCAAGCTGACACACGTACGATGCCTGGCCCATGTGCTTAACCTCGTTGTTCAATTGTTTTTCAAAAGCTACCCGAAGCTGCCAGATCTGCTTGTGAAAGTATGATGCCTGTGTGCCCATTTTAGAAACTCAGCTACAACCTCCATCGCCATTGCCGTGCTTCAGCAGCGCTTGCAGCTTCCGACTCGCCGACTGGTGTGCGATGTCACCACGCATTGGAATTCTACACAATATATAGGAAAGGATTTGTGAGCAGAAGAGGGCAGTTTTTGACTACCAGCATCAACAAGGCTGTTGGTATTCAGTTCAGACTTCACACATAAGTGTGGACATGGGAGTGGACATGGTTGTCAGACATAGGTACCATCCTACAAAACTTCGAGGTGTCCACCAACATGGTAGACGGCGATGATGCCATAATTAGCGTCACCATCCCGCTTCTCTGTATTCTGAAAATCTCTCTGCTCACAATGAAAGAGGATGTATTGCAGGCGGAGCATGAGGAGATGGAGCAAGGAACCATACAGGGTGATCACACACAGCCCAGTCTCATGTCATCCCAATGTGGATTAGTTGACAATGAGGAAGAGCAGGAAGAAGAAGAACAGGAGCTACTTTCATGCGCTATAGACAGTACTACAAGCACAAATGTCATACCGTCTGTTCAGCGTGGATAGCCTGAGGACAGGAAGAAGAAATAGGAGGAGAACAGCATGGTCAGTCGTCCTCTTGGTGATGAGACAGAAGTCTTGCCTGTTAGCAGTCTAGGACGCATAGCTGACTTTATGTTGCTCTACGTTTCCCATAACCCAACATTCTGAAAATTTTGGGTGACACCTATTACTGGTTGGTGACATTTCTAGACCCACGCTACAAGGAGAACTTTCAATCTCTTCTTCCAGAGGCAGAAAGGTCTACTAAAATGGTGCAGTACCAGAGAGCCCTTGTTGCAGAATTATTAAAAAAATTCCTATCTGAAAATGCTGGTGGTAGAGGTCACAGTTCATTGGACAACAAAGGAGTACAAGTGAGAAAGACACAACTCCAATGCAGCAGAGGCAGGGGAACACTGGCAAAGTTCTGGGAGAGTTTTCTCAGACCCTCCCATCGCACTGGTCCTCAGACTTGGGATACTCTCACAAAGAGTGCAAAGTTTTGGAAGATGCTGAGGTAGTACCTTGCTGACTGTACCAACGTCCTCCGTGATTCCTCTGTGCCTTTAACTATTGGGTATCCAAGCTGGACACGTGGCATGAACTGGCTCTCTACGCCTTGAAGGTCCTGGCCTGCCCTGCTTCTAGCATTTTGTCAGAGCGGGTTTTTAGTGCCGCTGGTGGAATTATAACTGAGAAACGCATCTGCCTGTCAACTGAAAATGCTGACAGGCTGACTCTCATAAAAATGAACAAGGGCTGGATTGGGCCAGACTTCTCTACACCACCGAATAACAGCGAAACATAACCTCAAATACAGTGACTTTTTGGGAGGTGTATTCCCATGCACCTCTTCACACCCACACATGGGTATACGCTTCCTGATTTTGGCTATTTGGTGTTATTCTCCTCCTTCTCCTCATCTTCATCCACCGCCACTAGATCACCATGGTGATGGTGGTACGTGATGCAACAGCTACGTTATTGTGTTAAAGGGTGTTTATGATGCCCGTAACAAAAATGTTTACACAGTATGTTGATGTGTACCCACCAGGGGGAAATGTTTGTCACCCATAGACTTAGTGTATGGGCATTACAAGTATAGGATACCCGCTTCTTTAACCCCTCTCTGACATTAGACGTACTATCCCGTCCATAAAACCCGTGCCATTCTGCCCATGGACGGGATAGTACGTCATAGGCGATCAGCTGCGCTCCTGAGGGAGAGCGCAGCTAATCGCCGCCGGGTGTCAGCTGATTATCACAGCTGACACCCGTGACTGTGTGTCAGGAGCGGTCACGGACCGCTCCCGGCACATTAACCCCTAGCACACCGCGTACTGGGGGCACAGGGGAGGATCGCGCAGGGTGGGGGTTCCCTGCGCGCCCCCCTGAGACCCTCAGACCAGCGCGATGTGATCGCGCTGTTCTGAGGGCTTCCTCCCTCCCAGGACCCGGATCCAAGATGGCGCCAGGGTCCTGGAGGGAGGCGGCTTCCTCAGTGCCTGCTGAGAGCAGGCACTGAGAATCCTGCTGCACTGCCTGAGCGATCGCTGGTGTGACAGTGTGCTGTGCACACTGTCACACCAGCGATTTGATAAAATACAGTGATGTCCCACCCTGGGACAAAGTAAAAAAGTAAAAAAAATAAAAATAAACATGTTATAAAAAAAAATCCAAAATAAATAAAAAAAAAAAAAATATTCCCCAATAAATTCATTTCTTCCTGTAAATAAAAAAACCAAAACAATAAAAGTACACATATTTGGTATCGCCGCGTCCGTAACGACCCCCCCTATAAAACTGTAACACTAGTTAACCCCTTTAGTGAACCCCTTAAAAAAAAAAAAAAAACGAAGCAAAAAATCAATGCTTCATCATCATACCGCCGAACAAAAGTGGAATAACGCGCGATCAAAAAGACCGATATAAATAAACATGGTACCGCTGAAAACGTCATCTTGTCCCGCAAAAAACGAGCCACATACAGCATCATCAGCGAAAAAATAAAAAAGTTATAGCTCGCAGAATAAAGCGATGCAAAAATAATTATTTTTTATATAAAATTGTTTTTATTCTATAAAAGCGCCAAAACATAAAAAAATGATATAAATGAGGTATCGCCATAATCGTACTGACCCGAAGAATAAAACTGCTTTATCAATTTTACCACACGCGGAACAATAAAAACGCCTCCCCCAAAAGAAATTCATGAATTGCTGATTTTTGTTCATTCTAACCTCCCAAAAATCGAAATAAAAAGCGATCAAAAAATGTCACCTGCTCAAAAATGGTACAAATAAAAACGTCAACTCGTACCGCAAAAAATAAGACCTCACATGACTCTGTGGGCCAAAATATGCAAAAATTATAGCTCTCAAAATGTGGCGATGCAAAAAAGTATTTTTGCAATAAAAAGCGTCTTTTAGCGTGACAGCTGCTAATCATAAAAACCCGCTATAAATAGTAAATCAAACCCCCCTTTATCACCCCCTTAGTTAGGGAAAAATAATAAAATTAAAAAAATATATTCATTTCCATTTTCCCATTAGGGTTAGGGTTAGGGTTGCGGCTAAAGTTAGGGTTAGGGTTGGCACTAAAGTTAGGATTAGGGTTAGGGTTGGGATTAGGGGTGTGTTAGGGTTAGGTTTGTGGTTAGGGTTGGGACTAGGGTTAGGGGTGTGTTGGGGTTAGGGTTGGAGTTAGAATTGGGGGGTTTCCGCTGTTTAGGCACATCAGAGGCTCTCCAAATGTGACATGGCGTCTGATCTCAATTCCAGCCAATTCTGCGTTGAAAAAGTCAAACGGTGCTCCTTCACTTCTGAGCTCTGCCATGCGTCCAAACAGTAGTTTATCCCCACATATGGGGTATCAGCGTACTCTGGACCCCAAGAGTTATTGTGCAATTTGTCCTATTTCTTCTGTTACCCTTGGGAAAATAAAAAACTGGGGGCGAAAATATCATTTTTGTACAAAAAAAAATATTTTTTTGTTTTTACGGCTGTACATTATAAACTTCTGTGAAGCACTTGGGGCTTCATAGCGCTCACCACACACCTAGATAAGTTGCTTGTGGGTCTATTTTCCAAAATGGGGTCACTTGTTGGGGATTTCCACTGTTTAGGCGCATCAGGGGCTCTCCAAATGCGATATGACGCCCCCAGACCATTCCATCAAAGTCTGCAATCCAAAACGTCACTACTTCCCTTCCGAGCCCCAACGTGTACCCATACAGTAGTTTTCTCCCACATATTGGGTATCAGCGTACTCAGGACAAATTGGGCAACAACTTTTGGGGTCCAATTTCTCCTGTTACCCTTGTAAAAATAAAATATTGGGGCGAAAAAATCATTTTTGCAAAAAAAAAAAAAGATTTTTTATTTTTACGGCTGTGCGTTATAAACTTCTGTGAAGCACTTCGGGGATCAAAGTGCTCACCACACATCTAGATAAGTTCCTTGTGGGGTTTATTTTCCAAAATGGGGTCACTTGTGGGGGGTTTCCACTGTTTAGGCGCATCAGGGCTCTCCAAATGCGACATGACGCACCCAGACCATTCCATCAAAGTCTGCAATCTAAAACGTCACTACTTCCCTTCCGAGCCCTGACGTGCGCCCATACAGTAGTTTTCTCCCACATTTTGGGTATCAGCGTACTCAGGACAAATTGGACAACAACTTTTGGGGTCCAATTTCTCCTGTTACCCTTGTGAAAATAAAATATTGGGGGCGAAAAAATCATTTTTGTAAAAAAAAAAAAGGATTTTTTATTTTTACGGCTGTGTTTTATAAACTTCTGTGAAGCACTTCGGGGTTCAAAGTGCTCACCACACATCTAGATAAGTTCCTTGTGGGGTCTATTTGCCAAAATGAGGTCACTTGTGGGGGGTTTCCACTGTTTAGGTGCATCAGGGGCTCTCCAAATGTGACATGACGCCCCAGACCATTCCATCAAAGTCTGCAATCCAAAACGTCACTACTTCCCTTCCGAGCCCCGACGTGTGCCCATACAGTAGTTTTCGCCCACATATTGGGTATCAGTGTACTCAGGACAAATTGGACAACAACTTTTGGGTTCCAATTTCTTCTGTTACCCTTGTGAAAATAAAATATTGGGGGCGAAAAAATCATTTTTGTAAAAAAAAAAAAAAGATTTTTTATTTTACGGCTGTACGTTATAAACTTTAGTGAAACACCTGGGGTTCAAAGTTCTCACCACACATCTAGATAAGTTCCTTGAGGGGTCTAGTTTCCAAAATGGTGTCATTTATGGGGGTTTCCACTGTTTAGGCAGATCAGGAGCTCTCCAAACACGACATGGCGTCCAGCCAATTCTGCGTTGAAAAAGGGCGCTCCTTCCCTTCCAAACTCTGCCATGCACCCAAACAGTGGTTTACCCCCACATATGGGGTATCAGCGCACTCAGGACAAATTGCACAATAACTTTTGGAGTCTTGTTACCCTTGGAAAAATAAAAATTGGGGTGAAAAGATCATTTTTGTGGAAAAAATATGATTTTTAAATTTTACGGCTCTACGTTATAAACTTGTGTGAAGCACTTGGGGGTTCAAATTGCTCATCAAAAATCTAGATAAGTTCCTTAGGGGGTCTAGTTTCCCAAATGGGGTCATTTGTGGGGGGTTTCCACTGTTTAGGCACATCAGGGGCTCTCCAAATGCAACATGGCATCCAAACTCAATTCCAGCCAATTTTGGTTGGAAAAAGTCAAATGGTGCTCCTTCCATTCGAGCTCTGCCGTGCGCCCAAACAGTGGTTCCCTCCCACATATGGGGTATCAGCGTACTCAGGACTAATTTTACAACAACTTATGTGGTCCAATTTCTCCTGTTACCCTTGGGAAAATAAAAAATTAGTGACTAAAAGATAATTTTTGTGGGAAAAAAATAGGATTTTTTATTTTCATGCCCGGACATTATAAACTTGTGTGAAGCACTTGGGGGTTCAAAGTGCTCACCAAAGATCTAGATAAGTTCCTTAGGGGGTCTAAGTTTCCAAAATGGGTCACTTGCGGGGGTTTCCACTGTTTAGGCTCATCTGGGGCACTGCAAACGGAACATGACCCCCATTAACGTCTGCATTCCAAAACGTTACTACTTCCTTTCCAAGCCCTGCCGTGCGCCCAAAGAGTTCCCCCCCCACATATGGGGTATCAGCGTACTCAGGACAAATTGGACAACAACTTTTGGGGTCCAATTTCCTTGGGAAAATTCAAAAATTTGGGACTAAAAAATCATTTTTGTGGAAAATTGATTTTTTTTTTTTTCACACCCAGGCTTTATAAACTTTTGTGAAACACTTGAGGGTTCAAAGTGCTCACAACAGATCTAGATAAGTACCTTAGGGGGTCTAGTTTCCAAAATGGTGTCACTTGTGGGGGGTTTCCACTGTTTAGGCGCATCAGGGGCTCTCCAAACGCGACATGGCATCCAATCTAAATTCCAGCCAATTTTAGTTTGAAAAAGTCAAACGTCGCTCCTTCCCTTACGAGCTCTGCCGTGTGCCCAAACAGTGGTTTTCCCCCACATATGGGGTATTGGCGTACTCAGGAGAAATTGCATAACAACCTTATCTGTCCATTTTCTCCTTTTACCCTTGTGAAAATAAAAAAAAGTTTGTAAAAGATAATTTTTGTGGCTAAAAAGTAAAATATTCATTTTTTCCTTCCACGTTGCTTTAGTTACTGTGAAGCACCTGAAGGGTTAATAAACTTCTTGAATGTGGTTTTGAGTACCTTGAGGGGTGCAGTTTTTAGAATGGTGTCACTTTTGGGTATTTTCTGCCATATAGACCCCTCAAAGTGACTTCAAATGTGAGGTGGTCCCTAAAAAAAATGGCTTTGTAAATTTTGCTGTAAAAATGAGAAATCGCTGGTCAACTTTTAACCCTTATAACTTCCTAACAAAAAAAAATTTTGGTTCCAAAATTGTGCTGATGTAAAGTAGACATGTGGGAAATGTTATTTCTTAACTATTTTGTGTGATATATTTCTCTGTTTTAAGGGAATAAAAATTCAAAGTTTGAAAATTGCAAAATTTTAAAAATTTTCGCCATATTTGCGTTTTTTTTCAAAAATAAACGCAAGTTATATCGAAGAAATTTTACCACTAACATGAAGTACAATATGTCACGAGAAAACAATCTCAGAATCGCGAAGATCCGTTGAAGCGTTCCAGAGTTATAACCTCATAAAGAGACAGTGGTCAGAATTGTAAAAATTGGCCCGGTCATTAACGTGCAAACCACCCTTGGGGGTGAAGGGGTTAAATTGGGAAATATTTATAGGACATCCTCCACGTCTCTTCAGACACCACCACTAGATCACCAGGGTGAACGTGTTCCATGATGCAACAGCCACGGTATTGTTTTGAAGGGTGTTTATGATGCCCGTAACAAAAATTTTTACACAGTATATTAATGTGTACCCCCCCCCCAGGGGGAAATGTTTGTCAGGCCATAAACTTAGTGAATGGGAATTACAAGTATAGGAGACCCGCTCCTTTAAAATGGGAAGACATTTTTCTGAGGCCATCCTCCAGGTCTCTTCCGACACCACCACTAGATCACCAGGGTGAACGTGTTCCATGATGCAACATCCACGCTATTGTTTTGAAGGGTGTTTATGTTGCCCGTAACAAAAATGTTAACACAACATGTTAATGTGTACTCCTCAGGGGGAAATGTAGTACAATAGTACATATGAAAATAAGCAACTTTGTGATATATCTAATCAGAAAAATTTTCTTCTTTCGCTGTCAAAATAGATAATTCATTATCAAAATTGTGAATTCTGAGGTAAAATCTGTATTCGGTGAAGACAGACTTTCCCATTACTGAGACAAGAGATGGCAGTTGCTATGTATACAATTCTGTGTAGATGGGAGGAGGGGGGAGCTAGAGATAGAAGTCCTCCATTCTCCTATCTAGATAGAATCTTATTAGTAGTAATTGCCATCTCCTAAAGGGTATGCCACACTGAACAATATCGCTAACGGGATCGCTAAAAAACGTCACTATTTAGCGATCCCGTTAGCGATGTTGTTCAGTGCGGCATCTGCCAGCGACGAGCTTCCTGCTGTGATCTCGCTCGTCGCTGGAATCGTTCCGGACCCTATTTTCTCGTCGGCGCTCCCGCTGGGTAAGTATATATCGCTAGTGTGGCACCTTTTCTTAGCGATTTAGCGGTACTTTTGTACCGCTAAAGTCGTTAAGAAGATCGCTAACGGCGATAGCGTCGTTAACTATATCGCTAAATGTGGCCGCACTTTAGCGATATAGAAACAATCCCGCTAGCGATCGCATTAGTATGCGTCGTTATCGTGATCGCTAGCGGGATTGTTTAGTGTGGCAGTACCTTCACTCAGTAATGGGAAAGTCTTCACTAAATACAGATTTTACCTTCAATCTTGCAGCCAGTCTTTGATTTATGATGCCCATGGTTTGAGCATAATGAATAAGCTGACAGGTTCCCTTTAAATGGAGTGGAAAAAACAGCACCAGTCCATCAACAGCACTACTCTTGTCTATTGCAACTGTACAACTATTTCACTCTGATATGGATGAGCTGTATTATCAGATGCATCACATGGACAAGACTGGTGCAGTTTCTGGTGGAAAAACATACCTCTTTGTTCTCTTTTGGGACATCTCCTAAGTATATTTCATTTATATTGTTTGTATTATATTAACTGTACATTTTTATAGCTCCCTTTTATAATCCATTGAGTTCAGTGAAGAACAACAATGCCTATTACACAACGTATAAGACACATCTGCTCATATAAATGTACTGCAATAGTTTTATTTTTGTGCCATAATAGATCAGTCCGACATTTCAAAAAAAGAAAATAAAGGGAAAATAAGTTCAGGAAACATCAGAGGGAGTGAAATGATTTGAGGGAAGAGGAGGGTCATTTATATACAGGACAGATTGTAGCAATTTTAGGTAGAGACAGGCTCTTTGTTATTACTTCCATATGTGTCCAAAGTAAAAAATGCCTGTACCACAGAGTATATTAGCCGGAAAAGACTGAGGATGAGTGAAGTTTTATCTCAATCGCCCTTAGTACAGTACTATCGTGAGTAATTATTACTTGTGCCTTGCTGGGAACTGTGGCTATTAACCAGGGAGAATAAGCTGAAATGAAGTGCCCTATTAAATGACACGGTAGTGGATCCAATGTGAGTATCTCCTGGATTACAGTGACAAATTTGGACTTCAAGAACATTATAAGAAACCTGTAAATCAAGGAAAGGCCTTTGGCATATCTTTCCTGTGTTTTATTGCGCATATGTAGCTATATAACAGTACATTTACAGGTGTTTTCTATGAAACTGATTTTTTTTTTCACTGCGTTTTCAAAGCTAAAGTAACATATTTTGATAGAGCTTGTGATCTTTAGGAGTATATAAGATGCCATACGAAGTAAGGAATAAAAAGCCTAAATGAACCCATGAGGCTATGTTCCTTTGTGTAAAAACGCATTTTTTTCTGTACCTTCTTTTCTACAGATGTACACACCAAAATACACAAAACTAATTTATTTGATTATTGTTCTTTTATTTTCTTCTTTTACACATTTTTAAAAAGAACCTAACACCCAGGCACGGACTGGGACTGAAATTCAGGCCTGGCATTTGAAATCACACAGGCCCATGTTGTCCCCTTCCCCAAGCATCAGACGGGATATATTACTACGAATGTTACCCTGGATAGAAGAAAGCAAGATTTAATACTAGACCAATATTTCTAATGATTCCTGTGGCCTGCTAGGGTAAGTGACGGAGTCAGCGACTTTGTGCTCCGTCACAACTCTTAGCAGTATGGGAGTCTTGAGAACACCGATTCTGCTAACAATGTAGCACTAGCAGACAACGCAGCCCACGACCAGACAGGCCCTTCTGGCATTTGCCAGAATTGCCAAATGGCCAGTCCGGCCCTGCTGACACCTGATAGATGCTGCCCAATCTACGGGCAGCATGAATCTGGGACTGGTTGTATGAACTCAGACAGGTATTTTGACTCTGAAATGCTGCAGCTTTTAAGAATAAAAACATACTTTAATAGTCTCTGGGGACCGAGGTTGCTCTGTAGACTAGTTGGACGGGTGAGTCCCCAGCAGCTTCAAGCTTGGAAGTCAAGAGTCTACTGAATGAAATTTGGTCAGATAAGGGATTTGTATTGACATTTTTGGAAGTTTGGATAAATGTTTTATATCTTTCTAACTTGTTTGGAAGTAAAATTGTGTAATGTTCCTTTAAGGGGAAGGAGTCCCCAGGAGATAATTTGCATATTCCCAGTGCCTTCTGGGATAAGTGAAGAGTCTCCACGAGCTCAAGGAACACTGGATTTTGGCTGTTGCAGCTGAAAGGAGGACATCAGTAAACCAAGGGAGGAGTCCCCAGGAGATAATTTGCATATTCCCAGTGCCTTCTGGGATAAGTGAAGAGTCTCCACGAGCTCAAGGAACACTGGATTTTGGCTGTTGCAGCTGAAAGGAGGACATCAGTAAACCAGGGGAGGAGTCCCCAGGAGATAATTTGCATATTCCCAGTGCCTTCTGGGATAGGTGAAGAGTTTCCACGAGCTCAAGGAACACTGGATTTTGGCTGTTGCAGCTGAAAGGAGGACATCAGTAAACCAGGGGAGGAGTCTCCAGGAGATAATTTGCATATTCCCAGTGCCTTCTGGGATAGGTGAAGAGTCTCCACGAGCTCAAGGAACACTGGATTTTGGCTGTTGCAGCTGAAAGGAGGACATCAGTAAACCAGGGGAGGAGTCCCGAGGAGATAATTTGCATATTCCCAGTGCCTTCTGGGATAAGTGAAGAGTCTCCACGAGCTCAAGGAACACTGGATTTTGGCTGTTGCAGCTGAAAGGAGGACATCAGTAAACCAGGGGAGGAGTCCCGAGGAGATAATTTGCATATTCCCAGTGCCTTCTGGGATAAGTGAAGAGTCTCCACGAGCTCAAGGAACACTGGATTTTGGCTGTTGCAGCTGAAAGGAGGACATCAGTAAACCAGGGGAGGAGATAATTTGCATATTCCCAGTGCCTTCTGGGATAAGTGAAGAGTCTCCACGAGCTCAAGTAACACTGGATTTTGGCTGTTGCAGCTGAAAGGAGGACATCAGTAAACCAGGGGAGGAGTCCCGAGGAGATAATTTGCATATTCCCAGTGCCTTCTGGGATAAGTGAAGAGTCTCCACGAGCTCAAGGAACACTGGATTTTGGCTGTTGCAGCTGCAAGGAGGACATCAGTAAACCAGGGGAGGAGTCCCGAGGAGATAATTTGCATATTCCCAGTGCCTTCTGGGATAAGTGAAGAGTCTCCACGAGCTCAAGGAACACTGGATTTTGGCTGTTGCAGCTGCAAGGAGGACATCAGTAAACCAGGGGAGGAGTCCCGAGGAGATAATTTGCATATTCCCAGTGCCTTCTGGATAAGTGAAGAGTCTCCACGAGCTCAAGGAACACTGGATTTTGGCTGTTGCAGCTGCAAGGAGGACATCAGTAAACCAGGGGAGGAGTCCCGAGGAGATAATTTGCATATTCCCAGTGCCTTCTGGGATAGGTGAAGAGTCTCCACGAGCTCAAGGAACACTGGATTTTGGCTGTTGCAGCTGAAAGGAGGACATCAGTAAACCAGGGGAGGAGTCCCGAGGAGATAATTTGCATATTCCCAGTGCCTTCTGGGATAAGTGAAGAGTCTCCACGAGCTCAAGGAACACTGGATTTTGGCTGTTGCAGCTGAAAGGAGGACATCAGTAAACCAGGGGAGGAGTCCCGAGGAGATAATTTGCATATTCCCAGTGCCTTCTGGGATAAGTGAAGAGTCTCCACGAGCTCAAGGAACACTGGATTTTGGCTGTTGCAGCTGCAAGGAGGACATCAGTAAACCAGGGAGGAGTCCCGAGGAGATAATTTGCATATTCCCAGTGCCTTCTGGGATAAGTGAAGAGTCTCCACGAGCTCAAGGAACCTGGATTTTGGCTGTTGCAGCTGAAAGGAGGACATCAGTAAACCGTGCGCCTAGCGGCGCGCGAGTTTTGGCTTATATTCCACCGCTTGGTTATCTCTTGAACAATAAGAACATGGAAGAGGCTAGGAGCCATGTGGTAAGCTGCATTTCTTGCTACATGTTCATAGACTTACCAGTGGAAAAGCCAAACTTCACATGCCAGAAATGCAAGCTTGTGTCCCTGTTGGAGGAAAAGTTGCAAAATCTGGAAGAGAGGTTATCTACATTGAAGACCATTAAGGAAGGTGAAGAGTTCTTAGACAGAGCAGAATTATCTCTTCATGGTACAGAAAGAGAAGAAATTCGAAGTGCAACTGAAGAAACAGAGGAATGGAAGCATGTGACCCAGAGAAGCAGGAGGATCAGGAGGCAGTCAGCACCAATTCTGCTCAGGAACCAATACCAGGCTCTTACACAGGAAAACGATGAAGAAATACATCAGGATAAGACTTTGCCCACAAACAACCTTATATAAACAAACCACCGAAGTGGAAAAAGATGTACTAGTCCATGAATAAAACAGAATTTTTTATTAGTTACCAAAAAACAACAACAAGTAAAAGGCAGTAAGAGGTATGAACAACACCCTAGTGGATGTACAGAACAGCGCATATGTAGATTAAAAATACGAAACGGGGCACACCACCCCAACAACCCTCAAATTTAGTAGCACTTACATAGACAAAATGCAGAATAATAACGGTGTCTAATGATCCCGTAATTTTACAATGCAAATGTGCATAATATCTATATGAAGTCCAGAATTACCAAATATCATCGAACAATAGCTATGATACCCACAAATTACCGTGGGTGGTAATAACAATGCCACTACCTAATAACAAAAAACCAATGATGATACTAATGAGTGCAGATACCAACAAATAGACAAATATTCTGTGTTGTGGAGAATATCAATTGAAAGCAAAATGCACTCTGATTATCGAGGAACCAGAAATGTGCCAATAAGCTGTAAATAACAATCTAAATGGCAATCAGGTGCATTCTATCAATAGGAAAATACAGAGTGCCTGATTAAAACAAAGAGGCATATTACCTGACACAACAGAAGGCTGCACGCTGAGTATGTGAGGGCAGGAGGGGGTGTGTGTGCGCACCCCAACGCACGTTTCGGTCCAATCCTTCTTCAGGGGGCACACACAACTCCCTCCCAGCGCTCCTTAAATATCCTGGCATATTACCTACAGTCCCTCCCACCACGTCGGAAGCCGCAAACCTGGTGACCGGAAGTGATGTCACCTGCATCCAATGACGCGCCCGTCGTCATGCCGACAGGACGCCTCACGGCGTCGGCGTCACAGCGGTGGGCGGAGTCGCCATCATCGCCTAAAGACGCCGAAAGCCAGAAGGCGGCGTATACATGCACGACAGCGGGCGCGTACCTGCAGGGGGACTCACGATTACTTTTGGCAACAAATATATAATAAGAAGCAAAAGTCACCCAACAAATATTATTAACAAATATGTAAGCAGATGAAAAACATTAAAACAACAGGTGAATCGACATTAGAAAAGCATCACATCATCATGTTCCGGATCCGATATGGAGAAGGTGTTCGAGAGTTCATAAGTTACTGTGGACACAATTTCTTGATCTTCTTATATGGAGAAAATGATTCAAATAGTAATAACTAGAGCGCAAGAGGAAGAAACAATACAATTAAAATTGGGTACAAAAAATAAATTAAAAACAAATGAGCATATCAGTAACAACCACATTAGCACAGACACGGTGATCATAGGAATGGGGCATAACTTAGATGTTCATTCAATCCCAGCGGATGAACGGTATCCAAAAGCCAGATCCATTTGGATTCTAGCTGAGCCAATCTCTTTGAAACGCGGCCACCCCGGATGTTAATGTCAATCATATCTATACCCCTCACTTTTAACAGATCTCCGTCACAACTATGATAGGTCTTAAAGTGGCGTGGGATGGTTTTTAGCAGATGAATTTCTTCCTGTGAGGCCGCCGCAATAATTCCTAGCACGTGTTCCCTTACTCGCACCTTTAGTTGACGCGTGGTCATCCCCACGTAAATCTTGTCACATGGACACGTAGCAAAATAGATGACATTGGTACTAGTGCAGGTAATCCGTTTGTCAATCTTAAAGGTGCGAGTTCTTGCAGAATTGAAAAAAGTATTTGAGTGCTGAATATTGCGGCACGCCACACAGCGGCCACACGAAGTACACCCGTTGGCTCTCCTGATATCATCCAAGAAAGTCCTGTGTGGGGTACCGGTATAGTGACTATGTACTAGCAGATCACGTAAATTACGTGACCTCCGTGGTGTAATGGCCACCTTATCAGGAAGAAATTTTGCTAAGACTGGGTCGGCTTTAAGAAGGTGCCAAGACTTCTCTAAGGCTTTTCGCATCAACGGGAATTGTGAGTGATAGTTGGTAACAAATCTCACAATCTCTTTATCTTCCTTGTTCCGAGTCTTATAAAGTAGATCCTGTCTAGATGAATGTTTGGCACGATTGAATGCCTGTTTAATCATACGTTTACTATACCCACGTTCCAATAAACGTTTTTTTAAATCATCTGCCTGTTTGAGGAAATCATCTTCCGTAGAACAAAGTCTACGTATGCGCAGAAATTGTCCAGTTGGGACCGATTGGATGACGTGTCTAGGGTGTGAGGAGGAGGCATGCAGTAACCTGTTTGACGCAGTGGCCTTACGAAAAATGTTGGTCTGAAGTTCGCCACGGCTATCTCTCTTGATCTTAACATCGAGGAACTCAATTTCGTGTAAATCTGACACAAAGGTAAGTCGAATATTGCGATCGTTGTTGTTCAAACACCTCATGAAGTCCTCAAGGTCTCCCACAGACCCCTGCCAGATCAGGAAGATGTCATCAATGTAGCGAGTACAAGAGAGGACTCGGTACATTGATGACACCCGATCCGACAGGAGAAGGTCCCTCTCCCACAGCCCCATGAAGAGATTAGCATAGGCGGGCGCATAAGATGCCCCATTGCTGTCCCCTGGAGCTGCAGGTAGAAGGACCCTTTGAAGATAAAGAAATTATGAGATAGGGCAAATTCCAATAACTCCATAATTAGGTGACGAATTGATGTTGGAAGGGTAGACGTGGACAGAAAAAACTCAGTAGCTTTTAAGCCATCTGTATGTCTAATGCTTGTGTAGAGAGATTCTACATCAGCCGTGGCCAACAAAGTATCACTGTCCAGCTGTAATCCATCCACCCTCCTAAGGAATTCACCCGTGTCCTTCAAGAAGGAGGGCAGGGTTTCAACCAAAGGTTGTAATTTAGAGTCAATCCAACAGTTTACATTCTCTAAGTAATTCCCCCGCCCTGACACGATGGGGCGTCCTGGAGGAGAACGCGCGTCCTTGTGGACTTTGGGTAGGAGATAGAGGGTAGCTACAGTCGGCTCCTCAACAATGAGTGCCTCAGCCAACTGTTTAGTAATAACACCCCCATCTCTCGCTCTTTGAATGATGTTCTTAAGTTGTGACATATAGGCGGACAAGGGGTTGAAGGTAAGTTTCTTATAACAACCACTGTCATTTAACTGACGATAGGCCTCCTTTTCATAGCCCACTTTGGGCCAAATCACAATATTACCCCCCTTGTCCGCCTGTTTGAAAACAACATCTGGTAATTCAACAAGGACGCGCAGCCTCCTCCGTTCTTCTACTGATAAATTATCGTGTTTAATGTATTTAGGGATTGTACGAAACTCCTTTGATACAATTTGTACAAATAGATCTAAATTAGGGCAAGAAGAAAATGGGGGAAATTTCTTAGAGCGAATCTGTATGGAGGGAGGAATCTTACCTCCTTCAGTTTCATTATGTTCAATAGACAAATCTTCAAGTGTTCTTATGGCTAATTGTTCTTCCTCTGATCTGGCAGGGGTCTGTGGGAGACCTTGAGGACTTCATGAGGTGTTTGAACAACAACGATCGCAATATTCGACTTACCTTTGTGTCAGATTTACACGAAATTGAGTTCCTCGATGTTAAGATCAAGAGAGATAGCCGTGGCGAACTTCAGACCAACATTTTTCGTAAGGCCACTGCGTCGAACAGTTTACTGCATGCCTCCTCCTCACACCCTAGACACGTCATCCAATCGGTCCCAACTGGACAATTTCTGCGCATACGTAGACTTTGTTCTACGGAAGATGATTTCCTCAAACAGGCAGATGATTTAAAAAAACGTTTATTGGAACATGGGTATAGTAAACGTATGATTAAACAGGCATTCAATCGTGCCAAACATTCATCTAGACAGGATCTACTTTATAAGACTCGGAACAAGGAAGATAAAGAGATTGTGAGATTTGTTACCAACTATCACTCACAATTCCCGTTGATGCGAAAAGCCTTAGAGAAGTCTTGGCACCTTCTTAAAGCCGACCCAGTCTTAGCAAAATTTCTTCCTGATAAGGTGGCCATTACACCACGGAGGTCACGTAATTTACGTGATCTGCTAGTACATAGTCACTATACCGGTACCCCACACAGGACTTTCTTGGATGATATCAGGAGAGCCAACGGGTGTACTTCGTGTGGCCGCTGTGTGGCGTGCCGCAATATTCAGCACTCAAATACTTTTTTCAATTCTGCAAGAACTCGCACCTTTAAGATTGACAAACGGATTACCTGCACTAGTACCAATGTCATCTATTTTGCTACGTGTCCATGTGACAAGATTTACGTGGGGATGACCACGCGTCAACTAAAAGTGCGAGTAAGGGAACACGTGCTAGGAATTATTGCGGCGGCCTCACAGGAAGAAATTCATCTGCTAAAAACCATCCCACGCCACTTTAAGACCTATCATAGTTGTGACGGAGATCTGTTAAAAGTGAGGGGTATAGATATGATTGACATTAACATCCGGGGTGGCCGCGTTTCAAAGAGATTGGCTCAGCTAGAATCCAAATGGATCTGGCTTTTGGATACCGTTCATCCGCTGGGATTGAATGAACATCTAAGTTATGCCCCATTCCTATGATCACCGTGTCTGTGCTAATGTGGTTGTTACTGATATGCTCATTTGTTTTTAATTTATTTTTTGTACCCAATTTTAATTGTATTGTTTCTTCCTCTTGCGCTCTAGTTATTACTATTTGAATCATTTTCTCCATATAAGAAGATCAAGAAATTGTGTCCACAGTAACTTATGAACTCTCGAACACCTTCTCCATATCGGATCCGGAACATGATGATGTGATGCTTTTCTAATGTCGATTCACCTGTTGTTTTAATGTTTTTCATCTGCTTACATATTTGTTAATAATATTTGTTGGGTGACTTTTGCTTCTTATTATATATTTGTTGCCAAAAGTAATCGTGAGTCCCCCTGCAGGTACGCGCCCGCTGTCGTGCATGTATACGCCGCCTTCTGGCTTTCGGCGTCTTTAGGCGATGATGGCGACTCCGCCCACCACTGTGACGCCGACGCCGTGAGGCGTCCTGTCGGCATGATGACGGGCGCGTCATTGGATGCAGGTGACATCACTTCCGGTCACCAGGTTTGCGGCTTCCGACGTGGTGGGAGGGACTGTAGGTAATATGCCAGGATATTTAAGGAGCGCTGGGAGGGAGTTGTGTGTGCCCCCTGAAGAAGGATTGGACCGAAACGTGCGTTGGGGTGCGCACACACACCCCCTCCTGCCCTCACATACTCAGCGTGCAGCCTTCTGTTGTGTCAGGTAATATGCCTCTTTGTTTTAATCAGGCACTCTGTATTTTCCTATTGATAGAATGCACCTGATTGCCATTTAGATTGTTATTTACAGCTTATTGGCACATTTCTGGTTCCTCGATAATCAGAGTGCATTTTGCTTTCAATTGATATTCTCCACAACACAGAATATTTGTCTATTTGTTGGTATCTGCACTCATTAGTATCATCATTGGTTTTTTGTTATTAGGTAGTGGCACTATTACCACCCACGGTAATTTGTGGGTATCATAGCTATTGTTCGATGATATTTGGTAATTCTGGACTTCATATAGATATTATGCACATTTGCATTGTAAAATTACGGGATCATTAGACACCGTTATTATTCTGCATTTTGTCTATGTAAGTGCTACTAAATTTGAGGGTTATTGGGGGTGGTGTGCCCCGTTTCGTATTTTTAGTCTACATATGCGCTGTTCTGTACATCCACTAGGGTGTTGTTCATACCTCTTACTGCCTTTTCCTTGTTGTTGTTTTTTGGTAACTAATAAAAAATTCTGTTTTATTCATGGACTAGTACATCTTTTTCCACTTCGGTGGTTTGTTTATATTTGCAACTGATGTGTCTATACATTTCCGTGTCCACTCCTAGTTCCCCATGTTAGGGTATGATTTATACATGCAACTAGGATGTGGTGTTTCTGGTTATTTGTGTATTATATGACCTTTGCTGTGTTTTGCACAGATATTGCACCAGTTATGGATTTCAAAGCCAAGGATAAAGCGTGGCTGTCCCAGATCGACCAGGTTTTTGGTAGTGGGGGTGACACACCCGCACAGACAGGTGACCAAGGATGGGATGAACAGGCTACTGAATATCGTAATTTGGCCATTAAAAGAACTAAAATCTGGTGGACAAGAGCCTTTCTCTATAAATATTTGGATAAGAAATTAATACCTAGAGGCTTACGTATACGTACTATACCTACGTTTCCAGTAGATGATGTTGATATTAGATCTAAATGGGAGGAGGCATGTAGTGACTGTTCGAACAAATTAATGAGATTGCTATGTGAGTTGAATACTAAAATTATTATTGATCTGGAGGATAAAATCAGTAAAATCGATGATAATTTGAAAATGAAGGGTACGCCGGAGAAACTTCAAAACTTGAATAACCAGCTTGAAAAAGATATTGATGTGATTGTCAAGAAAATACATAACACACAAGCCACTAAATTAAATCGTGATTTGAGAGATTATCAGAACGATACGATCTATGCATGGAGAAAACCCAACACCAGAGGCCAAACTTTGGCACGATCAGAGTTGGGGTCATCAATATCATCAATTAGTGATCAATCTGAAAGTTCAGACGTACATATGATCACAAGATCTGGAGCTAGATCGAAGAGATCAAGAAATGGCAATTTTCATCCATATAGACGTCAAAACTTTAGATCATTTGACCAGCAAAATTCTGATATTAAGGTAATTAATCTCAGCAAACATTCATTTTCTAAAGCTGACTTGACACTTTTGAATAAGGGTCTATCTTTCTCCCCTGCAGCATCATTTGATGTTTTCTCTGCTACTAAGGATTTACATCTATTTGCACGCTCGTTGTGGTTTAAAAAATATTTCTTTAACCCTGATCTCCATGATATGTTTCCCACAGAGGAAGAACAATTAGCCATAAGAACACTTGAAGATTTGTCTATTGAACATAATGAAACTGAAGGAGGTAAGATTCCTCCCTCCATACAGATTCGCTCTAAGAAATTTCCCCCATTTTCTTCTTGCCCTAATTTAGATCTATTCGTACAAATTGTATCAAAGGAGTTTCGTACAATCCCTAAATACATTAAACATGATAATTTATCAGTAGAAGAACGGAGGAGGCTGCGCGTCCTTGTTGAATTACCAGATGTTGTTTTCAAACAGGCGGACAAGGGGGTAATATTGTGATTTGGCCCAAAGAGGGCTATGAAAAGGAGGCCTATCGTCAGTTAAATGACAGTGGTTGTTATAAGAAACTTACCTTCAACCCCTTGTCCGCCTATATGTCACAACTTAAGAACATCATTCAAAGAGCGAGAGATGGGGGTGTTATTACTAAACAGTTGGCTGAGGCACTCATTGTTGAGGAGCCGACTGTAGCTACCCTCTATCTCCTACCCAAAGTCCACAAGGACGCGCGCTCTCCTCCAGGACGCCCCATCGTGTCAAGGCGGGGGAATTACTTAGAGAATGTAAACTGTTGGATTGACTCTAAATTACAACCTTTGGTTGAAACCCTGCCCTCCTTCTTGAAGGACACAGGTGAATTCCTTAGGAGGGTGGATGGATTACAGCTGGACAGTGATACTTTGTTGGCCACGGCTGATGTAGAATCTCTCTACACAAGCATTAGACATACAGATGGCCTAAAAGCTACTGAGTTTTTTCTGTCCACGTCTACCCTTCCAACATCAATTCGTCACCTAATTATGGAGTTATTGGAATTTGCCCTATCTCATAATTTCTTTATCTTCAAAGGGTCCTTCTACCTGCAGCTCCAGGGGACAGCAATGGGGGCATCTTATGCGCCCGCCTATGCTAATCTCTTCATGGGGCTGTGGGAGAGGGACCTTCTCCTGTCGGATCGGGTGTCATCAATGTACCGAGTCCTCTCTTGGACTCGCTACATTGATGACATCTTCCTGATCTGGCAGGGGTCTGTGGGAGACCTTGAGGACTTCATGAGGTGTTTGAACAACAACGATCGCAATATTCGACTTACCTTTGTGTCAGATTTACACGAAATTGAGTTCCTCGATGTTAAGATCAAGAGAGATAGCCGTGGCGAACTTCAGACCAACATTTTTCGTAAGGCCACTGCGTCGAACAGGTTACTGCATGCCTCCTCCTCACACCCTAGACACGTCATCCAATCGGTCCCAACTGGACAATTTCTGCGCATACGTAGACTTTGTTCTACGGAAGATGATTTCCTCAAACAGGCAGATGATTTAAAAAAACGTTTATTGGAACGTGGTGTGAGACAGTGAAGGAATATGTGGTGAATGAGGTGTATATTTCACCTAAGTACCTTGCTGACTGGTATGAGCGAAATGTGTGGCTTTGTAAACCTGGTGGTAAAGAAAGGTCACTACACCTGCCATTCAGTACACGCTTGCAGCTCAGACCTGAATCCACTCAGGTGTTGATTAGGAAGCCAGAAGTAGGTGCTTGGGAGCACAGTCAGAGAGCTCATTCAGTCTGGACAGGAGTCCAGGCACGGAAGGAGACTCCGGGAGGTGGGCTCTCTCTGTCTGGGTGCTCGAGGTACCCCGGACACAAAGAGGAGACTCTGCGACACTCCATGCTGGTGACTACTGAATAGGAGGTGACCTCTCTCAAGTCTGGACGTTGGAGTTGCCTTCAGACATAAAGAGGAGTGTCTGTGAAACTCCATACTGGTAACAGAGATCATATGTGTTGTTTTGGGCACAGACTGGTAGAGTCTGGGTCCCGGATAGAGAGGGCCATCTATCTAAGTGTAATTAGAGGCTAGACAAGCCCAGGTTTTCTGTTTATGCTTTGTTTTAATCTGTTTGCTGTGGACTTTAATAAAGCTGGTTGCGGCCAGTTTTCACCAAGCTGCTGTCTGAATGAACTGTTTCCGTGCCATTCTGTCTACCCAGACAGCGATCCTAGAGCTAAATACCCCTGGAAATGTTACAATTGGCGGAGAATGCTGAGGCAGCGCAGTGCCTGATACAGTTAGTGCTGGAGTGTGTATGCAGCACAGTGGCGAGAGACAGCATTAAAGGTGAAGTCTATTGAAATAGCAGCAGAAAAAAAAAAAAAAAAGTGTGTCAGCAGAAACGTCTGTTTGGAGCAGTCTTGGAGAGACAGTGGCCCTGATAGGATCTGCAGAGAGAAAATGTATGCACAGCAAAGCTGAACTTGTTGTGAAAATGACTGTGGAATGTGCAGCAGCAAGAGAAACGTCTGTGGAGCAGTCTTAAAGAGACAGTAGCCCTAGTAGACTTTGCAAAAGAAAAAAAAAAAAAAAGGGTGTTTGCACAGCAAGGCTGAATTTTCTGTGGAAAAAAGCTGTGTAGTAAAAAAAGTGTTTGCACAGCAAGGCTGAATTTTCTGTGGAAAAAAGCTGTGTAGTGTGTATGCCTTGACTGAAGTCTGCCGTTGTGAAGACAGAGATATCTGACAGCATGGAGGCGCTGTTTGAACAAATGGCGCAAGTTAATATGCAACATAAGACTGCTGTGATTGAGACAGATGAGTCCGGCAGTATGGAGGAACTCGTTGAGTACCTGGTGCAGGCCCAGCGAAGCATGGAGCAGCAGCGCCTGCAGCACCAGCAGCACATGCAGCAGGCCCAGCAGCAATTCCTGCAGCAGCAGGAGAATAACCGGTTATTTGTTGAGCAGATGACAGCACCAAAAAAGGATTTCGGTGCCGCGTCCCGAAGTAATGTTGTGAAGGCACCGGCATTGTCCGCTATAAAGAAGGCGGTAAGACGGTCCTTGAGAAAAATGACACCTCGTGATGATGTGGAGGTATATCTTACTAGGTTTGAGAGACTGGCAGAGAAGGAGAATCTGCCACTATCTGAATGGGCCATGGCGGTCGTACCCTATCTGATTGGGGAACCCAAAAAGTCTGGGCTGACCTGAGCAAGCAGGACAGCGAAGACTATGCCAAGTTGAAAGCGGCGATTCTTACCCGGCTGGGTGTTACGGTTGCAGCCCGTGCCAGGAGAGTCCATGACTGGAGATACAGTTGGGAGTCTGCCGTCAGCAACACTGCCCAAAGGGTCGAAAAGGTGACAGTGGACGCTACACCCGAGCACTTCCTCCTGAGGTACAGAGAGAAAGGTACTTTGGCCCCAAAGACTGCCTCCGTGATCAGCCGTCTGAGCGGACGTCACTTCAGAGTTCCCGGACGCTGAACTCTCCCGGTAAGAGCGTTCCAGCTGTTGGGGACATGGGGTATGCTGATAAGCGGGTTCAGGCCCGAGGGGACATGTGGGTGGGAGAGTGTGATGGACAGTGTTGGAGCTGGCGTGAAATTGCAGCCAACTGTCCAATAGAGGGGGAGCCTATGTGTTGTGATGTTGGCAGATCCCTCTCTCTCTGCGCAGAACCTGTGTGTGTGTCCACCTCAGCCGAAGAGACTGGACCACAGGGGTCCCCGGTGGTTGTAAGTGACTGCCCAGCACAGGCCCTCTTGGACTCAGAGAGTCCAGTGACTTCCATATGTGACAGCCTGAGTGATAGGGACTTCATCCCTGATAAGCACCTGAGTGTGGTGTACGTCCATGAAGACACCAAAGTCTACCCAGAGACTGCCGTGGACTTGGTCCCCAGACTCGGGGAAGTTTCATATGAAGTGGGGGTAGTGGAGACCCTGGTGCACCCCGTTATATTGGGTAATGACTTTCCCCGGTCTAAGGATCTCTGGGGGAAAAATGTTTCTGATGGACAGTGTGATGAAGCTCCTACTGAGGGTGCGCAGTCCCGAGGGGCGGAACACAATGCTAGTGGGCCGTTAAACTTATGTGATAATGATGATGACCATGATAATATTGATAATGATAATGATGATCATGATAATGATGATGACCATGATGAGGATGCTGATATTGATAATGATGATAATGCTAATCATAATAGTGATGATACTGATGATGACCGTGATAAAGATGACATTTCTTTGCAGGTGATGTTGGGAGACGAGGATGGTGGTTCTCGGGAACCGAGTGTCCCTGACCTGCCTGGCTCCTGTGACAATTTTGGGAGTGAGCCGGTGCGAGACCCCACTCTTAAAACGGCACCGGAAAATGTAATTGTTCTGAATGAGGTTCCCCAAGAGCCTGGCTCTGAGGAGAGGTTTCCTCATGCTGCCATGAACAATAACCTATTGTATAGGGACACTGAAGTCCAGGGAGAGGTCGTGAGTCAGCTCCTGGTACCTGAGCTATATGGAAGTATAGTGCTGGGGTTATCACATAGTCACATACTTGAGGGACCACCTGAGGGAAACCAGGGACCAGATGGTGAAGTTAATGTTGTGGATGACATGTTAACTAAGGTTCCAGATCAAGATGTGAATGAGAATGAATTGTATAACCCTGACAGTGAGCCAGATGTGAATGAAAATGAAGTGTCTAACCCTGGAAGTGAGCCAGATGTGGCTGAGAAAAGGGGGTCAGACAGGGATAGTGGTGGTGATAGTGAGTCATCTGATGACAATAAAGCAACCAGTGCAAGTGAGGAAGGCATGGTAGCAGAGGAGATTGAGAGTCCTGAGAGGAAGGCTGAGGCTGACCTTGCAGTCGGACGGAGGATGGCATCTGAAGATGTTGTACCGTTGGCCGGTTCCCTGGCGAAGACTAAGGTGAAAGACAGGACTCTGAAACTGAACACAGCACAAGTGGATGCTGTTGAAAATGAGAAGTTATCAATGTATGGTGTGGATCTGCATCAGGCCAAGGACTCGGAAGGTGATGCTGCAGAGGTGGAGAAAGCCATGGAAGTGGTGGACACCAGGCCAGGTGCCTCACCAGAGGCTGATGTCTCAAGTGAAGCTGTGAGGAACAAGACTGAAGATGTGGGGAATGACTCTGCCCCGGAATATATTTCTGCCGGAGACAGCGGCGTGGACGATGTACTGTCCGGATCCGTGGCTGCGACTCGCGAAGCTCGGGCCGGAAGTTCGGCGCCCGGTGCGCCATCGGAGTTCCCGAGCGACCCAAAGGATCTGGATAAATCCCAAGATGAGATTTTGAGACCTCGGGTTGGCCTTGGTGAGCTCAGGTGCATTTTCATGGAGTCTACACTTGAACCACGTCCCAGTGAGTGGGAGGGGCGATGTGTCGCTCCGTTGCCGCTGCAGATACACGGGAGCTCAGATGGGATGCAGAACGTGGTGGAAAAGAAGACTGATGGTAGGGCTTCTGAGCATGTCCTACCAGAAGAGCCTGAAGAAAGGGCCGAAGACGTAAAGGACGTCCAACAACTACAGGAGAAGATGCGTAGCCATGAGGATCTCCTGGAGAAAGAAGTAAGAGCTCTGAGTCTTATGCAAAGTGAGCCTGTACCAGAAGAGGATAAATTATGTGTACCGACCAAGAAAAACGATCAGCTCCCTCTACAGTGCCAATCGTTTGAACAGTGTGGCTCGGAATGGTCAGAGACCATGACAGAGGCGCTTGGGTTCTGTGAGGTGGAATTTATGAATCAACTGATATTTAAGAAAGTAGATGTGCTAAAGAAAGTTCAGGGGGAATTAGAGAAAACCCCTATACCTCCTGTGACAGTTGGTGACACAGGGTCAGTGCCCCAAAAACAGGAGGTACGAAAGTTTCTGAGGAAGAATCAGCAGAGCTGTTCTGACGTGCCTGGTCGTACTTATCTGGTGAGCCACTATACCGAGACTGAGGCTGGCACTAAAGTCAAGATGAAACCGTGCAGGATACCCGAGGCCCGCAGAGAGTATATGCCTGGGAGGGTACAGGGTAGTGCGGATGCTTCAGATAAAGAGAAAACTGATGTTGGCTATGACAGTGGTGAGGATGAAGCTGATGAGGGCCATGACTGGTCCAGAGTTCACTGTCTCTGTTGGATTGTTGACCAGCCCTCCGGTCTGGATGACCAGCCCTCCGGTCTGGAGAAGAGGGAGGGGATATGTGAGACAGTGAAGGAATATGTGGTGAATGAGGTGTATATTTCACCTAAGTACCTTGCTGACTGGTATGAGCGAAATGTGTGGCTTTGTAAACCTGGTGGTAAAGAAAGGTCACTACACCTGCCATTCAGTACACGCTTGCAGCTCAGACCTGAATCCACTCAGGTGTTGATTAGGAAGCCAGAAGTAGGTGCTTGGGAGCACAGTCAGAGAGCTCATTCAGTCTGGACAGGAGTCCAGGCACGGAAGGAGACTCCGGGAGGTGGGCTCTCTCTGTCTGGGTGCTCGAGGTACCCCGGACACAAAGAGGAGACTCTGCGACACTCCATGCTGGTGACTACTGAATAGGAGGTGACCTCTCTCAAGTCTGGACATTGGAGTTGCCTTCAGACATAAAGAGGAGTGTCTGTGAAACTCCATACTGGTAACAGAGATCATATGTGTTGTTTTGGGCACAGACTGGTAGAGTCTGGGTCCCGGATAGAGAGGGCCATCTATCTAAGTGTAATTAGAGGCTAGACAAGCCCAGGTTTTCTGTTTATGCTTTGTTTTAATCTGTTTGCTGTGGACTTTAATAAAGCTGGTTGCGGCCAGTTTTCACCAAGCTGCTGTCTGAATGAACTGTTTCCGTGCCATTCTGTCTACCCAGACAGCGATCCTAGAGCTAAATACCCTGGAAATGTTACAATGGGTATAGTAAACGTATGATTAAACAGGCATTCAATCGTGCCAAACATTCATCTAGACAGGATCTACTTTATAAGACTCGGAACAAGGAAGATAAAGAGATTGTGAGATTTGTTACCAACTATCACTCACAATTCCCGTTGATGCGAAAAGCCTTAGAGAAGTCTTGGCACCTTCTTAAAGCCGACCCAGTCTTAGCAAAATTTCTTCCTGATAAGGTGGCCATTACACCACGGAGGTCACGTAATTTACGTGATCTGCTAGTACATAGTCACTATACCGGTACCCCACACAGGACTTTCTTGGATGATATCAGGAGAGCCAACGGGTGTACTTCGTGTGGCCGCTGTGTGGCGTGCCGCAATATTCAGCACTCAAATACTTTTTTCAATTCTGCAAGAACTCGCACCTTTAAGATTGACAAACGGATTACCTGCACTAGTACCAATGTCATCTATTTTGCTACGTGTCCATGTGACAAGATTTACGTGGGGATGACCACGCGTCAACTAAAGGTGCGAGTAAGGGAACACGTGCTAGGAATTATTGCGGCGGCCTCACAGGAAGAAATTCATCTGCTAAAAACCATCCCACGCCACTTTAAGACCTATCATAGTTGTGACGGAGATCTGTTAAAAGTGAGGGGTATAGATATGATTGACATTAACATCCGGGGTGGCCGCGTTTCAAAGAGATTGGCTCAGCTAGAATCCAAATGGATCTGGCTTTTGGATACCGTTCATCCGCTGGGATTGAATGAACATCTAAGTTATGCCCCATTCCTATGATCACCGTGTCTGTGCTAATGTGGTTGTTACTGATATGCTCATTTGTTTTTAATTTATTTTTTGTACCCAATTTTAATTGTATTGTTTCTTCCTCTTGCGCTCTAGTTATTACTATTTGAATCATTTTCTCCATATAAGAAGATCAAGAAATTGTGTCCACAGTAACTTATGAACTCTCGAACACCTTCTCCATATCGGATCCGGAACATGATGATGTGATGCTTTTCTAATGTCGATTCACCTGTTGTTTTAATGTTTTTCATCTGCTTACATGTTTGTTAATAATATTTGTTGGGTGACTTTTGCTTCTTATTATATATTTGTTGCCAAAAGTAATCGTGAGTCCCCTGCAGGTACGCGCCCGCTGTCGTGCATGTATACGCCGCCTTCTGGCTTTCGGCGTCTTTAGGCAATGATGGCGACTCCGCCCACCGCTGTGACGCCGACGCCGTGAGGCGTCCTGTCGGCATGATGACGGGCGCGTCATTGGATGCAGGTGACATCACTTCCGGTCACCAGGTTTGCGGCTTCCGACGTGGTGGGAGGGACTGTAGGTAATATGCCAGGATATTTAAGGAGCGCTGGGAGGGAGTTGTGTGTGCCCCCTGAAGAAGGATTGGACCGAAACGTGCGTTGGGGTGCGCACACACACCCCCTCCTGCCCTCACATACTCAGCGTGCAGCCTTCTGTTGTGTCAGGTAATATGCCTCTTTGTTTTAATCAGGCACTCTGTATTTTCCTATTGATAGAATGCACCTGATTGCCATTTAGATTGTTATTTACAGCTTATTGGCACATTTCTGGTTCCTCGATAATCAGAGTGCATTTTGCTTTCAATTGATATTCTCCACAACACAGAATATTTGTCTATTTGTTGGTATCTGCACTCATTAGTATCATCATTGGTTTTTTGTTATTAGGTAGTGGCACTGTTATTACCACCCACGGTAATTTGTGGGTATCATAGCTATTGTTCGATGATATTTGGTAATTCTGGACTTCATATAGATATTATGCACATTTGCATTGTAAAATTACGGGATCATTAGACACAGTTATTATTCTGCATTTTGTCTATGTAAGTGCTACTAAATTTGAGGGTTGTTGGGGGTGGTGTGCCCCGTTTCGTATTTTTAATCTACATATGCGCTGTTCTGTACATCCACTAGGGTGTTGTTCATACCTCTTACTGCCTTTTCCTTGTTGTTGTTTTTTGGTAACTAATAAAAAATTCTGTTTTATTCATGGACTAGTACATCTTTTTCCACTTCGGTGGTTTGTTTATATTTGCAACTGATGTGTCTATACATTTCCGTGTCCACTCCTAGTTCCCCATGTTAGGGTATGATTTATACATGCAACTAGGATGTGGTGTTTCTGGTTATTTGTGTATTATACCACAAACAACCTTGTACGCCCTCAGAGTCCTCCTGAATGGAGAAAGAAAACTGTTGTGAAGAAGAAACGGAGAGTTGTTGTCATGGGCGATTCCCTGTTGAGAGGAACAGAGGCCGCTATCTGCAGACCGGATATAACCTCAAGAGAAATGTGCTGTCTTCCAGGTGCAAAAATTAAAGATGTGTCTGACAGGATATCAGGACTCTTCAGACCTAAAGATGACTACCCATTCCTGCTAATACATGTGGGGACAAATGACACCGCTAGAAACGACCTGGAAACCATCTGCAGTGACTTTGAAAACTTAGGTAAGAAAGTGAAAGAACTGGGAGCGCAGGTGGTCTTCTCTTCCATCCTCCCAGTGGATGGCCATGGAACAAGGAGGTGGAATAAGATTCTGCAGGTGAACAACTGGCTACGTCGATGGTGCCGTCAGCAAGGATTTGGATTTCTGGATCACGGAGTGAATTACCTATACGATGGACTACTTGCTAGAGATGGGGTGCACCTTACGAAGACTGGAAAACATGTATTTGGAAGTCGCCTTGCTACACTCATCAGGAGAGCTTTAAACTAGAACAATGTGGGAAGGGAAGCAAAACACCAGCAAAAGCCATACACTTGACAAATACTATTGAGATTTCTGCTATTAGAAGTGAAGGGGAAGAACAAAGACAAAAAAATTTACATAATAAAAATATTGAAGGAAGAGAAACCAATCACAAACTAAAGTGTTTCTATACGAATGCACAAAGCATGGGCAACAAACAAGGAGAACTGGAGCTACTAACGCAGGAGAAGAAATATGATGTCATTGGAATCACTGAGACTTGGTGGGACGATACACATGATTGGAATACAAGGCTAGAAGGATACAACTTATTTGCAAGAAACAGACTTGATAAACGAGGAGGAGGTGTTGCGTTGTATGTAGTGTTGAGCATTCCGATACTGCAAATATCGGGTATCGGCCGATATTAGCTGTATCGGAATTCCGATTCCGAGTTCCGATATTTTCGTCTTATCGGATACCGGAATCGGGATGTCACTGTCACTGTCAGTGTCCGTCTGTCGGGTCTGTCAGGAGTCAGCGGCACTTACCTGGCAGAAGATCTCCGGCGGTCACGTCCTGGACTGCTTCATGGCCGCCATCCTCTTCTCCCCGGCGGTCACATGCAGTTTCTCGCGATAACTGCAGTGACTGCTGGGTAATCCCGGCCGTAAAGCAGTCAGTCCGATGACGTCACCGCCGGGGAAGAAGGTAATCAGCTGTGCTGCGTTGCAATGACAGGCTCTGCCTGTCATTGCGATGTAGCAGAGTTGGATCGTCGTGGGACAATCGTTACTATGGACTGCGTCGGACAGGTGGTATACTGTTGGTTTGTTTTTTTTCTTTTTTTACAGGAGATCGATGGCGTCGCAGGAATGAGTGTATAATAAAAGAAATGAAAACTGTGTTGTCTCTTTTATTTCATTAAAATACTTTTTTCTTGCTTTGTCTTTTTTTTACACATTTAATAACTTTGGGATTAATAATGGATCGGTGTCTTATTGACACCTCTCCATTATTAACCGGGCTTATTGTCACCGTGCAATCAACGGTGACAATAACCCCTTATTACCCCGCTTGCCACCGCTACAGGGCAAGTGGGAAGAGCCGGGTAAAGTGCCACAATTGGCCATCTTTTGATGCGCCAAATGTGGGGCTGCTGTAGCCTGGTATTATCAGGCTGTTGAGGGCCAAAATCCATGGGCCTTGACAGTCTTTTAATACCAGGCCGCAGCAGTCTGCATTTTACTTGGCTGGTTAACAAAAATAGGGGGGATCCCCACGCCGTTTTTTTTTTCGAGGGGATCCCCTATTTTTGTTAACCAGCCAAGCTAAGCAGACTGCTGTGGCCTGGTATTATCAGGCTTGCAAGGTCCATGGATATTGGATCCTTACCAGCCTGAAAAACCAGGCCTCAGCAGTCTGCTTCATCTGGCTGGTTAACAAAAATAGGGGGGACCCCACGCCAATTTTTTTCGAGGGGATCCCCTATTTTTGTTAATCAGCCAAGATATGCAGACTGCTGTGGCCTGGTATTATCAGGCTGGCAAGGTCCATGGATCTTGGCTCCTTAACAGCCTGAAAATCCAGGCCTCAGCGGTCTGCTTCATCTGGCTGGTTAACAAAAATAGGGGGGACCCCACGCCATTTTTTTTTCGAAGGGAACCCCTATTTTTGTTAATCAGTTCCCTCTGACGTCACTGATTGTGTCCCTGGCTGACCTGAAGTGAAAGTGGAAAGCAATCAATTAAGCTTTCCACTTAAGGGCCCGTCTCACATAGCGATATCGCTACCGAGATCGCTGCTGAGTCACTAGTTTTGTGACGCAGCAGCGAGCTCACCAGCGATATCGCTGTGTGTGACATTCAGCGACGATCAGCCCCCTGCCGGGTATCGCTGATCGTCGCTGAAATGTCAGGACCTTTGATCGCTGGTTTCCCGCCTGTCACACGCAGCGATGCGTGCCTGTCAGAGGGAAACCAGCGATCAAAAAAAGGTCCTGACATTTCTGCGACGATCAGCGATACCCGGCAGGGGGGCTGATCGTCGCTGAATGTCACACACAGCGATATCGCTGGTGAGCTCGCTGCTGCGTCACAAAACTAGTGACTCAGCAGCGATCTCGGTAGCGATATCGCTATGTGAGACGGGCCCTTAAGCGATGTTACCCGCAGTGTCGCTGTCCCAGATCGCTGCCTGAGCTGCCTGTTTGGCAGCTCAGCAGCGATCATGTAGCGATACACCAGCGATCCTGACAAGTGCATATCGTTGTCGGGATCGCTGGTGTATCGTTATGTGACACCCAGCCTTTACTCTCCTGTCAGGCAGGAGAGGAACTCATTCATTTGGGGTTTACTGTGAGGCTGCAGCATTAGCTGCGGTCCCTGCAGTAAACATTAACCCTTTCTGAAGGATTACACCGTGGGACCTGACTGTGCATGGGATAGGTAAGAATAATTTTGCTTTTTTATTTTATTTTTATTACAGGAAATGGTTTTTGCAGTAAAATAAAAGATGGTCAAAAACATGTGTCTTTATTTCATTAAAATGATTTTTTAATTAAAGTGTGTGTGTTTTATTTTTATTTCATGCAATAGGATTAATAATTGATAGTTGTCTAATTGACAGCTCTCAATTATTAACCTGGCTTAAGGTCACCTTTCAATAGCAAGGTGGCTTTAACCCCATATTAACCCATTCGCCACCGCTACAGGGCAATGGGAATAGACGGGCAAAGTGCCAGAAAGGGCGAATCTAATTATAGATTTGTCTTTCCTGGGGTGTCTGGGGGCAGATGTTAGTAGCCGGGGGGGGGGCAAAAATAATGGTCCCTCTCTGGGCTATTATTATCTGCCCCACTCACTGGCTTTGTCTGTCTGGTTGCGAAAATAGGGCGGGAGCCCACGCATTTTTTTTCAGCAATTTTACACCTCATATATATATATACATGTCATTGAATTTGTGACACATATATATATATATTTATATTTGTAGTTCATACACTTCTACATAGTATAATAGCCGCTAATTCAATTGCCGGCTTTTGTGAAAATGCAGAACCCGACATGAAATGACACTTGGTGTACATAGGGTTAACCATGTCTTTTCATGTCCTTTGCTATCTAATTTGCACAAACAATTAAATCAGACTATGTGTGCAAAATTTCACACCTCTAGGGTTAATTAAAGGTGTAAATTCGTAGCAAAAAAGTCCGTTTTTTTTACAACGAATTTACACCTTTAATTAACCCTACAGGTGTGAAATTTTGCACACATAGTCTGATTTAATTGTTTGTGCAAATTAGATAGCAAAGGACATGAAAAGAAATGTTTAACCCTATGTACACCAAGTGTCATTTCATGTCGGGTGCTTCTGTCTTTTCACTGAAGCCGGCTTTACCCGGCAATTGAATCAAAGGATATTTTACTATGTAGAAGTGTATAAACTATACATATATGTATATATATATGTCACAATGACATGTATATATATATATATGTATTCTATGTGTGTATATTTAGTGTTTACAAGGAAAGAATGGGGTTTTTTTAGTTGCGATATTTTGTTCCCATAGACTTACATGGGACTTCCGGTATCGGTATCGGGTATCGCCGATATTTTAGTGATATCGGCGATACCATTCCGATTCCGATACTTTAGCATATCGGAAAGTATCGCTCAACTCTAGTTGTATGTTAGAAAAGCGTATATCTGCACAGAGATTGACGCTTCAGAGACTGGGAGTTCTGTGGAAACTGTTTGGGTAAGAATACAAGGACAGAACAATGGAAAGGACACCATTGTAGGCATTTACTACAGGCCGCCTGTGTAAGCTGAAGATATGGATGAACTCTATATGCATCAAATGGCCAAGTTCTCCAAAAATATGACATAGTGGTCATGGGAGATTTCAACTATCCAGACATTTGTTGGGAATCTCTCTCAGGCAAAACTAACAGGTCCAGGAAATTCTTATCCTCTCTTGCTGACAACTTTATCTTCCAAAAGGTAATGGAGAAAACAAGGGGATCTGCTACCTTGGATCTAATCCTCATAAACAGGGAGGAAATGGTGGAGGAGGTAAGAGTGGCTGGGACTCTAGGAGGTAGTGACCATGCTATTTTAGAATTTTTGGATAACAAGAGGAGGAAGACCTGTGAAGACTCAGACGTCAAGGTTAGATTTCAGAAAGGCAGATTTTAAGGAACTCAGAAAGAGAATTGGAGGGATCCAATGGCTGGATATCCTTAAGGATAAAAATGTCCAGGAAGGATGGAAAATCTTGAAAAATGAGATTCTCAAAGCACAATCGTTAACAATTCCGAAAAGAGGGAAGAATGGGAAGCATTTAAGGAAACCAGGATGGATGAATATAGAACTTAAACACATGCTAAAAAGGAAGAAAGAAATGTTTATCAAATGGAAAGAGGGAGGCATATCTAAAGAAGAATATAATGCTGTCTGCAGAACCTGCAGGGCACAAATCAGATTATCTAAAGCTGACAATGAATTAAGGCTTGCAAGTGACGTCAAAAGCAACAAAAAAGGATTTTGGGGATACGTCAAAAGTAAAAGAAAAGTCAAAGATGCTATAGGATTTTTACAGGATGAAAATGATGAAATGGTAAGTCAGGATGTTGAGAAGGCTGAACTTTTAAATTCCTATTTTGCATCTGTTTTCTCTCAGAAAGGAAATGTAACATCAACTGATCTTCACTGTCCTATTAAAGGAATAGAAGAATCCAGGATATCTATAAACAGAAAGACAGTGAGGAAACACTTAGCTAACATAAATGAATTCAAGTCTCCAGGTCCAGATGAATTACAACCCAGGGTACTGAAGGAGATAGCAGAAGAAATTCTTGAACCACTGTCCATAATCTTTGAAAATTCTTGGAGAACAGGAGAAGTCCCAGAAGACTGGAGAAGAGCAAATGTTGTTCCTATCTTCAAAAAGGGGAAGAAGGTGGACCCAGGGAACTACAGGCCGGTGAGTCTGACTTCTATACCAGGAAAGATCTTTGAACAAATTATTAAAGAACATGTATGCAAGTACCTGGATAAGAATGAAGTGATTAACCAGAGTCAGCATGGGTTTGTAACTAATAAGTCATGTCAGACTAACTTAATTTCCTTCTATGACAGAATCACTGACTGGGTGGATCAGGGAAATGCTGTAGATATAGTATATCTTGACTTCAGCAAAGCATTTGACAAAGTATCTCACACAATCCTTATTGAAAAAATGACTAAGTATGGAATGGACAAGGCAACTGTTAGGTGGATTCATAACTGGCTTAGTGATCGGACCCAAAGAGTGGTTGTAAATGGCTGCACATCCAGTTGGAAGAATGTCTCAAGTGGGGTACCACAAGGTTCTGTTTTGGGCCCTGTATTGTTCAACATCTTTATCAATGATTTAGATGAAGGAATTGAGGGTAAACTGATCAAATTTGCTGATGACACAAAGCTAGGAGGGGTAGCTAATACTAGAGAAGAGAGAGAGAGGATTCAAAAAGATATACATAAACTGGAGCAGTGGGCAGCAACTAACAGAATGGATTTTAACAGGGAAAAATGCAAAGTACTACATCTGGGCAATAAAAATGAAAAAAGCATATACAAAATGGGAGGAATAGGGCTAAGTAACAGCACATGTGAAAAAGACTTGGGTATACTAATTGATCACAGACTTAACATGAGTCAACAGTGTGATGCAGCAGCAAAAAAGGCAAATGCAATTCTAGGATGTATCAACAGAAGCATACAGTCTAGATCACGTGAGGTCATTATTGCCCTCTACTCCTCTTTGGTCAGACCTCATCTGGAATACTGTGTCCAGTTTTGGGCACCACATTTTAAAAAAGACATCAACAAACTGGAGCAAGTTCAGAGAAGAGCCACCAGAATGGTGACCGGTCTGCAAACCATGTCCTATGAGGAACGGTTGCAGGATTTGGGAATGTTTAGCTTGCAAAAAAGAAGACTGAGAGGAGACTTAATAGCTGTCTACAAATATCTCAAGGGCTGTCACATTGTAGAAGGATCATCTTTATTCTCATTTGCACAAGGAAAGACTAGAAGCAATGGGATGAAACTGAATGGGAGGAGACACAGATTAGATATTAGAAAAAACTTTTTGACAGTTAGGGTGATCAAGGAGTGGAACAGGCTGCCACAAGAGGTGGTGAGTTCTCCTTCAATGGAAGTCTTCAAACAGAGGCTGGATAGACATCTGTCTGGGATGATTTAGAGAATCCTGCTTTGAGCAGGGGGTTGGACCAGAAGGCCCAGGAGGTCCCTTCCAACTCTACCATTCTATGATTCTATGATTCTATGATTCTATGTCAGTAGGATCAACCCTTTTTAGCCATCTATATGGGCGTGTAGGTCATAGGTGACCAAATAAAATGATTCCTTGATATTTGTGATCTGATATCTTATTTCAGAGTAATGTACCTTTTCTTAATATGTAAATAAGCTGTTAAGATCTATGAGCAGGACACAGATCTCCCTAAGAAACTGCCTCCAGAGCTTATTTTAAATGAAAGGGGAGTTACTAATGTGAGACATGTAAATCAGGAAAGCAGACTGTCAGTCATTACATGTCTCCCACTGGTAACTCCCCTTTCAGTTAAAATAAGCTTTAGAGGTTGATTCTCAGGGAGATCTGTGTCTTGCCCGTAGATATTAATAATGGCCACTGCTGGTCATTGTTTACAAACTGCCAATGATCATGGCTCATCCTATCACCTAATCACCACTCATTGGCCTCAGCAATCATGAGCTGTAGTAACCAACATTTCTGCTCAACGCTCCTGGCTATCTGCCCTTCTTCAGGCTTTACATGTAAGAGACATCATTGACATGGAGACACAAACAACTGAATTTTATCAACGATGTATAAGTGTCAGTAAAATGTGTAAGTCAGGTGTCTAAGATGTTAACCCCTTTACCCCAAGGTGGTATTCACATTAACCAGGCCAATTTTTACAATTCTGACCACTGTCACTATATGAAATAATAACTCTCGAACGCTTGAACGGATCACACTGATTCTGAGAATATTTTTTTTGTCATATATTATGCTTCATGACAGTGGTAAAATTTATTCGATATAACATACAATTATTTGTGAGAAAAATGGAAATTTGGCAAAAATTTGAAAAATGTAGCAATTTTCAAACTTTGAATTCTTATGCCCTTAAATCAGAGAGATATATCACGCAAAAATAGTTATTAAATAACATTTCCCACATGTCAACTTTACATCAGCACAACTTTTGAAATAATAGTTTTTGTTACAGTAAAGATGTATATCTTTGTACCGTGTTAGCCAGTAGATAGAAAAATATTTAGAGTTGAGAGTCCTCAGTGGTTGATACCTTTTAATGGCTAACTGAAAAGATGGTAACAAATTGCAAGTTTTCGAGACTACTCAGGTCTCTTCATCAGGCTAAACTAATAAAAAATCTGAAAAATCACATATTTATACACCACACAGCACAGAAAAAATGCAATAGGTAAGACAAGTGATGTAAAGCAGAACTGTCATTATGGGAGATAGAGATGAACATAAATATTGGAACAGTTCATAGATAAGGAGTGTGAAAGTTTTATTGCCCTCTGATTGGGGTCTGGTAATGTTTTGTGATGTTTTGACACTCTTAATGCTGGAATGAACCTGTCACACGGATTTATGACGTTTTACATCAATTAAGGAATTTACTCCAAAGACCCTGTGAAAACATCACAAAACATTACCAGACCCCAATCAGAGGGCAATAAAACTTTCACACTCCTTATCTATGAACTGTTCCAATATTTATGTTCATCTCTATCTCCCATAATGACAGTTCTGCTTTACGTCACTTGTCTTACCTATTGCATTTTTTCTGTGCTGTGTGGTGTATAAATATGTGATTCTTCAGATTTTGTATTAGTGTAGCCTGATGAAGAGACCTGAGTAGTCTCGAAAGCTTGCAATTTGTTACCATCTTTTCAGTTAGCCATTAAAGGTATCAACCACTGAGGACTCTCAACTCTAAATAGTTTTTGTTAGGAAGTTATAAGGGTTAAAAGATGACCAGAAATTTCTTATTTTCCAACAAAATTTGCAAAACTATTTTTTTAGGTACCACCTCACATTTGAAGTGACTTAGTGGGGTCTATATGATAGAAAATACCCAAAAGTGACACCATTCTAAAAACTCCACCATTTAAGGTGCTCAAAACCACATTCAATAAGTTTATTAACCATTCACAGGATTTTTTGGAATGTGCAAAAAAATTAGCATTTAAATTTTTTCACAAACAATTTAGTTTAGACCCAATTTTTTTATTTTCACAAGGGTAACAGGAAAAAATAGACCTCAAAATTTGTTGTGCAATTTCTCCTGAGCATGTTGATACCCCATATGTTGGTGAAAAACACTTTTTGGGCACAAGGCAGAACTCGGAAGAGAAAGAGAGCCATTTGACTTTTTGAATACAAAATTTGCTGGAATAAATAGCGGATGACATGTTGCGTTTGGAGAGCCTGATGTGCGTAAACAGGTGCTTCACAGAAGTTTATAATACTGAGCTGTGAAAATAAAAGAAACTCACATCTTCCTAGCAAAAATGTTTTCTTAGCCACAAATTTTGCATTTTCATAAGGGTAACAGGAAAATTGCACCATACAATTGGTTATGCAATTTTTCCTCAGTATGCTGATACTTCATATGTGGGAGATAACTACTGTTTGGGTGCACAGAAGGGCTTGGAAGGGAAGGAGCATCATTTGACTTTTTGAATGTAATATTCAGGATTTTGAGAATGAAAGATCTGTCCAGGTGGAGAAATAATTGGATATGTCTGGTGAGATATATTTCAAAGTTGCTTATTTTCATGTGTACAATTGATTTATGAAATTAAAATTAAAATGATGGTTACACTTTAAGCTTCTATACCATTCCTCAGATTGGGTACAGTTGTAGCAAACACTCTGCCTTTAGAATTAGGTCTCTATTGATTTTTAAGCCTGTGGTCTCACATAGCTCAATTAAAGGCCAACTTGCCAAGAAAATGTGATCTAGATCAAAGTTGTCTATTCTCATGTCAATGAGGCGTCTAAATGAATTTAACCTTTAGTTTTGCCTAAAAGTGCAGGAGTTTGAATTCCAGGCATGGAAACTCACTCAGCACATTACAATATTTAGGAATCTCCTACTACACAAGTAATTGCAATCTGGTGTAAATGATTTATGATAAAAAGTTCAATGTAACTGGAGTGGTTGACTTTTAAATTGCACATTATCTATGAAGGTTATCTGTGAAATAAATTTATGTATGAAACAAAGGCATACAAAACATTACTTGACTGAGAGAACCAAGCTGTATAACCTGAAGGAAAACATAAGAAGGATGTTAAAACAAATGCATCATTTGCTACTTCTTGAGCCCTCCTTTGATGTATGTACTCCATCTTGTAATGCATTGTAAAGTATGTCATAGGATGCCTTATTGGAACATTATAAAATTGATCTTAGTGACAAGGAATTTTTAACAAAAGTCAACATCACATGGTGTTTTCTGCTGTACCTTTGGGAGTCTATTTTTGGAAAAGTTTGGACCCAGTCTTAGCTTAAAGGAAGCTCCAACATACTGCAACTCTGCTAGTCTCTGGGGCATCTGTCCCCCACAGGCAAATGTCCCATATTTTATTGCTCAACAACATTTGACTGCTCCTTCTGCTTTGTTCACTTTTGGTAGGTGAACAAGGAACTGTCTAGTTTTTATTTCTCTCTGTTTATGTTTTTCAGGTTTCCATTTGTGGACTTGTGGCACCCCAGAAGTTCGGTTGCCACAATGGCTTTGCCTCCCTCCAGGGGAGAGTGATGTTATTCCTGGAAGCAAAGAAGGAATCCCCTTACCAGGAAGTTCCAGCATACAACACAGTTCCTGTCCCAGGCCAGCAGGGGAAGCTCTAAACCTGACTTCAGGGGAGCTGCTCTTTCTGGTCAGGATGAGGAAGTTAGTGAGGAGTTAGAGCCGGAACAAGGTTAAGAGAGGTTGTGTGGAGAGGAGCTGGGGATAGGAGCTCCATCTGAGCTCACCCCAGGCTTGAGCTCCAGTGACCGGGCACTGGAGCCCGAGGCTGTGTGGGTACTAAAGCCCCGGCAGCAGAATCCGGAGGGCAGAAGACCGCAGATCCTCTGGCCCTACCCCAACTTATACTCAACGACACAGCAGCACGTGTGAACCAGAGACGCCAGACAGGAGTGGCCCCTGAAGCAGGCTCCAGCTGCCTGCCATGGGAGTGGAGTTCTACCTAAGTATTAGACAGAAAGAGGGACTTGAATAGAGTTTACAGCAGCAAGTAACTCAGAGAATAGCGCTAGAAAGGAGACCTCACAACCCACCTGACTAGGAAAATACCCTAATTGCTTCAAGGCAGACCGGCTCCAGAACCATCTGTAACCTAAGTCTCTGACTGTACCTGCACTGCTCAGTAAAAGGTAAAGGAAACTGCACCCTGCTGTGTCCTCTAAGTCATTCATGTGTCACCTGCCCTGCACCACATTCACCACCAACATCACCTTTAATATCCTAACTGCCCTGGGACACAGCTCTACCCATGGAGAGCATAACCATCTTTGCTGCCCTATCATCATCCCAGAGGATCTGCATTGCAGCGTCGGTCCCCTGACCGAATACCACGTGTGGCATCACGAACACTTTATTACAAACTTTATTATCCTTTTTTCACTGTCCCTTTTATTGGACGCCCAATGCCATGGACAGGGTCACTGCTGCTGTGACATTTCCCCTTTAAGAAGCAGCCCGGTACCGAGTATCCCCACTGCCCTGGTGGGCGATCCAGACTACGCCTGATTCAGTGGACTATGTGGGACTTGCGTGGAAACTTTGTTTTTTAATAAAATTATATACCAAGGAAAGTGTGGGTTGTATTTATTTACATAAAGATTTTTTGTGTGTGTTTTTGATTCTTACTTACTGGGTCAGTGATGGGGGTGTCAAATATACACTTCTCCATTACTAATACCAGGGCTTCATATCAGCTGTGTTTTTAGACACTACACAGCTGACGTCAACCCAAAACTCCATTACCGCGATTGCCAAAGCACCATGGCATTAGGAAGAGTCAAGGCAAAGCGCCAGAATTGGCACATCTAATGTCATGCACCACGGTGCGGTTGCAGGCTGGTATTTTTATACTGGTAAAGGCCCGATTACAGGGACCTGCACAGCCTGATAATATCAGCTCATAACTTTCTGCATTACCTTTGCTGATTACAAAAATGGGGGGAACCCCAAGTTTTTTTTACATTTATTTACATATTTAATAAAAAAAACCTGTCCAATAAACTCCACAAGTGTCGAGGTGTTGTGCAATTATATGTCTATATGTCTGTCGCTCTGTGTATATGTTTGTCTAAATGACTGTCTTTATAGCTGTCTAGTTATCTATCCAACAGAAAAAAAGAGACTCTCTTCTCCAATGATTAATGTAAAAATCATTAAATGGAATCTGTCTCCACATTTGACTGATGTAAACTATTAATATGGGCATACAGGTTATAGACTGCTGAGGAGAGTCCTACCTGTATGTCTCATATCAGATGTGTTATTGCTGAGTATCACGTTTTATTACTCTCTATAAATGACCTCTTCCAGGCTCTGGGGGATGGTGTCTGTAAGATAATTCTTCTCCAGACAATAGAAAGTGAAATTACCAGTGTGGTACGAAATGGTGACCGGTGTTACCAGTGTGATATGTAATGGCAACTCTCTGCTCTCCTGATCTCACTGCAGAGCTGTGTGTGATTATACCTGACTCATCTGCAGGTTCCTCTCAGTTTTAGCTTCCAACTCACAGGCAGACAGGGATGCAATATTATTGCAATAAAGCAGAGCTGGGAGAAGCAAAAAATGTGTTTGCATGAAAGCAAATTTCATTTCTACTGCTGTGAGTTGGTTACGTGTCTCACTAGTAACTCCCCCATCATGTAAAATAAGCTTTGGGGGCAGAGTTATATTTCCAGCACCATCCTCCGCAGAGCCTGGAAAAGGTCATTTATATAAAGTGATAAAAGATGATTTATCAGCAACAGCAAGGCATCTCATGAGACACACAGGTAGGACTTTTTTCAGCATTCTATAGACTGTATGCCCATATTAACCCCTTTACACCCGAAGGTGGTTTGCACGTTAATGACGGGCCAATTTTTACAATTCTGACCACTGTCTCTTTATGAGGTTATAACTCTGGAACGCTTCAGCGGAACTTTGCGATTCTGAGGTGTTTTTCTCGTGACATATTGTACTTCAGTGGTAGTGGTAAAATTTCTTCGCTTTAACTTGCGTTTATTTATGAAAAAAATGGAAATATGGCGAAAATTTTGAAAATTTTGCAATTTTCAAACTTTGAATTATTTTTATTCCCTTAAAACAGAGAAATATGTCACACAAAATAGTTAAAAAATAACATTTCCCACATGTCTACTTTACATCAGCACAATTTTGGAACCAAAATTTTTTTTTCTTAGGAAGTTATAAGGGTTAAAGGTTGACCAGCGATTTGTCATTTTTACAACAAAATTTATAAAGCCATTTTTTTAGGGACCACCTCACATTTGAAGTCAGTCACTTTGAGGGATCTATATGGCAGAAAATACTCAATATTGACACCATTCTTAAAACTGCACCCCTCAAGGTACTCAAAACCACATTCAAAAAGTTTATTAACCCTTCAGGTACTTCACAGGAGCTGAAGCAACGTGGAAGGAAAAAATGAACATTTAACTTTTTAGTCACGAAAATGATCCTTTACAAACATTTTTTTATTTTCACAAGGGTAAAAGGAGAAAATAAACAAATAATGTTGTTGCTCAATTTCTCCTGAGTACGCCGATACCCCATATATGGGGGAAAACCACTGCTTTGGCGCACGGCAGGGCTCGGAAGAGAAAGAGCGCAGTTTGACTTTTTCAAACCAAAATTGGCTGGAATAGAGATTGGACACCATGTCACGTTTGGAGAGACCCTGATGTGCCTAAGCAGTGGAAACCCCCAACAAGTGACACCATTTTGGAAACTAGACCCCCTAAGGAACTTTTCTAGATCTGTTGAGAGCACTTTGAACCCCCAGGTGTTTCACTAAAGTTTATACAGTTTATAATGCCTGGGTGTGAAAAAAAAAAATTTCTCCAAAAATGACTTTTTAGTCCCCAATTTTTGATTTTTCCCAAGGAAATTGAACCCCAAAAGTTGTTGTCAAATTTGTCCTGAGTACGTTGATACCCCATATGTGGAGGGGAAAAACTGTTTGGGCGCACGGCAGGGCTTGGAAAGGAAGTAATGACGTTTGGAATGCAGACTTTGATGGGTGTCATGTCCCATTTGCAGAGCCCCAGATATGCCCAAACAGTGGAAAACCCTCACAAGTGACCCCCTTTTGGAAACTAGACCCCCAAAGGAACTTATCTAGATCTGTGGTGAGCACTTTGAACCCCAAGTGCTTCACACAAGTTTATAATGCCCAGGTATAAAAATAAAAATCCTATTTTTTCCCACAAAAATGATCTTTTAGTCATCAATTTGTTATTTTCCCAAGGGTAACAGGAGAAATTGGACCACAAAGTTGTGGTCGAATTTGTCCTGAGTACACTGGTACCCTATATGTGGGAGACAACTATTGTATGGGCACACGTTGGGGCTCCGAAGGGAAGTAGTGATGTTTTGGATTACAGACTTTGATGGAATGGTTTGTGGGTGTCATGTTGCGTTTGGAGAGCCCCTATTGTGCCTAAACAGTGGAAAACCCCCACAAGTGACACCATTTTGGAAACTAGACCTCCCAAGGAACTTATATAGAAGTGTGGGGAGAACTTTGAACCCCCAAGTGCTTCACAGAGATTTATAACGTAGAGCCATAAAAATAAAAATTCATAATTTTTTCCACAAAAATGATATTTTCACCCACAAATTTTTATTTTCCAAAGGGTAACAAAAGAAATTGGACCCCAAGAGTTATTGTGCAATTTGTCCTGAGTACGCTGATAACCCATATGTGGGGGTAAACTACTGTTTGGGCGCATGGCAGAGCTCAGAAGGGAAGGAGCACCATTTGACTTTTTCAATGCAGAATTGAGATCAGACGCCATGTCTCGTTTGGAGATCCCTGATGTGCCTAAACAATGGAAACCCCCAATTCTAACTCCAACCCGAACCCCAACACACCCTTAACCCTTTTCCCAACCCTAACCATAACCCTAACCACAAACCTAACCGTAACACACCCGTAACCCTAATCCCAACCCTAACCTTAATCCAAACTTTAGCCCCAACCCTAACCCTAACCCTAATGGGAAAATGGAAATAAATACATTTTTTCAATTTTATTATTTTTCCCTAACTAAGTGGTGATAAAGGGGGTTTGATTTACTATTTATAGCTTGTTTTTATGTTTGGCAGCTGTTACACGCTAAAATACGCTTTTTATTGCAAAAAATAGTTTTTGCATCATCACATTTTGAGAGCTATAACTTTTTCTTATTTTGGCCCACAGAGTCATGTGAGGTCTTATTTTTTTGCGGGACGAGTTGATGTTTTTATTGGTACCATTTTCGGGCACATGACATTTTTTGATTGCTTTTTATTACAATTTTTAGGAGGCAGGATGAACAAAAACCAGAAATTCATGAATTTATTTTGAAGGGGGCTTTTATTCCATTCAGGTGTGGTAAAATTGATAAAGCAGTTTTATTCTTCGGGTCAGTACGATTACGGCGATACCTCATGTATATAATTTTTTTATGTTTTGGCGCTTATATACAATAAAAACAATTTTATATAAAAATAATTATTTTTGCATCACTTTATTCTGCAAGGTATATCTTTTTCATTTTTTCGTTGATGATGCTGTATAGTGGCTCGTTTTTTGCAGGACAAAATTACATATTCAGCAGTACCATGTTTATTTATATCTGTCTTTTTGATCGCGTGTTATTCCATGTTTTGTTCGGAGGTATGATGATAAAGCATTGTTTTTTGCTTTGCTTTTTTAAGGTGTTCACTTAAGGGGTTAACTAGTGGGACAGTTTTATAGGGTGGGTCGTTATGGACGCGGTGATACTAAATATGTGTACTTTTATTGCTTTTTCTTTTTTTATTTACATAAAGAAACAAATTTATTGGGGAATATTTTTTTTATTTAGGAAATTTTTTTACACATGTTAATTTTTATTTTTTTTACTTTCTTACTTTGTCCCAGGGTGAGACATCACTATATAGTGTCAGATCGCTGATCTGACAGTTTTCAGAGTACTCTGTCAGATCAGCGATCTGACAGGCAGTGCAGGAGGCTTCCCCGCGCCTACTCTCAGCAGGCACTGACAAGCCACCTCCCTGCAGGATCCGGAAGGACATCGCTGCAATCTTGGATTCGGGGGCCTGCAGGGAGGAGGCCCTCGGAACAACGCAATCACATCGCGTTGTTCTGAGAGTCTCAGGGAAGCACGCAGGTAGCCCCCTCCCTTCACGATGCTTCCCTATGCCACAGGAACACTGCGATCATGTTTGATCACAGTGTTCCGGGGGTTAACGTGCGGGGAGCGGTCCATGACCACTCCTGGCACATAGTGCTGGGTGTCAGCTGTGAGAATCAACTGACACCCGGCCGCGATCGGCCACGCTCACCCTGCGGGCGCGTCCGATCGCATGTGATGTACTATACAGTCCATGGTCATACGGACCCAGGTACCATGGATGGGATAGTACGTCTAATGTCAGAAAGGGATTAATAGTTTAGATCAAATTTAGGTCAAATGTGGTGACAGATTCCCTTTAAAGGTACATCAATTCTAAGGGATACACTTATTAAAACTACTTAAAAAGAGAAACATAGGGGATGCATAGGACTCAAAAAACAGGTCCAGGGCACAATATAAAAAAAAAATCAATGGTGACTATCACATACACACTTCTCAGCCCATGTCATGAGGTGCACCTGCAAGGGTTCATTTATCTTCTGTCACTCAATCCATCTCTCAACCTTTGTTTTGGGCTATAAAGTGACAAAAAATCACACCTATATTACCTTATATTATATAATACCTTATATTAAGCTTTAATATAAAAATATACAGTGTTTACTAGAGATGAGCGACTTTGCCTGTTTTAGGGTCGAGTCGGGTTTCGTGAAACGTGACTTTCTCAAAAGTCGAGTCGAACGAAGTCAGCCGACTAGCGGAAAAGGTCGGGTCGGAGTTCAAAATCCGACCCCAATGCAAGTCAATGGGGAATAACAGTCGGCAGGGAGTGGAGGACAGTAAACACACCTACAGTGCCCATTTCAATGCCAACGACATCAATTCTTATTACTTAAGCTTGTCAACCTTAATTTACTTTATAATAATAGTAACGCATTGAAAACTGGGGGTTATTTGGCTAAAGTTGTGGGGGGGGCAGGGCTGGCTTCAGGTTTTCATGGGCCCCGGGCCAAAGAGTCTCAGTGGGCCCTTTTAACACATACCACAATTCATGATGCTCCGATACGGCAGAGAAATAAAGGTATAGTCCAATGCCAAATACTTCACTTCTTACATTACATGAGTGATATCTATTGTAAATTCTACAATAGCTCAAGAACCGGACAGTATAGTCCTCCATACAGCATTATGGGCACCACATAGTGCACCATACAGAATAATGAGCCCCATATATTGCTGTATACAGAATATTGAGCCCCATATATTGCTACATACAGAATGGGCTCCATATAATGCTCCATACAGAATAGGCCCCATATGTGCTCCATATGATTCTCCATATATAAAGGGCCCTATATGATGCCCCATAAATAATGAACCCCATATGATGCTCCAGTATATGATGTGCCCCATGGATGATGCTCCTGTGTATAATGGGCCCTATCTATGATGCTCAAGTGTATGATGGGCCCCATATATAATTCCCCAGTGTATAATGCTCCCCATATATTGCTCAACCATTAAAAAAAATGAAATACTTCTCCTCGCTGGGCACTGCTCTACTCTGGACTCCTCAGTGTCGTCATATTCCATCTCTCTGCACTGTGACTTTTGAGGCAGAGGGCGCACAGACGTGACGTCATCGCGCTCTCTGACCTGAATGTCACTGTCAGGAAACGCGGAAAACGTCACAGCGGTGGAGCAGGGAGAGGTAAGTATTGCAAGTGCTGGGGCCCTGAGCAAGCAGGGGGGCACCCTCGTGGGCGCCAGGAACTGGCACAGGGCCCCTCATAGTACAACGGTGTCTCTGACGGTTAGTGGGCGCCCCCACCTGCTCAGGGCCCCGGCACTTGCCCGGGTGCGCCACGTGCTGACGCCGGCCCTGGGGGGGGACAGCCCAGTTAGGGAGGTGGAAAAATATGTTGAGGTGTAGGCTGGACGTTCAGCAGCTGCAAAAGGAGGAATTGGAGAAGTCGGAGGAAGAGGAGGACAAAGCAAGCCATTTTGCTGGCAAACTATGTGTCAACAGGGGAAGGTGGTACAAAATCTTTGAAACCCAGGCATGGTTCATTTTAATGAAGGTGAGATCACCTACTTTTTGGGTCGACAGCCGGGTCCTTCTTTCTGTCAGGATAGATCCAGCAGCACTGAATACTCTTTCTGATAGCACACTACCAGCAGGGCAAGCGAGCTCCTGTAAGGCATATTGTGCCAATTCAGGCCAGGTGTCCAGTTTACAGGCCCAGTAGTCAAAGGGGAATGACCTGTGAGGGAGAACATCGATAGGGGAGGAGAGGTAATTTTGAAACATAGTTGACAACTGTTGTCTCCTGTCTGTTGCAATCGATTCAGTATTACCAGTCGTGTGAGCGTTACTCGAGAAATCAGACCACAACATGGTCATGAAACCCCTGTCTCCAACGCCACTTTGGCTGTGTGTACCACGAACACCTCTTCCATTTGGCCCCGTACGGCTCATGGTAGAACCTGCACCGCAGCTGTGTGCTGGGAATGCCTCTAACAGTTTACCAGAGTTGCTTGTTTGTTCGCCAATATTAGCTCTAGGTTCTCCTGTGGCATGAGGAGCACTTTTTGCCAAATCCACATCCCTCCAGTCACGCACAAACCCTGTACCTGACCTTGGCAAGCCAACATTTTCTCTTGCCCCCTGAGAAGTATCCTCCGCCTCAAAATAATCATCCCCCTCATCCTCCTCCTCTTCTTCCTCCACCTCATCCAGGACAGTTACCTGAGCAGACAATGCCTGACTGTCATGAAGGCTTCCCTCCTCCTCCTCCGCTGCAGATGCCTGATCTTTAATGTGCGTCAAAGTTTGCATGAGCAGACGCATAAGTGGGATGCTCATGCTTATGATTGCGTCATCTGCGCTGACCAGCCGTGTGCATTCCTCAAAACACTGAAGGACTTTACAGAGGTCTTTCAGCTTTGACCACTGCACACCCGACAACTCCATATCCGCCCTCAAACTGCCTGCCCGTGGATCGTCCCACAAATGCATTACAGCCTGCCTCTGTTCGCACAGTCTCTCAACCATGTGCATGGTGGGGTTCCACCTTGTTGCAACGTCTATGATTAGGCGGTGCTTGAGAAGGCGGAGCGATCGCTGCAGCCTCTGCATACGACTCTATGGGCGAGCAACGGATGTGCTAGCACAGTCTTCGCACCTTATGGAGCAGGGCTGGTAACTCCGGATAATTATTTATGAAGCACTGCACCACCAGGTTCAAGGTGTGAGCCAGGCAAAGTATGTATCTGAGTTTTGCCAGGGCTATGGCCGCCAAAAAATTACGGTCGTTATCACTGATTACCTTGCCTGGCTCAAGATGTAGACTGCCTAGCCATGACTCAGTTTCTCGCTGCAAGTAGTCGGCCAGTACCTCCGCAGTGTATCTGTTGTCGCCCAAAGACATCATCTTTAAAATAGCCTGCTAACGCTTACCACTAGCTGTTCGATAGTGGGACACCTCGTGTGCAACACTGGCAGCTGCGGATGGAGTGCTCATGCGACTGCGCTCTGTCGACAAGCTTTCACTTCTGGAGGAGGGAGGAGGGTCGAACGCCTACAGCCAACTGTTGCCTATACCGTGGGCTAGGCAGCACTGTCCCACCGCCGCTGTCCCCTGTGGACCCTGCATCCACCACATTAACCCAGTGCACAGTGATGGACACAAAACGGCCCTGGCCATGCCTACTGGCCCATACATCTGTTGTGAGGCGCACCTTTCCACTCACTGATTGTTTGAGTGCATGGACAATGCAGTCTTTCACATGCAGGTGGAGGGCAGGGATGGCTTTTCTAGCAAAGAAGTGCCGACTGGGTAGGTCATAGTGTGGGTCAGCATAGGACATGAGCTCTCGGAACGCTGCGCTTTCAACCAAACGGAAGGGCATCATCTCTAATGAGATCAGTTTGGCAATGTAGGCATTCAAAGCCAGTGAGGTTTTGCAGTCCGTCCACGCTTGCAAGTGCATGGTGTTTAAATGTCTAAGCATGCAACTGGTATTCAATTTTCGGAGATTTTTCCCCCGGCTAAAGGTCCTTCCGCACTTCTTACAGATAACCTTTTAACCTTTGCCTCATCAATTGGATTTTTGGTAAAAAAAGTGCCACACTGCACTCTTCCTACTATGGGATAAATTTTCAGGGCTTGCATGCTGTGCTAATTTGACCATCTAGTCAAGCTGTCCTGCAACTCTTTTTGTTTTTTAACACGTTTTTTGACTGCTACTGGCCTGCCAGGTTACCGCAGCTGAGATGTCGATGCCTGCCGCGGATCCTCCTCCTCTTCTGAGCTATTGCCAGCGGCACCCTCTTCCCCCAATGGATGCCAATCCGGGTCAACAACTCTGTCATCCATCATCTCCTCTTCAATTTCATTTGCACCTTGCTCTGTGTCACCGTGTAAGGTGTTAGAGTATGTGGAAAGGGGCACCTGAGTTTCATCAGGGTCAGATTCTGTCTCAGTAGACTGCAAGGGCAATGTAGTGCTCTGGGTGAATGTACCAGCAGAATCAGATAGCAGTGGCTGTGCATCAGTGCACTCCTTGTCAAAATCATCTTGGACTGGGGAATTTTGGATTTGACTTGATAACCCTGGCATGGTATGTGAAATGAGCTCAATGGAGTAATCTGAAGTGTGGCCTGCCGCATCCTTCACTTTTGGTGGGGGT
>JARQOD010000001.1:242168696-242203714 GCA_033576555.1 Oophaga sylvatica
TTTGGCAGAAAGTGCTCCTCCATCCACCACTGGCAGTGCATCATTGACACCAGGAACATTGGCCCACATGTGTGATTATGTCTTGCAGATCCTAATAAGGGACCCCTGCATTGCAAAAATTATGAAGGATGAGACTACTGTTGGCCAGCATCCTCGTCCACGCTATAAAGGCAAATTACAGAACATCATGCCACAGGAGAACCTAGAGTTAATATTGGCGAACAAACAAGCAACTCTGGTAAACCGTTTGTTAGAGGCATTCCCAGCACACAGCAGTGGTGAAGGTTCTACCACGATCCGTACTGGGCCACATAAAAGAGGTGTTCGTGGTGCACACAGCCGAAGTGGCATTGGACACAGGGGTTTCATGACCATGTTGTGGACTGATTTCTCGAGTACCCGCTCACACGACTGGTAATACTGAATCGATTGCAACAGACAGGAGACAGCAGTTGTCAACTATGGTTCAAAATTACCTCTCCTCCCCTATCGATGTTCTCCCTCACAGGTCATTCCCCTTTGACTACTGGGCCTGTAAACTGGACACGTGGCCTGAATTGGCACAATATGCCTTACAGGAGCTCGCTTGCCCTGCTGGTAGTGTGCTATCAGAAAGAGTCTACAGTGCTGCTGGATCAATCCTGACAGAAAGAAGGACCTGGCTGTCGACCCAAAATGTTGGTGATCTCACCTTCATTAAAATGAACCATGCCTGGGTTTCAAAGGATTTTGTACCACCTTCCCCTGATGACACATAGGTTGCCAGCAAAATGGATCACTTTGCCTCCTCTTCCTCCAACTCTCCAATACCTCCATTTGCAGCTGCTGAATGTCCAGCCTACACCTCAAAATATGCCAGTTTTTCCACCTCCCTAACTGGGCTGTACCCACCCCAGGGTTGGCGTCAGCACCTGGCGCACCGAGGCAAGTGCCGGGCCCTGAGCAGGTGGGGGGCCCACTCGCCGTCAGAGACACCGGTGTACTATGAGGGGCCCTGTGCCAGTGCCGACGCTCACGAGTGGGCCCCACCTGCTTGCTCAGGGCCCCAGCACCTGAACAGTCACAGTGCAGAGAGCTGGAAGATGGCGACGCTGAGGAGTCCAGAGTAGAGCAGTGCCCAGGAGGAGAGGTATTTCATTTTTTTAATGTTTGGAGCAATATATGGGGAGCATTATACACTGGAGAATTATATATGGGGCCCATCATACACTTGAGCATCATAGATAGGGCCCATTATACACTGGAGCATTATATGGGGCCCATTATATATGGAGCATTATATAGGCCCATCATGCGCTGGAGCATCATCCATGGGGCCCATTATATACTGGAACATCATATGGGGCCCATTATATATGGAGCATTATATAGGCCCATCATACGCTGGATCATCATCCATTGGGCCCATCATATACTGGAGCATCATATGGGGCACATTATATATGGAGCATTATATAGGCCCATCATACACTGGAGCATTATCCATGGGGCCCATCATATACTGGAGCATCATATGGGGCCCATTATATACTGGAGCATCATCCATGGGGCCCATCATATACTGGAGCATCATATTGGGCCCATTATATATGGACCATTTTATAGGCCAGTCATACACTGGAGCATCATCCATGGGGCCCATCATATACTGGAGCATCATATGGGCCCATTATATATGGAGCAATATATAGGTCCATCATACGCTGGAGCATCATCCATGGGGCCCATCATATACTGGAGCATCATATGGGGCCCATTATATATAGAGCATTACATAGGCCCATCATACACTTGAGCATCATTCATGGGGCCCATAATATACTGGAGCATCATGTGGGGCCCATTATAAATGGAGCATTATATAGGCCCATCATACACTGGAGCATCATCCATGGGGCCCATCATATACTGGAGCATCATATGGGGCCCATTATATATATGGAGCATTATATAGGCCCATCATACACTGGAGCGTCAACCATGGGGCCCATCATATACTGGAGCATCTTATGGGGCCCATTATATATGGAGCATTATATAGGCCCATCATAAACTGGAGCATCATCCATGGGGCCCATCATATACTGGAGCATCATATGGGGCCCATTATATATGGAGCATTATATAGGCCCATCATACACTGGAGCATCAACCATAGGGCCCATCATATACTGGAGCATCTTATGGGGTCCATTATATATGGAGCATTATATAGGCCCATCATACACTGGAGCATCATCCATGGGGCCTATCATATACTGGAGCATTATGTGGAGCATCCATAATGTTCCATATTATGTATGGAACATTATATGGGACCAATTATGTATGGAGCAATATATGGGGCTCATTATTCTGTATGGTGCACTATGTGGTGCCCATAATACTGTATGGAGGACTATACTGTCCGGTTTTTGAGCTATTGTAGAATTTACAATAGATATCATTCATGTAAAGTATGAAGTGAAGTATTTGGCATTGTACTATACCTATATTTCTCTGCCGTATCGGAGCATCATGAATTGTGGTATGTGTTAAAGGGGCCCACTGAGACTCTGTCGCCCGGGGCCCATGAAGTCCTGGAGCCAGCCCTGCCCCCCCACAACTTTAGCCAAATAACCCCAGTTTTCAATGCGTTACTATTATTATAAAGTCAATTAAGGTTGACAAGCTTAAGTAATAAGACTTGATGTCGTTGGCATTGAAATGGGCACTGCAGGTGTGTTTACTGTCCTCCACTTCCTGCCAACTTTTCTTCCCCATTGACTAGCATTGGAGTCGGTTCGAGTTTCAGTCGGACCTTCAACTTTTTTTCGATTTCGGCCGATTTCGTTTCGACTCGACTTTTGCGAAAGTCGGGTGGTCCGAAACCCGACTCGACCCTCCCGGAGTCAAAGTCGCTCATCTCTAGTCACTAGAGGCAAATGCATGTCACAATTTTCAGAGTTATATTTTTAAAATATTTGGAAAAACCAATTATCATTTCCTTTTCACTTCACAAATGCAGTCATGGCTGAAAGTTTTGGCAACCTTGAAATTGTTCAAGAAAATAAAGTAATTCTCCCAGAAGAATATTGCAATTACACAAGTGTTATACATATTTAATTCCTTTGTGTGCATTGGAACAATATAAAAAACAGAGAAAAAAGGCAAATTGGACATTACTTAAAAAAAAAAAAAAAAAATCGCCCAGACAAAATTGTTGCCACCTTCAATTTAACTGTGCCTGATGTGCCTAAACAGTGGAAACCCCCCACAAGAGACCCCATGTTGGAAACTAGACCCCAGAGGAACTTAACTAGATGTGTGGTGAGTACTTTGAACACCCAAGGGCTTCACAGAAGTTTATAACGTAAAGCCGTAAAATTAAAAATCATATTTTTTTTTCCACAAAAATGATTTTCCCAAGGGTAACAGGAGAAATTGAACCCCAAAAGTTATTGTACAATTCTTCCTGAGTACGCTAATGCCCCATATGTGAGGGTGCACCACTGTTTGGGCACATGGCAGAGTTCGGAAGGGAAGTAGCTTCGTTTGACTTTTTCAACGCAAAATTGGCTGGAATTAAGATCGAATGCCATGTCGCATTTGGAGAGCCCCTGATGTGCCTAAACGAAGAAACTCCCCACAAGAGACCCCATGTTGGAAACTAGACCCCAAAGGAACTTATCTAGATGTGTGGTGAGAACTTTGAACCTCCAGGTGTTTCCCTAAAGTTTATAAAGCCGTGAAAATAAAAAATAATTTTTTCCCACAAAATAAATCTCTTATTTCCAAATTTTTAATTTTCCCAAGGGTAACAGGAGAAATTGGACCACAAAAGTTGTGGTCCAATTTGTCCTGAGTACTCTGATACATTTTGGAATGTAGAATTTGATGGAATGGTCTGCGGGCATCATGTCACATTTAGAGAGCCCCTGATCTGCCTAAACAGTGTAAATGCCCCACAAGTGACCCCATTTTGGAAACTAGACCCCCCCCAAGGAACTTATCTAGATGTGCCTTAACAGTGGCAATGACCAACAAGTGGATCTAATCTACTGTTTCCTGGTATGTGAATATTATAAATGACTCCGAATCTCACCGCAGCTCAGCCCAGCTGGGAACAGACCCCAGTGACCGGATGTAACTGCGGTGACTTTGGCGAGATCCCCACTCACTATGCTAGCGGGGATCTCACCGGCAGCTCAGCCCCACTGGGAATGGAGCCCAGTGACCGAATGTAACCTCTATGATGTCACCCCCGGTTACTGACGCTGCATTCCAAGCAGCAAATTCACGAGTGGTTCTCAGCATGGACGGTCGCATCTTGCACCGTCCAGGTTGAAAAATAATGTTTTTATGTTTGGCTGCTGTCACACGCTAAAATATGCTTTTTATTGCAAAAAATAGTTTTTTCACCACATTTTGAGAGCTATAATTTTTCCATATTTTGACCCACAGAGTCATGTGAGGTCTTGTTTTTTGCGGGTTTCATTTTCGGGCACATGATATTTTTTGATCGCTTTCAATTCTGATTTTTGGGAGACAGAATGAGCAAAAACCTGCAATTCATGAATTTCTTTTTGGGGGGTTTATACCATTCCGTGTGTGGTAAAATTGATAAGGCAGTTTTATTCTTCAGGTTAGTACGATGACAGCGATACCTCATTTATACTTTTTTTATGTTTTGGGCCTTTTCTATAATAAAAACTATTTTATAGAAAAAATAATTGTTTTTGCATCACTTTATTCGGAGAGCTAAACATTTTTTATTTTTCCGCTGATGGAGTTGTATGGTGGCTCGTTTTTGCGGGACTAGATGACGTTTTCAGTGGTACCATATTTATTTATATCTGTCTTTTTGATCGCGTGTTATTCGACTTTTTGCTTGGCATTATGAAGGTAAAGCATTGTTTTTGCCTTGTTATTTTAAACGGGTAAACTAGTGGCACAGTTTTATAGGTCAGGTCATTACGGACACGGCGATACCAAACATGTGTACTTTTTTTCATTCAAATATTTATTTAGAGATAGGATATATATTGATTTTTTTATTATTTTTGATATTTTTTTAATTTTTAGAATTATTTAAATTTTTTTTTACTTTTTCCTAACTTTTTTACATAGTCCCACTATGGGACAATCCTTTTTTGCAGGCTGATCGCTTCTATAGCATGCAGATGAGGCAGCATGTGTATGCTATAGAAACTGTCAGCGCTGCACTGACAGAGACTTGCTGATCATGCACTGCGCATGATCAGAAAGTTTACTTAGCTCTGGTGAGCTGGATGTCGTCATGATGACATCTGGCTCACCATGACAATGATCGCCATCCCGCGTCATGCTGCGATGTCTCTGAACCAAAGGCAGAGGTGCTGTCAACCCCTGTGCAGGCTCCCGGAATGCTGCGATCTTATTAGATCTTAAAGTTCCGTGAGCGGTCTGTGACCACTCCTGGCACCTAGTGCCGGGTGTCCACTGTCAGAATCAGCTGACTCCCGGCCACGATCGGCCATGCTTCACCCATGAGCGCGGCTGATCACTATGGCGTAATATTCCATCCATGGTCAAATTGGACCAGGGCACATGGACGGAATATTACGTCTAACGTCAGAAAGGGGTTATTATTTGTTTGAACTCCCTTTGGAATAAATAACTGCAATCAATTGCTTCCTATAACCATCAACAAGATTCTTAAACCTCCTGACTGGAATTTTGGACCACTCTCCTTTGACAAACTGCCCCAGGATTCTCATAGGGTGCCTTCTCCAAACACCAATTTTAAGATCTCTCCACAAATGTTCAATGGGATTTAGTTCCAGCCACATTGCTGACCACTTCAGAAATCTCCAGCACTTTGTTTCCATCCATTATTGGGTGCTTATTGAAGTATGTTTGTGGTCATTGTCCTGCCGACATATGACATAGGATGCAAACCCAGCTTTCTGACTCTGAGCACTACATTGCGACTCAAAATCCTTTGGTAATCTTCAGATTTCATGATGCCTTGCACACAGTCAAGCCACCCAGTGCCAGAGGCATCAAAACAACCCGAAAACATTGTTGAAGGCACACAATGCAAAGATTGAGTCAACCTCTCCCCTTTTGCTTATGTTTGAAACAAAATTGTTTACCCACAATTTTGTTAAGGTGCCAACAATCTGGTCCGGACCATTTTTGGGGTTTTATGTCAAATTATGTCCAAATTGCCTTTTTTCTCTGTTTTTTGTATTGTTCCCATACACACAAAGGAAATAAACTTGTGTATAACAAAACGTGTCTAATTACAATACTTTTCTGGGAGAAAAACTTCATTTTCTGAAATAATTTCAAGGAATTCCAACATGTTCGGCCATGACTTTTCTTGCTACTTTGTGTTCATGTGTCACATAAAATTCCAACAAAATGTATTTAAGTTTGTGTGCATAGTGTAAACAAATGTGGAAAGTTCACAAGGTATGAATACTTTTTCAAGTCACCATATTGATCAATTTTAAGCTATTATTGGGGAAGATGCTATGATCTATGTTTTTTAAAACAAAAAATTGATACATTTATTTAATTGTTAATGAATTTTACATTATTCAATAGCCAAGAGATGCAGGAATGCAGTCAATATCTTGAATATAGCCAAGCCTATGTGTCAAATATATAGTTTGTGTAAAGCATTCAAGGAATGTATCCCAGTGACTCACTGATCAACAAACTACAGGAAAGATAGAAAATGGAAAAATAGCCTGGTTCCAGACATTATACTAGTATACAAGCTTCAATCTAGAGTGGAATGTAAAAGTTTTGGCATCTCTGGTCAAAGTTAATGTTATTGTGAATAGTTAAGCAAGTTTAAGATGAAATGATCTCTAAAATGCCTAAAGTTAAATATTACACATTTCCTTTGTATTTTAGGAAAAAAAAAAAATTTTCCTCTTTTACATTTTGAGTAGTGTTGAGCGATACGATACTGCAAATATCGGGTATCGGCCGATATTAGCTGTATCGGGCTTTCGATTCCGAATACCGATATTTTCGTCATATCGGATACCGGAATCGGATTTGTCACTGTCACTGTGAGTGTCCGTCGGTCGGGTCTGTCAGGAGTCAGCGGCACTTACCTGGCAGAAGATCTCCGGCGGTCACGTCCTGGACTGCTTGATGGCCGCCATTATCTTCTCCCTGGCGGTCACATGCAGTTTTTTCGCGATAACTGCAGTGACTGCAGGGTAATCCCGGCCGTAAACCAGTCCGATGACGTCACCGCCGGGGAAGCAGGTAATCAGCTGTGCTGCGCCGGGATGACAGGCTCTGCCTGCCTGCCTGCCTCTGATGTCATTCTGATGTAGCAGAGCTGGATCGTCGTGGGACACTCGTTACTATGGACTGCGTCGGACAGGTGGTATACTGCTGGTTTTTTTTTTCATTTTTTTACAGGAGATCGATGGCGTCGCAGGATGAGACTGTAATAAAAGTAATGAAAACTGTGTGTTTTTTTTTTTATTAAATTAAAAAACTTTTTTATGAACATTCACCCCGTCCGGGTACATCAACAATTTAACTATTTACATACAGGGACCCTGTCCGGGTTATTTATAATTCTTTGGCAGGGGTGTTCCAGGTACCACCTGGTACTCTTCTGATGCTTGCCAAACATCCGAGACACCAAAGACCACCAGACCTGATGACGTCGTGTGGCCTGTACAGTCAAGTCTTTTCTCATCCGGTCCTTATCTGCCCGGTCCTTCTCCAGGTTACGTTGCCGAAGCTTTTGGGTTTCTCGCTGCTCCCTTTGTCGCTCTGCTTCCCGCTCCCAACGTCTCCACTCTTCCTCCTGACGCCGGTTGAAATTCTCCTCCACCAGCAGCTCCATGTCTCCACCATCAAACTGCAGCTTACAGTGTCCGGTTTGCGGCAGCTCTCCTGGCGCCCCCCAGTCCTGGCGGCGCTCAACTGCGGAGGAAGCAGCCGGCTCTGGAACAGATGACAGTCGGGGCTCCGGTACAGACAGGTAGACCTCTGGTGCCTGCGCGGCCTCCTCCATGAGGACGGTGTCGCTTCTTCTGTCTCAGCGACGGGGGCAGACAGCGGGATCTGGGGTGCTGCCGGTGCAGAGTTTTTTGCAGGAACGGTGCCTCCACTGCGACAACGTCAACCGGATCACATTGCAAGGGCTGGGATGCCCGCACGGACTCCTCTACTAAAACGGGTGCCTCACCTTCCGGTACAGACACTTCAGGTAAGAGGGATTGGCGCCGCTCCAAGTTTAGTTTTAGGGCACGCCAGCTGGCTTCCATCCTGGCGACCTCCTCCCGGTGCCGGGCCAGGCCTCTTAGGGTATCCTCCGCTTCTTGCAGCGTAGGAGGGTTTCCAGGCCGGGTGCCCAACGGTGGTTCCGTGGCGATCGGGTCGCTTCCGTGGGGGGAGAGCTCTGACTGCTCCATCCCTTCACACTTCTGCTCGTGTCCATTAGCCATCTCTGCCAAGTCACATGTGTCATTAGCATCTGGAGAGGGCCCCTCTTTTGTAGGGAGGCGGGACCTTCGTGTTAGTTTCCGCACACTGAGGAGGATGAGGAGGCGGAACTGAAGAGCTGTGGGGCACGATCTTACATTGCAGTACCATTTACAGTGGTCTGCCATCGTTTTCGCGCCACTGAGTGAGTGTACACCCACGAAGAGCACGCCCTTCTTCTTCACCAGTGCCTCGTCGTGACGCAGATATGGCTGAAAAATGGCAAATACATTCTCTGATGATTTTAGCAATTCTCAAGCACAAAACCAGTTCAATTCAGGCACACAGGACTCGCTTATAGCGAGCTACAGAATCCTGTTCGTGACGCCCAAGTTGAGTCGCACAGAGCCAGAGGTTTTGGGGGTACTCGGCACCGAGCCCGTCGACTTCTATGGGGTATGTCACGGCTTTACCCGGCAATTGAATCAGAGTCTATTTTACTATGTAGAAGTGTATAAACTATAAATATATGTATATATATATATATGTCACAATGACATGTATATATATATATATATATATATATATATGTATTCTATGTGTGTATATTTTGTGTTTACAACGAAAGAAAGGGTTTTTTTTGTTGCGATATTTTGTTCCCATAGACTTACATGGGACTTCCGGTATCAGAATCGGTTATCGACGATATTTAGTGATATCGGCGATACCATTCCGATACGATATTTTTAGATATCAAGCAGTATCGCTCAACACTAATTTTGAGGCTATGTGCACACGTTGCGGAATTGCCATGGAAATTTCCGCGACAATTCCGCACCTCCCTGCCGCGGGAAATACGCATATTATAGGTATGCGTATTCCCGCTAAAAACTAGCGTTTTGCAAGCGTAATTAGCTTGCAGAATGCTAGCGTTTTACAAGCGATCTGACAGGTTGGTCACACGAGTCAAACAAGTGTTTGACTCGTGTGAACAACTTTTTACTATTGATGCCGCCTATGTCGCATCAATAGTAAAAAGATCTAATGTAAAAATAATAAAAAAAATAATAAATAATGATATTCTCACCTTCCGGCGTCCCCCGCAGCTTTCCCGCTTCTCAGCGACGCTCCCGGCCAATCCCGTTCCCAGGCATCCTTTGCAACAATAACCCCGATGACGTAGCATCTCGCGAGACCGATACGTCATCTGGGTGATCTCGCAATGCATTACTGGGAACGGGATTGGCCGGGAGCGTCGCTGAGAGGCGGGAAAGCTGCGGGGGACGCCGGAAGGTGAGAATATCATTATTTTTTATTTTATTTATTGTTTTTACATGGATATGGTACCCAGGGCCTGGAAGAGAGTCTCCTCTCCTCCAGACCCTGGGTACCATGCGCACATGAACTGCTTACTTTGCGCATGGTGGGCACAGCCACATGTGGAAAGTAATTAGTTCAATGCATTCCTATGGTGGCGGAATCGCCGTGGTTCCGCAAAAAGAATGAGCATGCTGCGGATTCTCCCGCGATGCGATTCCGCCGCGGAAAAACCCGCAGCATGTGCACAGTATTGCGGAATCCCATAGGCCATAATGTGTTGTATTGTGTAAGCGGTTTTGCTGCGGTTTCGCAACGTGTGCACAGGCCCTAAAAATAACAAAAAGAAAATGGGCCGATAAAAAAGTTTGTGCACCCTTGGAGATTTGTGTGTTCAAATAACTTTGACCAATGTTTCAAACCTTAATTTGCCTGTAAGGGTTATGGCTTGCTCACTATCATTTCTAGGAAAGTCCAGGTGATGCCAGTTTCCCAGCTTAATGAAAACCCAGCCTTCTCTAACCTTATGCAAAAAAACAGCAGCCATGGGTTTTCTAAACAGCTGCCTAGCACTCTGAAAATGAAAATGGTGGACACCCACAAAGCAGGAGAAGGTTATAAGAAGATAGCAAAACATTTTCATGTTGCCCTTTCCTCAGTTTGAAATGTAATTAAGAAATGACAGCTAACAGGAACAGTGGAATGCAACATAAGGTCTGGAAGACCAAGCAAAATTTCAATGAGATCTGCTTTTAGAATGCTAGAGAGAGAGGCAAATCAGAACCCCTGCTTGACTGCAAAAGACCTTCAGAAAGGATTAGCAGACTTTGGAGTTGTGGAACATTGTTCTGCTGTTCAGATATTCAAAGATACTTGCACAAATATAGCCTTCATGGAAGAGTCAACAGAAGAAAAACAAACCTGCGTCCTCACCATAAAATTCAGCATCAAAAGTATGCAAAATAACATCTAAAAAAGCCTGATACATTTTGCAAACAAGTCCTGCGGACCGATGAGGTTGAGACAGAACTCTTTGGCGACAATGATCAAAAGTATGTGTGGAGAAAAAAGTGTGTCGGACGGGTGTCAGCTGATTCTCACAGCACTTTAACCCCTGACACACTGCGATCAAACATGATCGCAGCGTTCTGGTGGCATAGGGAAGCATCGCGCAGGGAGGGGGCTTCCTGCGTGCTTCCCTAAGACGCTCAGAGCAACGTGATGTGATTGCGTTGCTCCGAGGGCCTCCTCCCTCCAGGCCCCCAGATCCAAGATGGCTGCGGGGTCCTTCCGGGTCCTGCAGGGAGGTGGCTTGTCAGTGCCTGCTGAGAGAATGGCGCCGGCAAGCCTCCTGCACTGCCTGTCAGATCGCTGATCTGACAAAGTGCTGTGCAAAATGTCAGATCAGCGATCTGACACTATATAGTGATGTCCCACCCTGGGACAATGTAAAAATGTAAAAAAATAAACATGTAAAAATATTTTTTAAAAAATCCCTAAATAAATTTAAAAAAAAATATTTCCCCAATTAACACATTATTATTATGTAAATAAAAAAAAACAATAAAAGTACACATATTTAGTATCACCGCGTCTGTAACAGCCCGCCTTATAAAACTGTCCCACTAGTTAACCCCTTTAGAGAACCTCTTAAAAAAACAAGACAAAAAAAGTGCTTTATCATAATACCACAAAAAGTGGAATAACACGCGATCATTGGCGATCATTGGCATTGGCAGTAGTGGAGCACATTTCTAATGGGGATTCCACCAGACAGAAAAGATAAAAAAAATTAAAAGTATTAATAAAATGCAACAGCAATTCAGTAATTCCTCCCTTGTCAACTCCCTGAATCCAAAGTCACTGAATCTCAAGTCACACTTACCACCGTTCGCACTTGCGCATCGGTCACAGTCAGCTTGCTCACACTCGCTGAAGCAGAAGATTTAGGCTATGTGCACACGTTGCGGATTCTGCTGCGGATGTACAGTAGCATTAGATTCAATGTTAAACAAAAAACGCAGTGCACATGCTGCGGATTTTTCCGCGCGGAATTGGGTGCGGATTTAAATCCGCAGCATGTCACTTCTTTTGTGCAGTTCCGCAGCGTTGTCAGACCTGCTCTAAATAGAAATCCGCAGGTCTGAAAACGCAGGGGAAATCTGCACAAAAACCCCGGCAAATCCGCATCAAATCCGCAGTCAATCCGCAGTAAATCCGCAGGTAAAACCCAGGTCATTTTACCTGCGGATTTACCAAAATCTGCACGGAAAATTCCGCAGCACAATCCGCACCGTCTGCACTTAGCCTTAAGAGATTTTTTTTTCCTTCAACAGCAAACCACCCTGCTGCTCAATGCACTTCCAGCTCAGAAACAGCTCAGAAACAGGGCGGTCACACCCTTATATGCACAAGGTGCACTTTGAACAAATTAAAAAACTAGATCTGAGCTGAAAAAGTAAGTTAATATATATGCAAAATGTAAATGCATATTGACACATGACCATTGCACAGAGAAAACCAGACACAAAAAACAAATATCCTAAAATAAAATAAATATTTTTTTATTTTTTGCAGGTAGTAATAATTATAAGGATATTTAGTAAACATAATTTGGATCAAAAGAATGTATAATCCATCCCGCCACGTCAAGGCAACCCATGTGGGACAGTCCTAACTCTTGTATTAAAAACCTATCTTTGTTAAAATAAAAAAAGTGCTAAAAATTATTTTTGTGGAAAAAATGTGATTTTTAATTTTCATGGCTCGACGTTATGAACTTCTGTGAAGCACTTGGGGTTGAGGATGCTCAAAAAGCATCTAGATAAGTCCCTTGAAGGGTCTAGTTTCCAAAATGGGGTCACTTGTGGAGGGTTTCCACTTTTTAGGCACATCAGTTTTGTAAATTTTGTTGGAAAAATTAGAAATCACTGGTCAGCTTTTAACTCTTATAACTTCCTAACAAAAAAATTGTTTCAAAAATTGTGCTGAGTAAAGTAGAGATGTGGGTAATGTTATTTGTTATCTCTTGTGTGACATAACGCTTTGATTTACGGGCATAAAAATTAAAATTTTGAATATTGTGAAATTTTCAACATTTTGCCAAATTTACATTTTTTTGCAAATAAACACAAGAAATGTTGAAGAAATTTTACCACTATCATAAAGTACAATATGTCGCGAAAAAACATTGTCGAATTAGTGGGATGCGTTGAAACGTTCCAGAGTTATAACCACATAAAGTGACTGGTCAGATTTCAAAATTAAGGCCTGTCATTAACCTACAAAGTGGCTTGGTCCTTAAGGGGTTAAACATATTATGGTTATGTGTGTTTATTATTTGATTTTGTACTTGATCTTCTCATTTGTGTGCACTGACTTAGTTATCCATTTGTAAGACTACCATACTGTCACACCTTTGGAGCATTATTTGCACAAACCCTGTTTATTTATTTTTTTATTTTTATATATACATGGTATATATTTGCATCACACTACCATCCATTATTTAAATGTTATTTATAGTCTATGTGTGTGTACCTTTTCATATTATATTTACAATCAATGTGTTGGTTTGATTCAGAGGTCTTCAGGTATATGTGGATGGTATTTTATTGCAAATTTTTGTTTCTGTGCAAGAAGAATGTAATTGTAAGGGAAACTATAATGTCAGTAAAATAGCTAGTAAGGCTGTATCCACATGTGGGTCATCCTGGAAATATGAGCTAATGGTCAGGACTATTTTGAAGCTGGGTGACTCAAAATAAGTTGTTCACATGTGAGATCTGCATATGCTGATATTATCCATAAATCATTTCTCCTTCCCTCAAGGAAACAGACGATAACTGTAGACAGAAACCTTTAGATATTTCAGTTATTACTCCATTTTTATTTTATCAATGTTTTGCATATTTGTGTGTCATTTTATTTTTATCTTTTTATATAGTTTATTGTAAATACTAGAGTTGAGTGAAACAGGTCGGTCAGATTCAAAAGTCACCGACTTTCGCCAAAGTTGGGTTTCGTTGGCCGAAACCCGACCATACTGTGCAGTCGGCCATGCAGTCGTCGGCCCTAGCACCCAAGTCGGTTTTCCCATAATGCTTGCAGGCGCCTATTTTTCAGCCAATGAGCAAGGACTTACACTGTGGGCAGCGAGATGACATGTGCAGCGTCCACCACCATCTTGGAGAAGGGCATTGCAGTGATTGGCTTGCTTGGGGGGCGTCATAGTGTCTATAAAAGCCCTCACCGCCGACCTCCATTTTACTTCTGCCGATCTTAACAGTAGAGAGAGGTTGCTGATGCTGTTTATCAGTAGGGAGAGAGTTAGGGCAGGAAATAGAATTTCTTCTGTGCTTGTGCTGATAGCAGTTGTGCTGCACAGTTAGTGTGCAGTGACAGGGGAGGATTTTCTTGTGTGCAGCAGCGCTGGATATTAGGCTGCCTGCTAGCTGTATTGCTGTGTGTACACTGCTGTGCAGACTGCTTTTTACACAGCACTAATACTTTGATTCTTTTTTTTCTGCACACTTACTGACTGTTCATTTTTTCCCACACCGTATAGAGCTGTACGCTACTCACACACTACCGTGTACCGGCTGGTATCACGGTCAAATCCATACTGAGTGAGCGTCTGTGTGTGACTCCGGAAATATATACGGAGATTGCAATTTTCCCCTACACCGTATACAGCTGTACGCTACTAAGACAGTACCGTATATCTGCTCTTTGTATTACGGTCAAATCCATACTGAGTGATCATCTGTGTGTGACTCCGGAAATATATACGGAGATTTAGATTTTCCCCAAAACCGTATACAGCTGTCCGCTTCTGATACAGTACCGTATATCTGCTCTTTGTATTACGGTCAAATCCATACTGAGTGAGCGTCTGTGTGTGACTCCGGAAATATATACGGAGATTGCAGTTTTACCCTACACCGTATACAGCTGTCCGCTTCTGATACAGTACTGTATATCTGCTTTTTGTATTACGGTCAAATCCATACTGAGTGAGCGTCTGTGTGTGACTCCGGAAATATATACGGAGATTTAAATTTTCCCCTACATCATATACAGCTGTACGCTCCTCATATCGTACCATATATATGCTGTTTTCTTCGGTACATTTTCCCAAACATGAGGAAGTATGGTGAAAGAGGCCACGGACGTGGGCAGGGGGGCCAGCTGGAAATAATGGTGGTGGTGCATCTGCTGGTAGTGCCAAAAGCCCAATAGCACCTAAGGCAGGAGGTGTTGAGCCTGTGTCATCGTCTGGCTCCAGAAGGCCTGGAAGGCTCCCTTTTCTGGGAGTAGGTAAATCGCTTTTAAAGCCTGAGCATCAGGAGAAGGTTTTGTTTACATTGCTGAAACATCCTCCAGCTCTATCGCCTCCTCTTCTAAAGTTTCAAAAAATGCAAGCACTGAGTCGCCAGTGCAGGCTCCTGGTCAGGAACAACACCTTTCCTTGTGTCCTTCACCCCCACCAAAAGTGAAGGATGCGGCAGGCAACACTTCAGATTACTCCATTGAGCTCTTTTCACATACCATGCCAGGGTTATCAAGTCAAATCCAAAATTCCCCAGTCCAAGATGATTTTGACAAGGAGTGCACTGATGCACAGCCACTGCTATCTGATTCTGCTGGTACATTCACCCAGAGCACTACATTGCCCTTGCAGTCTACTGAGACAGAATCTGACCCTGATGAAACTCAGGTGCCCCTTTCCACATACTCTAACACCTTACACGGTGACACAGAGCAAGGTGCAAATGAAATTGAAGAGGAGATGATGGATGACAGAGTTGTTGACCCGGATTGGCATCCATTGGGGGAAGAGGGTGCCGCTGGCAATAGCTCAGAAGAGGAGGAGAATCCGCGGCAGGCATCGACATCTCAGCTGCGGTAACCTGGCAGGCCAGTAGCAGTCAAAAAACGTGTTAAAAAACAAAAAGAGTTGCAGGACAGCTTGACTAGATGGTCAAATTAGAACAGCATGCAAGCCCTGAAAATTTATCCCATAGTAGGAAGAGTGCAGTGTGGCACTTTTTTTACCAAAAATCGAATTGATGAGGCAAAGGTTAAAAGGTTATCTGTAAGAAGTGCGGAAGGACCTTTAGCCGGGGGAAAAATCTCCGAAAATTGAATACCAGTTGCATGCTTAGACATTTAAACACCATGCACTTGCAAGCGTGGACGGACTGCAAAACCTCACTGGCTTTGAACGCCTACATTGCCAAACTGATCTCATTAGAGATGATGCCCTTCCGTTTGGTTGAAAGCGCAGCGTTCCGAGAGCTCATGGCCTATGCTGACCCACACTATGACCTACCCAGTCGGCACTTCTTTGCTAGAAAAGCCATCCCTGCCCTCCACCTGCATGTGAAAGACCGCATTGTCCATGCACTCAAACAATCAGTGAGTGGAAAGGTGCGCCTCACAACAGATGCATGGGCCAGTAGGCATGGCCAGGGCCGTTTTGTGTCCATCACTGTGCACTGGGTTAATGTGGTGGATGCTGGGTCCACAGGGGACAGCGGCGGTGGGACAGTGCTGCCTAGCCCACGGTATAGGCAACAGTTGGCTGTAGGCGTTCGACCCTCCTCCTCCTCCAGAAGTGAAAGCTCGTCGACAGAGCGCAGTCGCATGAGCACTCCATCCGCAGCTGCCAGTGTTGCACACGAGGTGTCCCACTATCGAACAGCTAGTGGTAAGCGTCAGCAGGCTATTTTAAAGATGATGTCTTTGGGCGACAACAGACACACTGCGGAGGTACTGGCCGACTACTTGCAGCGAGAAACTGAGTCATGGCTAGGCAGTCTACATCTTGAGCCAGGCAAGGTAATCAGTGATAACGACCGTAATTTTTTGGCGGCCATAGCCCTGGCAAAACTCAGATACATACTTTGCCTGGCTCACACCTTGAACCTGGTGGTGCAGTGCTTCATAAATAATTTTCCGGAGTTACCAGCCCTGCTCCATAAGGTGCGAAGACTGTGCTAGCACATCCGTTGCTCGCCCATAGAGTCGTATGCAGAGGCTGCAGCGATCGCTCCGCCTTCCCAAGCACCGCCTAATCATAGACGTTGCAACAAGGTGGAACCCCACCATGCACATGGTTGAGAGGCTGTGCGAACAGAGGCAGGCTGTAATGCATTTGTGGGACGATCCACGGGCAGGCAGTTTGAGGGCGGACATGGAGTTGTCGGGTGTGCAGTGGTCAAAGCTGAAAGACCTCTATAAAGTCCTTCAGTGTTTTGAGGAATGCACACGGCTGGTCAGCGCAGATGACGCAATCATAAGCATGAGCATCCCACTTATGCGTCTGCTCATGCAAACTTTGACGCACATTAAAGATCAGGCATCTGCAGCGGAGGAGGAGGAGGGAAGCCTTCATGACAGTCAGGCATTGTCTGCTCAGGTAACTGTCCTGGATGAGGTGGAGGAAGAAGAGGAGGAGGATGAGGGGGATGATTATTTTGAGGCGGAGGATACTTCTCAGGGGGCAAGAGAAAATGTTGGCTTGCCAAGGTCAGGTACAGGGTTTGTGCGTGACTGGAGGGATGTGGATTTGGCAAAAAGTGCTCCTCATGCCACAGGAGAACCTAGAGCTAATATTGGCGAACAAACAAGCAACTCTGGTAAACTGTTAGAGGCATTCCCAGCACACAGCTGCGGTGCAGGTTCTACCATGAGCCGTACGGGGCCAAATGGAAGAGGTGTTCGTGGTGCACACAGCCAAAGTGGCGTTGGAGACAGGGGTTTCATGACCATGTTGTGGCCTGATTTCTCGAGTAACGCTCACACGACTGGTAATACTGAATCGATTGCAACAGACAGGAGACAACAGTCGTCAACTATGTTTCAAAATTACCTCTCCTCCCCTATCGATGTTCTCCCTCACAGGTCATTCCCCTTTGACTGCTGGGCCTGTAAACTGGACACCTGGCCTGAATTGGCACAATATGCCTTACAGGAGCTCGCTTGCCCTGCTGGTAGTGTGCTATCAGAAAGAGTATTCAGTGCTGCTGGATCTATCCTGACAGAAAGAAGGACCCGGCTGTCGACCCAAAAAGTAGGTGATCTCACCTACATTAAAATGAACCATGCCTGGGTTTCAAAGATTTTGTACCACCTTCCCCTGTTGACACATAGTTTGTGTAATGTATGTGATACAGTTCATATAGCGTCTTGTGCTTGGGTGCGATGAAAATACTTGAGACACAGGTTGAAAAAGAAAGTCTTGTATTGCTTCATACAAATTGGCAAAAATAAACATACAGGTTGCAAACACAGAAGCAGGAGACACAGCGGGCCAAGTAATCTAAGTTCATCAATAACTCTCCACAACAGATTCAGATCTTCTTCTATGTTACCGCAAGTCCATGCAACCGTGAGGCTTTCAAGAGCAGAGTTCAGAGTCCACAAGAGCTCCAGAGTTTCTCAGTAGAAATGGCTGGAGTACAAAGTCCAAGGCTTCAGGAGTCAGAACACAGGTTCACTGCAGGCCAGATTCTGAAGCACTGATTGCTCAGGTGTGGCTGTTTAAGAAGCAAACGGAGAGAATCAGGGCGGGAACATGCAAGCTGGAAAACTCCATTTTAACTGAGGGCAAGATAGCTGCAGCAAAACAGAAAGCAAAATGGCCGACGAACAAACTGAGTTTCAGAAACAGATATACAGAACCTTACATTACTCCCCCCTTAGGGGCAACCTCCGGATGACCTCAGACCAGGCTTGTGTGGGTACCTCTGATGAAACTGACGGAGCAAGCGAGGAGCATTAACGATATTGACTGGCTCCCATGAGTTGTCCTCCACTGGGTAGCCCTGCCATTTGATCAGATATTGTAACTGATTTCTATACAACCTGGAATCTAAAATCCTTTCCACCACAAATTCTTCCTGACCATCGACTAGCACTGGGTCAGGGCAAGGAGAAGAACGTCCAGGAAACGTATTGGGTGTTGCAGCCTTTAGTAGGGATACATGAAAGACAGGGTGGATTCTCATAGTTCTGGGCAATTGAAGACGACAAGCAACGGCACTTATAATCTTACTGATTTTATAGGGTCCAATGTACTTATGTCCCAACTTAGATGATGGAATCCTTAACTTAAGATTTCTGGTTGACAGCCAGACCAGGTCTCCTACCTTAAAAACTGGTGCAGGTTTACGAAATTTATCTGCTGCCTTCTTGTACCTTTCCCGAGCCGATTCCAGATTCTCCTTTAGAAGATCCATATTCTTCTGTAAAGTCGTGACTCTTTCAGCCACTGCTGGCAAAGGCGTCTCTATGGGAAATCGTGGTAGAATATTAGGATGATAACCTAAATTAGAGAAAAAAGGAGACTGTTTAGTGGAGGCACTCTGAGAGTTGTTGTAAGAGAACTCAGCCAATGGAAGTAGATCCACCCAATCATCCTGTAGGTGGCAGATAAAACAGCGGAGATACTGCTCCAGGGTTTGATTGGTTCGTTCGGTTTGTCCATTAGTCTGGGGATGAAAAGCAGAAGAAAGGTTTACTTTAATGTCCAATGCTGCACAGAAATTTTGCCAAAACCTAGAAGTGAATTGCACCCCTCGATCCGAAATAACCTCATCCGGTACTCCATGTAAACGAAACACATCTTTAATCATCAAATCTGATGTCTGTTTTGCAGTGGGTAAGCCGACACAAGGGATAAAATGAGCTGCCTTTGTTAAACGATCAACCACCACTAGAATAGTGTTCTTCCCTTGAGAGGTTGGTAATTCGACAATGAAGTCCATAGAAATGGATCCCCACGGGCGGGACGGGGTGGGAAGAGGCTGTAACAGACCAGTTGGTGAAGAGCGAGGTGTTTTGCATCTTGCACAAACCTCACATGAAGTGACATAATCCAAAACATCCTTCCTACAAGTGGGCCACCAAAAGAAACGAGAAAGAAATTCCTGTGTCTTTAGAATTCCTCTATGCCCGGCTATTTTGGAATCATGAATGAGTTGCAATACTCTCAATCTGACTGTTTCAGGTATATACAGACGTTGTCCCAGAATCCACACACCATTCTTAAAGACAAGACTTACGTCCCTTGGGGGTTGAGCCAAAAAAGAATCCGCATGATATGCTTCCTTGATGTCTTTAATTAGGTCTTGATGATGAATCACTCCTAGGAATCTAGAGTCAGGAAGAATAGTCTTAGGAGGAGTAATTGGACGTGTCTCTGCTGAGTAAATCCTAGAGAGTGCATCAGCCTTTCCATTGCGCGATCCTGGTCTATAAGAAATAATAAAATTAAATTGGTTTAAGAAAAGATTCCAGCGAGCCTGGCGAGGAGTCAGGCACTTAGCCGACCTGATAAACTCAAGATTACGATGATCTGTCAGAACGACTATTTGCTGTGCAGCTCCTTGCAGAAGGTGTCTCCATTCTTTGAAGGCGGCAATAATGGCCAACAACTCTCTATTGCCCACATCGTAGTTCTTCTCAGCCGAAGATAACTGCTGGGAAAAGAAGGCACAGGGATGCAAGACATTCTTCTCACCTGTTCTCTGAGAGAGTATAGCTCCCACGGCACAGTCTGAAGCATCCACCTCTATTATGAAGGCAAGCTCTGGGTTGGGATGTACTAGAATAGGTGCAGTGGTAAATTTATCTTTTAGACGGGAAAATGCTTCCTGGGCTTGGGGAGTCCAGGAGAACTTAGACTCTTTCCGGGTAAGTTGGGTGATAGGTGACACTACCTCAGAGAAATTTCTAATGAAACGTCTATAGAAGTTTGCAAACCCGATGAAGCGCTGTACCTCCTTCACATTTCTAGGACTTGGCCAATCATTGATGGCTTGGGTTTTACTTCCATCCATACTAATTCCTTGTGTAGACAGTACATACCCCAGAAATTGAATTTCGGTCTTATGGAATTCACACTTTTCAAACTTGATGTAAAGATGATTTTGTCTTAGACGTTCCAAGACCATTCTCACATGTCCATGATGTTCCTCTGTGGAGTTAGAAAAAATTAAAATATCATCCAAATAAATTACCACGAATGTATCTAGGAGATCCCTGAAGATGTCATTCACCAAGTGTTGGAAAGTGGCTGGGGCGGTACTCAGACCAAAAGGCATAACCAGATATTCAAAGTGTCCATAGCGTGACCTGAATGCAGTCTTCCATTCATCCCCAGGTCTAATACGGACTAAGTTATAGGCCCCACGAAGATCTAGTTTAGAAAAAATTTTAGCATGTCGCACTCTCTCCAATAACTCAGGGATTAAAGGCAATGGATAACGGTTTCTAATAGTAACCTTATTAAGTTCCCTATAGTCTACGCATGGTCTCAGGGATCCATCTTTCTTCTTTACAAAGAATATGGGTGCCCCTGCAGGAGATGAAGAGGGCGTATGAAGCCCTTGGCTAGATTTTCGTCTATGTACTCTTTTAAAGCCTTCAGCTCGGGCCCCGCCAGGGGGTAGATCTTACCAAAAGGTATCTCTGCTCCAGGCAATAATTCAATTGGACAATCATATGGACGATGAGGAGGAAGCTGGTCAGCGTTCTTCTTGTCACATAAATCCACATAGTCCTGGTATACAGCTGGTAATTCAGGGACCGACATGGTTCCTTTAGGAACAGAGCAAGCTGAAATTTTTTGACTCATCTGTTTCTCTGGGAAGTGTAATTCCTTGGTCTCCCAGTTAATGGTAGGATTCTGAGCCTGCAGCCATGGTAGCCCTAGAATAATGGGAAAGTGAGGAGAAGAGATAAGCATAAAGGACAGTTTCTCTTGATGATCTTTACCCATAAGAACCTTTAAAGGCTCTGTTTCCTGATCCACTGGTCCAGAGGTCAGCAGGGAGCCATCCACAGTTTCCATCTGTACGGGAGCAGCCTTCTTCACTGAACGTATTCCCTGTTTTAGAGCAAAGGAGACATCCATAAAATTTCCACTTGCACCTGAGTCGATCATGGCAGAGCTAGACACCCAGGCTGAGTCAACCCAGAGTTTGATGGAAAGAAAACAGTGAGAATTGTTTTTCTTACAACTCAGCTGGGACACCGCTGAGGAAACTTGAAAGATGGCAGCATTTACACAGTCAACGTCCTCAGAGGTAACGGAGTTTAAGTCCGAGAAATCAAGATCTGTTGCTGCAGCTCTCTCTGGAGCCTGAGGCTCGGACCTGACAGATCCCCTCTCGCAACACTCACAATGAATGAGTGCTGCAGTAGTCTTGCGAGAACGGCTGGGACAGTTAATAATAAAGTGCCCTGACTTACCACAATAAAAACATAGATTTTCCTTAAAACGATGTTCCTTGCGTGCATCACTAACCCGTCGTAGTAAAGAGTCTACCTGCATAGGTTCAGGTTCAGGTTCCCGTGTAATCCTATTCAGAGGTTCCTTAGCTGGAGAGGAAGGTAGGAAAAGATTAGTACGATTGCTTTCGAACCATCTCTCTTGCCTGCGTTCAGTTAAACGAGTATCAATACGGATGCAGTAGTTAATAAAGTCACCTAACGCAGTGGGAGGGTCGGCACGAGCAAGTTCATCCTTAATCAGTGGGGATAACCCCTTTCGAAAAATCGATTTTTTGGCGGAATTGTCCCATGTGGTATCAAGGGCCCATTTCCTGAAATCCAAGGCATATTCAGCTACCGAGTGCTTACCTTGGCGCAAAGCTAATATGGCTGCTTCAGCTGTTGCACCTCGATTGGGGTCATCAAACACCTGCCCCATGGCTGAAATAAAATCATCAAGGTGATCCAAACAATCATCCTCAGTCTCAATCAGAGGGTTTGCCCATATCAAAGCCTTGTTGGTAAGCAACATAATTATAGTAAGCACCTTAGATCGTTCAGTAGGAAATTGTGAAGCATGTGCAGAAAAAAAAAGATTACATTGATTAACAAATCCCCTGAATTTTTCACGTTCACCACCAAAACGAAAAGGAGGCAACTTGGGAATCCCAGAACTCGGGGCCACGGCAGGAGCCTGGACTCGCCCCTCCAGAACCTCAATCCTGGCTCGCAAATCCTGAGTAGTCTGTCCAACCACTTGCATATTGTGATTATTTAGGTCCTGAAGATTTGAAAAACGGGTCTTTATATTCTGCAACTCTGCAAGGATATTATCAGTCACTCCACAAAGTTCCTTCATGCGGGCCTCCATTTTCCAGATCTTTTAAGACAGGATACTGGAAGAAGAGGAGAGAGGAAAAAAAAAAACAATAGTGTTCACCTGTGGCAACACTGAAGAAAAAAAAACTTTAAGGGAACTGCTCACCTGGAATGGTTGTGAGAAGTCACAACCACTATCATCACAGAAAGCTTTCAACCAGACATCTGATATCCAGAGTTTCAGCAGACAAAAGAGAAGAGAGAAAAAAAAACAAAACAATAGTGTTTACCTGTGATAACTCTGCAGAAAAAAAAACTTAAGGGAATTGCTCACCTGGAATGGTTGTGAGAAGTCACAACCACTGTTATCACAGAGAGTACAACCGGACATCCGATATCCACAGTACAGCAGACAAGCCTTTCCAGACCCAGCAGACACTAACGTTTGGCTTCAGAATCTTGTAATGTATGTGATACAGTTCATATAGCGTCTTGTGCTTGGGTGCGATGAAAATACTTGAGACACAGGTTGAAAAAGAAAGTCTTGTATTGCTTCATACAAATTGGCAAAAATAAACATACAGGTTGCAAACACAGAAGCAGGAGACACAGCGGGCCAAGTAATCTAAGTTCATCAATAACTCTCCACAACAGATTCAGATCTTCTTCTATGTTACCGCAAGTCCATGCAACCGTGAGGCTTTCAAGAGCAGAGTTCAGAGTCCACAAGAGCTCCAGAGTTTCTCAGTAGAAATGGCTGGAGTACAAAGTCCAAGGCTTCAGGAGTCAGAACACAGGTTCACTGCAGGCCAGATTCTGAAGCACTGATTGCTCAGGTGTGGCTGTTTAAGAAGCAAACGGAGAGAATCAGGGCGGGAACATGCAAGCTGGAAAACTCCATTTTAACTGAGGGCAAGATAGCTGCAGCAAAACAGAAAGCAAAATGGCCGACGAACAAACTGAGTTTCAGAAACAGATATACAGAACCTTACAGTTTGCCAGCAAAATGGCTTGCTTTGTCCTCCTCTTCCTCCGACTTCTCCAATTCCTCCTTTTGCAGCTGCTGAACGTCCAGCCTACACCTCAACATATTTTTCCACCTCCCTAACTGGGCTGTCCCCCCCAGGGCCGGCGTCAGCACGTGGCGCACCCGGGCAAGTGCCGGGGCCCTGAGCAGGTGGGGGGGCCCACTAACCGTCAGAGACACCGGTGTACTATGAGGGGCCCTGTGCCAGTTCCTGGCGCCCACGAGGGTGCCCCCCTGCTTGTTCAGGGCCCCAGTGTCACGCGGTCTTATGATATGTGTACGATGTCAGTAAACTATTCTTAAAAGAACAACACTCTATACAACATATAGATTAGCAACATCAGCATGTAAATATAGAATAGATTTACCTGACACGATATCCGTTGAACTCAGGGTTAATCTTGAGGACTTGATACACTGTCACAGGAAAGAGGAGGACCGGGGTCTAACCTGACCCTAAACTGGGGTCCTAACTAATCCCTCACCTTGGAGGTACTGATAATGGTTCAGAGGTCCAAGTCTCCAGCCTAACCCTGTCTCCTAATCAGTCCCTGAACCCTGTAATCAGTCCTAAGAAGGATTCTGATTACCACCAAAGGGATATGGGCTGATCTCTGCTAAATACACAGATTAGACATATAAGACAGACTGGAGAAAACACAGACTTGCATACACACTCAAACACAGAAGGAACATAAATGATCTGGGATATTAAACTCTAAGTAAGGTGAGCTTAAAACAACTAAGGAGCTCTTTAACTTAAGTCTATACAGATACAATCCTATCTGTGGTCTGCATGAAGAATTTCACTGGCAACTCCCAAAACAGACCACCAGAGATTTAAAGGAAACCAATCAACAAATAATTAATTGCAGCCGGGAGAAACTGCACCCAGTCCCAGAACTGAGCACAGACAGAATTAACTCCCTAACTGCCAAACACAAAGAAACAGCAACTCAGCTGTGAGAAGTCAGAATGTGCAACCGCGACGATCTTCGTGGCGATGCACACATGACAGTACCCCCCCTTCTACGAGGGGCCTCCGGACCCTCAGGGCCAGGTTTGCCCGGGTGAGTTCTGTGGAAGGTCCGCACCAAACGATCTGCGTTAATGTCAGACGCAGGAACCCACGTCCTCTCCTCTGGACCATACCCCTTCCAATGAACCAAGTACTGAAGGGACCGGCGATTCAGACGTGAGTCAATGATCTTTGACACTTGAAACTCCAAGTTACCATGACCACCACTGGAGGAGGAGGTAGAGGTGATGGTATGACTGGTGCCACGTACCTCTTAAGTAATGACTTGTGGAACACATTGTGGATTTTAAACGTAGGAGGGAGGTCCAGACGAAATGCCACAGGATTAATTATGGAACTGATCCTGTACGGCCCGATGAATCTGGGGCCCAGCTTCCAGGAGGGAACTTTAAGTTTTATATTCCTGGTAGACAACCATACCAGATCGTTCACATTAAGATCTGGACCAGAAACTCTCCTCCTATCAGCCATACGTTTATAACGGTTCCCCATAGCACTCAGATTATTCAATACACCTCTCCACACTGAAGCAAGTGACGACGAGAAACGCTCCTCCTCAGGAACCCCAGAAGGGCCCCCCCCATTGAAAGTACAAAACTGGGGATGGAAACCATATGCCCCAAAAAACGGGGACTTACCAGTGGACTCGCTCCGCCTGTTGTTAAGAGCGAACTCTGCCAGAGGCAAGAAAGAAGACCAGTCCTCCTGGTTCTCTGAGACAAAACACCGAAGATAAGTCTCTAGGCTTTGATTTAGACGCTCTGTCTGACCATTGGTCTGCGGATGAAAAGCCGAGAAAAATGACAATTGCATCCCCCGACGTAAACAAAATGCCCTCCAAAACTTGGATACAAACTGAGACCCCCTATCTGACACCACATCAGAAGGCAACCCATGAAGTCTCACAATCTCCCCAATGAACACCTGCGCCAGAGTTTTAGCATTAGGGAGGGCAGGAAGAGCAATGAAATGTGCCATCTTACTGAACCTGTCAACAACCACCAGTATGACAGTCTTCCCTGATGACTGAGGAAGGTCCGTGATGAAGTCCATAGACAAATGAGTCCATGGACGCTCCGGAAGTTTCAAGGGTAAGAGGGTCCCAGACGGACGGGTATGAGGGGTCTTAGAGCGAGCACAAACCCACAGGACGCGACAAAAGTTAAAACATCTTTATTAACGTTAGGCCACCAAAACCGGCGAGAAAGGAGATCTAAAGTAGCCTTACTCCCTGGATGTCCTGCTAAAGCAGAATTATGATGTGCCTCAATAACCTTTTGTCTCAACTGATTTGGGACAAACAGTCTCCCTGGAGGTCCTGCAGGGGCGTCCCCCTGAGCCTCTAACACCTCCTCCTCAAGCTCAGAAAATACAGCCGACACTACCACCCCCTCCTGAAGGATAGGAATCGGGTCATCCATTTTCCCGGCCCCTGGGAAACTGTGAGACAAGGCATCCGCCTTAACATTCTTAGATCCAGGGCGATAAGTGACAACAAAATTAAACCTGGTAAAAAACAACGACCATCGAGCTTGTCTGGAATTCAGACGCTTAGCAGATTCCAAATACAGCAGGTTCTTGTGATCAGTAAAGACGGTGACCAGGTGGACTGCCCCCTCCAAAAAGTGACGCCATTCTTCAAAAGCCAACTTAATGGCCAAAAGTTCCCTATTGCCGATATCATAATTCTTTTCGGCGGACGACAATTTTTTAGAAAAGAAAGCGCACGGATGCCATTTACCAGGGACGGACCCTGGGACAATATTGCACCCACCCCTACGTCAGACGCGTCCACCTCCACAACGAACGGCTGTGATGCATCTGGTTGGATGAGAACGGGTGCCGAGGCAAAACATTTTTTCAAAGAGGAAAAAGCTTGGCAAGCTTTGTCCGACCATTTAGAAAAATCCGTCCCTTTTCTTGTCATGTCAGTGAGAGGTTTGACAACAGATGAGAAATTACAAATAAATTTCCGGTAGTAGTTAGCAAACCCCAGAAAACGCTGCAGAGCCTTAAGATCCTCTGGCTGATCCCATTCAAGCACTGCTCTCACCTTTTCAGGGTCCATACGGAAACCGGGAGGCTGACACCAAGAAACCCAAAAACTGAAGTTCCTGTACGGCGAATACACACTTTTCCAGTTTGGCGTATAGTTTATTGTCTCGCAAGATCTGCAACACCTGTCTCACATGCTCCTGGTGAGACACAAGATCTGGTGAGTAAATTAAAATGTCATCCAAATATACGACCACAAACAGCCCCACCAGATGACGAAAAATGTCATTAACAAAATGTTGGAATACTGCTGGTGCAGTAGTCAGACCAAAAGGCATGACAAGGTTCTCATAATGTCCCTCCGGCGTGTTAAACGCCGTTTTCCACTCATCCCCCTCTTTTATCCTAATCAGATTATACGCCCCCCTGAGATCCAATTTAGAGAACCATTTGGCGCCAACAATTTGATTGAAGAGATCAGGAATAAGAGGGAGTGGATACGGATCTCGAACAGTAATCCGATTAAGTTCGCGGAAATCCAAGCAAGGCGTAGGCCTCCATCTTTTTTCTTCACAAAGAAGAACCCCGCGGCCACTGGGGAAGATGAAGGTCTAATATGCCCTTTGGCCAGACTTTCCGAAATATAATCTTCATAGCCTGCCTCTCAGGACCAGAAAGGTTATATAACCTAGCTTTAGGTAACTTAGCATCAGGAAGTAAATTAATAGAGCAGTCATACACGCGATGAGGAGGCAACTCCTGACACCCCTCCTCAGAGAACACATCCCCAAAGTCCTCCAAAAAAGGAGGCAAAGTACTAGGCACGACCGCACTGATGACTGTGTTCATGCTGTTACTTTTGCAAAACTCACCCCATTGGCTTATCTCTCTGGACTGCCAATTAATCACAGGGTTATGTTTAACCAACCAAGGAAGTCCCAACACAATAGGAGTAGGTAGACCCTCCAACACATAACAAGATAATAGTTCCCTATGTATTGCCCCTACCCGAAGGTCAATGTTATGAACCTCATGAACAAAGCTACCTTGGCCTAGAGGCCTGGCGTCAATGGAGAATATAGGGATCGGTTTGACCAATACACTCAGATGCATACCTTGAGCCTGAGCAAACTGAGCGTCAACCAGATTAGCCCCGGACCCACTATCAAGAAGAACAGAAAATCTCTCCACTCTCGTACCAACCACCACCTCCACTGGTACAAGGAACTGAGAAGAACTAGCGGACGAAATACATACTCCCAGGTTGTCGTCCACCACACAACCTGGGATTAACAGTTTTTCCGGCGACTTTTTGCTCAACAAGGCACGGGATGGACATCCCCCAACAAAATGTCCCTCTTTCCCGCAGAAGAAACACTTTCTAGTTCTGCGGCGTACCGCCAATCCCCTCCTACGAAATGATGTCCCTCCCAACTGCATAGGCTCCTCCGAACAGACAAGGGGAACCTCAACATAAGGGACTTTAGTAGTAGGTGGAGTAACAACAGGGGGCGGAGTTACCTCGCACCTCTCCCGGAGCCGTCTATCAGTACGGATAGCTAGGGCCATAGCAGCCTCCAGTGATGGAGGAGAATCATACTGAGCCAAAACGTCCTTTAATTTGTCAGAAAGCCCATGACAAAACTGGCTCCTAAGAGCTGGGTCATTCCACTGAGTATACTGTGGCCCATCTACGGAACTCAGAAGCAAATTCCCTCCGCCGGACGATCTCCCTGCTGTATCTTACGTAATTTTGTCTCAGCAAGAGAGACCCGATCTGGGTCATCATATACCAATCCCAGGGCAGTAAAAAATTGATCTACAGACAGTAGAGCCGGGGATCCCGGAGGAAGGGAAAATGCCAGGATTGGGTCCCCTTGTAGGAGCGAGAAACAATTCCCACCCCTTTGCTCTCACTCCCGATACGAGGCCAACCGAAAAACAATTTACATCTTCCCTGAAGGAAAAAATTTGTCCCCCCCAGTGAACCTTCCGGGAGAGCTACTTAGGTTCAAAACTGGTTTGCTCCGAGGGACAAAACTTTGGACTAATGTCCTTCACTCCGGAAAATCCCTGCAACGCAGAGCCACTGGCACTGATCCATGGCAACGGAAAATTTTATGGCCATGAAAATGCACGCGGTCTTAAATATGTAACATGTCCGTAAACTTTTTCTTAAAAAACAACACTCTAAACAACATATAATTAGCAACATCCAGTAAATTAAATAATTTACCTGACACGATATCCTTAACCGGGTTTAATCTTAGGACTTGATACACTGTCAAGGAAGGGAACCGGGGTCTAACCTACCCAAACGGGGTCCTAACTAATCCCTCACCTTGGAGGTACTGATAATTGTTCAGAGGTCCAATTCCACCAAACCCCCCTGTCCCACATCCCTAAACCCCCTGAAAATCACCTAAAGGATTCGATTACCAACCAAAGGGATAGGCGATCTCTGCTAAATACAAGATTAACAATAACAGACTGGAGAAAACACAGACTTGCATACACACTCAAACACAGAAGGAACAAAAAATCTGGGATATAAACTCAAGGCAAGTGAGCTTAAAACAACGAGGACTCTTTAACTTAAAGTTATACGAAACAATCCTTCTGTGGTCTGCATGAAGAATTTCACGGCAACTCCCAAAACAGACCCCAGAGATTTAAAGGAAACCAACAACAAAAATTAATTGCAGCCGGAAAACTTCACCCAGTCCCAAACTGGCACAGACAGAATTAACTCCCTAACGCCAAACACAAAGAAACAGCAACTCAGCTGTGAAACAGAATGGCAACCCGACGACTTCGTGGGATCACACATACACCCACACTTCAATACTTACCTCTCCCTGCTCCACCGCTTTACGTTTTCCCGCTTTTCCTGAATGCATTCGGTCAAGAGCGCGATGACGCACTCGTGCGCCCTCTCCTCAAAATCACGTGCAAGAGATGGAATATGGCGACGCGAGGATCCAGAGTAGACAGTGCCCACGAGGAGAAGTTTTTTCATTTTTTTTAATGGTTGGAGCAATATATGGGAGCATTAACCGGGGAATTATATATGGGGCCCACATAACACTTGAGCACATAGAAGGGCCCATTATACACAAGCACATCCATGGGCACACATATACGGAGCAATCATAGGGGTTCATTTTTGGGCATCATATAGGGCCCTTTATAATGAGAATCAATGAGCACATAGGGGCCATTCGTATGAGTTAAATGGAGCCCATTCTGTATGGGCAAATATGGGGCCAATATTCTTTATAGAGCAATAAGGGCCAACTGTATGGCGCACTAAGGGGGCCATAAACTGTAAGGAGGAATAAATGTGGCGGTTTTTGAGCATTGTAAATTTACAAAGAATCACCTTAATGAAAAGGAAGTTTTTGGCATTGGACTAAACCTTTATTTCTCTGCCGTACGGAGCTCATGAATTGTTTTATGTTGTTAAAAGGGCCCACTAACTCTTTGCCCGGGGCCAACGAAAACCTGAAGCCGCCCTGCCCCCCCCCACAACTTTAGCCAAATAAACCCCCATTTTCAATGTGTTTAACATATTATAAATAAATTAAGGTTGACAAGCTTAAGTAAAAGAATTGAGTCGTTGCATTGAAAGGGCACGTAGGTGGTTTACTGTCCCCCACTCCGCCGACGTTATTCCCCCCTTGACTTGCATTGGGGCGATTTTGAACCCGACCCACTTTTCCGCTAGTCGGCTGACTTCGTTCGACTCGACTTTTGAGAAATCGCGTTTCACGAAACCCACCGACCCTAAAACAGGCAAAGTCGCTCAACCTATTAAACAAATGAAATTTTTATATTAAAGATAATAAAGGTTATTAAATAAAATTTTTAAAAAGGAATATAGGTGTATTTTTGCACTTTAAGCCAAAAACAAAGTTGAAGCTGGATTAGTGACAGAAATAAATAACCCTTGCAGGTCACCTCACACATGGGCGAGAATTGTATGTGAAAGCACCATTATTTTTTTTAATGGCCCTGGACCTGTTTTTTTTGAGTCCTATGCATCCCCATGTTCTCTTTTTAAGTAGTTTTTAAAAGTGTATCCCTTAGAATTGATTACCTTTAAAGGGAATCTGTCCCACATTTGACCTAAAATTTGATCTAAACAATTAACCCTTTCGACATTAGACGTACTATCCCTCCATGGACCGGGGTTTTCCCTATAAAACCCTGACTGATAGAACACACGCGATCGACCGCCCGCAGGGGAGCGGGCCGATCCGGCCGGGTGTCATTGATTCTCACAGCTGACACCCAGCACATGCCAGGAGGGCATGGACCGCTTCCCCAGTTAACCCCCGGAACACTGTAACAAACTATCCAGTGTTTCCTTGCATAGGGAACATCGGAAGGGAGGGGGCTACCTGCTGCTCCCTGAGACCTCAAACAAACGCAGTGATTGCATTGTTCCGAGGGCCTCCCTCCCGCAGGCCCCCGAATCCAAGATTGCAGGATGTCCTTCGGATCCGCAGGGAGGGGCTTGTCATGCCTCTAAATAGGCGCGGGGAAGCCCCTTCACTGCCTGTCAATCGCTGACGACAGAGAACCTGCAAACTGTCAATCCATCTGACCTAATATGATGCTCACCCTGGGACAAAGTAAAAAGTAAAAAAAATAAAAAAACATTGTAAAAAAATTTCCTAAATAAAAAAAATTTCCCCAAAAATTTGTTCTTAATAAAAAAAAAAAAGAAAAAGCAATAAAGTACACATATTTAGTACACCGCGTCCATAACACCCACCCAAAAACTGTCCCACTAGTTACCTCTTAATGAAACCCCTTAAAAAAAAGCAAAAAAAACAATGCTTTATCACTACCTCCGAACAAAACAGGAAAACACGCATCAAAAAGACAGATATAAAAAAACATGGACTGCTGAATATGTAATTTTGTCCGCAAAAAACGGCCACTATACACAACATCAAGAAAAAAAAAGAAAAAATATACCTTCAGAATAAATTTATTCAAAAATAATTATTTTATATAAAATTTTTTTATTGTATATAACGCCAAAACAAAAAAAATTATATACATGAGGTTTCGCCGTAATCGTACTGACCCAAGAAAAAAAACGCTTTATCAATTTTAAACCACACCTGAATGGAAAAAAGCCCCCTTCAAAATAAATTAATAATTTCGGTTTTTGTCATCCGCCCCTAAAAATTGTAATAAAAACAATCAAAAAATGTCAAGTGCCCGAAAATGGACCCAAAAAAACATCAACCGTCCCGCAAAAAAATAAACCTCACAACTCTGTGGGCCAAAATAAGAAAAAGTTAACTCCAAAATGGAGAGCAAAAACTTATTTTTGCAATAAAAAGCGTTTTTTTAGCGGTAACACTGCCAAACAAAAAACAAGCTATAAATATAAATCAAACCCCCCCTTTATCACCACTTAGTTAGGGAAAAATAATAAAATTAAAAATGTATTTATTTCCATTTTCCCCATTAGGGTTGGGTTAGGTTGGGGCTAAAGTTTGGATTAAGGTTAGGGTTGGGATAGGGTTACGGGTGTTACGGTTAGGTGTGGGTTAGGGTTAGGTTAGGGGTTGGAAAAGGGTAAGGGGTTTGGGTTTTTGGGCGGGTTAAAATTGGGGTTTTCCATTGTTTAGGCACTCATTGGATCTCCAAACAGCAAGGGCGTCTATCTCAATTCTGCATTGAAAAATCAAATGGGGGTCCTTCCCTTCAGCCTGCATCGCCCAACCAGATTTTACCCCCCCATTGGGTTATCAACGTACCAGGAAAAATTTTGCACAAAACTCTTGGGGTTCCAATTTCTTTTGTAACCCTTTGGAAAAAAAAATTTGGGGTGAAAATAACATTTTGTGGAAAAAAATTATTGATTTTTTTATTTTTATGGCTCAAATAAAACTCGGAAGCCTTGGGGGTTCAAATTCCCCCACCTTCTTGTAAGTTCCTTGGAGGTCAGTTTTTCCAAAATGGGTCACTTGGGGGGTTTTCCATTTAAGCACAAAAGGGGCCTCCAAAGCAACATGACACCCACAAACCATTCCATCAAAGTCTTAACCAAAACATCACTACTTCCCTTCGGAGCCCCAAGTGCCCATACAAACTCCCACATATAGGGTACCAGTACCAGGACAAATTCACCACAACTTTGTGGTCCAATTCTCCGTTACCCTTGGGAAAAAAAAAAATTGATGACAAAAATCATTTTTGTGGAAAAAAAAGGATTTTTATTTTATACCGGGCATTAAAACTTTTGAAACACTTGTGGTTCAAAGTGCTCACCCAGACTAGAAAGTCCTTTTTTGGGGGTCTAGTTTCCAAAATGGGGTCCTTGTTAGGGTTTCACGTTTAGGCATACTGGGCCTGCAAACGGGACATGACCCCATAAATCTGCATTCCAAAACGCATTACTTTCCTTTCCAACCCTCCGGCGCCCAAAAGTTTTTTCCCCCCCCACTAGGGGTACAGCGTACTCAGGAAAATTTGACAACAACTTTGGGGTTCAATTCCTTGGGAAAATCAAAATTGGGGACAAAAAGTCATTTTGGAAAAATTTTTTTTTTTTCACACCCAGGCAATCTAAACGTAAAAACTTAGTGAAACACCGGGGGTTCAAATGTCTCAACAACAGAATAAGTTCCTTAGGGGTCTATTTCCAAAATGGTTTCACTGGGGGTTTCCACTTCTTACACAACAGGGTCTCTCCAAACGGACAGGTGTCCAAACTCTATTCCAGCCAATTTTGGTTTTGAAAAAGTCATACTGCGCTCTTTCTTTTCCGACCCGCCGTGCCCAAAGCAGTGGTTTTCCCCCATATTGGGATCGGCGACTCAGGAAAATTGAGCAACAACATTATTTTTTATTTTCCCTTTAAAAACCCTTGTGAAAATAAAAAAATGTTTTAAAGATCATTTTCGTGACTAAAAAGTTAAAATTTTATTTTTTCCTTCCACTTGCTTCACCCTGTGAAGTACCGAAGGAATAAACTTTTTAGATGTGGTTTTGAGTACCTGGGGGCAATTTTTTAAAAATGGTTCAATATTATATTTTCTGCCAAAAGACCCTCAAGTGACTGACTTCAAATGTGAGGTGGCCCAAAAAAAAATCTTTAAAATTTTTGTTGTAAAAATGACAAATCGTGGTCAAACCTTTAAACCCTTAAAACTTCCAAGAAAAAAAAATTTGTTCCAAAATTGTGCGATGTAAATAGACATTGGGAAATGTTATTTTTTAACTATTTGTGTGAAATTCTCTTTTTAAGGGATTAAAAAATAATTCAAAGTTTGAAAATTCAAAAAATTTTTAAAATTTTTTGCCATATTTCCCTTTTTTTTCATAAATAAAACGCAAGTTTAAGCGAAGAAATTTTACCCCATCGTGAATACAATATTCCCAGAAAAATACCCTCAGAAACGCAAAATTCCGCTAAGCTTCCCGATTAAAAACCCCATAAAAGAGACAGTGGTCAGAATTGTAAAAATTGCCCTCATTAACGGGAAACCACCTTTTGGGGGAAAAAGGGGTTAATAGGGGGATCATCATAGAATGCGAAAAAAAGTCCTACCGTGTGTTCTGAATGCCCTTTGCTGATAAACATCTTTTATCACTTTATAAAATACCCTTCCCGGCCTGCGGAGGATGGGGGCGGAAATATAACCTGGCCCCCCCAAAACTTTTTTTACAGATGGGGGATTACTAGTGGAAAACTAACCAACTCACAGCAGTAAATTAAATTTGCTTTCGTGCAAAAAACAATTTTTTGCTTCTCCCAGCCGCTTTATTTCAAAAATTTGCTCCCTTCGCCTGTAGTTGGGAAACTAAAAATGAAAGGGAAACCCGCAGAAACAGGGAGGGGAAACCACACACCGCATGAGAACAGGGAAACAAGATTGCCTTTCAAATGTTGGCCCAACTGCTCGATATCTAAAAATTCGGATTGGAAGGTATCGCCATATCACTAAATATCGCGATATCGATTCCGAACCGGGAAATCCAAAAGTAAGTCTAGGGGAAAAAAAATCGCAACAAAAAAAAAACTTTCCTTTTGTTTAAAACCAAAAAAAACACACATAGAAACATATATAAAAATAAATTCAAGGT
>JARQOD010000001.1:242203814-242255512 GCA_033576555.1 Oophaga sylvatica
AGTTTAGCAGTTTCAGTACAGAAGTCATAAGTAACAACGTTAACAATACAATAATTAAAGGAAAATAAGTCGCCCCTGCTCGTGATAGCTTACAATCTACAATGAGGTGGGGGAGATACAAAGTATAGGTGTTTATATACAATGGTGCATTTACAATGATGGTCCAGCCATCTTAAGGGAGTGACGGATGGAGATAGTGAATGGGCTAGGGTGCTTCTAAGAGTCTCATTGTAGTGCTGAACAGCCAGATCAGGACAGGAAAAATAGGAGATTGGGGACAGTGATGAGTGTAGGGAATCTGAAAGTGTCTGAGGGTTAATGGCTTTTAGATATCTGAATGTGTGGTAGGTAGTAGTGCGCTGGGGTGGTGGAGGATTTGTGAGCGTGAAGGAGAGAATGTTGTGGTCAGACAGTGGAAGCGGTGAGTTATTTAGGTGGGAGATTGAACAGAGGCGGACAAAGACCAGGTCAAGGGTGTTAGCATCCTTGTGTGTCTCAGAGGTTGAAAGCTGTGAGGTTAGTGATAGAAGGAAGATAGAGGAAGACATTGCCCCAACGGTACAAACAGGACGGAGAGTTAGGCTGCAGACTCGGTTGCCTGTAGCCTCCAGTTTGCCACCTGTTCGGAGCAGTTGTCTTCCAAAAGTCAAAACGTGCGCTCCCAGGACTTGCACTGCGTGGTCCTTTTGGTCACACTTGTAGATGATATTTGCTATGTCAAATGCTAGCTGTGTAATCAAAAAGTAAAAATAGGTAAAAGTGTCATTAACCTCAATACCACTAATATGTGGAAACATGTGGGGACAAAGCACGTAGTTGAGTTACAAAGACACACTGGAGATGTAGGCCAACCTACAGCAGCACCTACATCTTAAGGTCGTGTTGAAGCCTCTTCATCAAGCTCACACACAGCTGGTTCTGCTTCCTCACAGGATCGCCATGGAAGAACCTCGGTCACTGTTGTCCAGAGACAAAGTGTTATTTCACCCACAGCAGCAAGTTCCCTGTCATCCTCACACTCCAAGGACACAAAACAGCCATCGGTAGCACAGGCATGGGATAAAAGACGGCCATACTCGGCAAACCATCCACGAGCACAGGCTCTGAATGCTGGCATTGCAAAACTCGTGTCCCTTGAAATGCTGTCATTCAGGCTGGTGGAGACTGACACTTTCCGTAACTTAATATCATTGTCAGTCCAACAATACAATGTGCCAAGCACATTTCATTTCAGCAGGCAAGCCTTCCCTGGTCAGCAAAAGCATGTTAATGGAAAAATTAAACATGCGCTACTAAACGCCGTCAGTAGCAAGGTCCACCTGACCACCGATGCGTGGAACAGTACCCATTATTATGATCTGCTACAAGCACTAAGGAAAGAAGGGAATTCTGTCCCTACAATAGAACTAAGCTGAATCCCTACGATGTAACGGGGAACCTGATCCTGCGAACAGACCCGCTAAAGTCCTCAGCTAGTCTGAACGAAGACCTATAGTTGCGAGGGAGGAATCCCTACAAGATCTAGGGACTGGGAGAAACGGTGGACACCTCCTAACAGAAATTGTAGCAGTGATAATTAAACAGAAAACAAAATACTTAGAGATCCTAACATCAAGCAAAACTGACTGAGTAAGGCACCTAAGCACCCGGCTAGCTTAAGAGTAGATAATACAATGAAGACCAGCAAAGCCAGAAGGGCGGATCAAGACTAAATAGGGAAAAAAGGTCATGTGACAAGCAAACTGAAACAAAACCTAACAAGAGGGTTCTAACACCCATGGCCAAGGACGATACCTTTCCCTCACTGCCCATTGGGTCAATGTTGGTGAGCCGGGTACTGATCTTGCGTTTGGCGCTGTACAGTACATGTTCTGCCAACTCCAAGGATTGCAGGAATCAAGTTTGTACACATTGACTCCTCCTCCTACTCCAGTTCCTCAGAATCATCGCTGCAGGACACGTCACGGTCTACCTCCACATGGACCCGTGAACGCTAACCTGTTGCGACCGATATGAGCACAGCCGTGGCCAAACGTCAACAGGCCATCCTGAAATTAATTTCCATGGGGAATGGAAGCCACACAGCGCAGGAGCTCTGGAATGCCATCAAGCAGGAGAGCGACGTGTGGTTTTTGTCAGCGAATCTCCAGCCAGGCCTGGTAGTGTGTGACAATGGCCGAAATCTGGTGGCAGCTCTGGGCCTTGGCAACCTCACTCACATACCATGTCTGGCACATGTGCTGAACTTGGTCGTGCAGAGTTTTTTGAGGGACTATCCGGATCTTGATGCACTGCTGCACAAGATCCGCCTACAGTGCGCTCCCTTGCGACGTTCCAGCATGGCCAGATCGCTGATTGCAGCTCTGCAACGCTGATTTTGCCTTCCTGAACATCGCATCATATGTCATGTACCCACCAGCTGTAATTACACGTTACATATGTTGGAGCGGTTGTGTGAGCAGCAGCCAACAGTAATGGAGTATCAGCTGCATCAGGCGCAATCAACTCGCAATTTGCGCCGTTCACACTTCACCAGTACTGAGTGTGCCTCTATAATAATAATAATAATAATCTTTATTTATATAGCGCCAAAATATTCCGCAGCGCTTTACAGTTTAACAGTTTCAGAACACAAGTCATAAGTAACAACGTTAACAATACAATAATTAAAGCAATATAAGCCGCCCCTGCTCGTGAGAGCTTACAATATACAATGAGGTGGGGGATATACAAAGTACAGGTGTTTATATACAATGGTGTATTTACAATAATGGTCCAGCCATTTTGAGTGAGTGATGGATGGATGGATGGATGGATGGAGATAGTGAATGGGCTGCACACACAGACTTACACATAGAATGACTTTGATTAGTGAATGTGATAGGCCGCTGTGAACAAATGTTTTTTGAGTGAGCGCCTGAAACCATGCTAATTGCGGATAGTCCTAATTTCTTGGGGTAGAGCATTCCAGAGGATTGGCGCAGCACGGGAGAAGTCTTGGAGTCGGGAGTGGGAGGTACGGATTAGTGCAGAGGTTAGTCGAAGGTCGTTTGCAGAGCGCAGCAGTCGGTTAGGCCGATAGATAGAAATGAGGGAGGAGATGTAGGGGGGTGCTGCACTGTGGAGAGCTTTGTGGGTGAGAACCAGTACTTTGAATCGGATACTATAATGAATGGGCAGACAGTGTAAGGACTGGCGAAGGACTCTATGAAGGACATCTGCCAGGTTTTGCGTGCGTTTGATGAGTCAACGCAGATGGCGAGTGCAGATGATGCACTAGTCAGCCTGACTGTCCCCCTTATCTGCTTGCTTAAAAAAACACTGCAAGCACTAACGGATGAGGTTTGGGAAGAGGTGGAGGATGAGGAGTCACAAATTCCATCACCTTCTGGACAGTCAGCGCAATGTGGTTCCTCACAAAGGGCTGGGCAGGGCTCACTTTGTGAGGAGGAGTCAATGGAGGAGGAAGACATCGCTCCAGAGGGAGGTACACAACGCTGTAGTCAGTATGTATAGCGAGGGTGGGGTGATGCAGAACAGGCAGAAATGACGCCTCTTGCAGGGGACAGCGTTTCTTGGCCAGTTGGGAGTCTGCAGCACATGGTTGATTTCATGCTGCAGTGCCTGAGAAACGACCGCCGCATCGCCCACATTCTCACCACGTCTGATTATTGGGTGTCCACCCTCCTAGACCCTCGTTACCGGTACAAGTTACAAAGCCTCATCACACCGTTGAACAGTGAGCGTAAAATGCGGGAGTACCAAGACACACTGGTGCAATACATAATGTTCTCCATTCCAGCCGAGAGCACTGCTGCTGCTACTGCTTTACAAAGCAGCTCTGTGCGTCGAGGCAGTGGAGACAGCTCTGCAACAAGAGGGAGCACAAGCAGCGCCTCTGCACAGGGCAAGATGTTATGATTTGGTAGCTGAGGAGAGCAGGCAAAAAAGGCAATACACCAGAGAGGTTGTAATCTATGGGATTGCAGTACCCTGAATAACCACCACAACTTAAGGCAGCCGTGGATCGTACCTACGTTGGTCCTAGACGCCTCGTCACAGCCTGAGAAGCTAACTACACCTAAAGATAGAAAGAGGAAAGCTATCTGGCCCGGAGCAGATCCCCAAAGAACATAGAAAGCCCACAAACATGTAATGGCGGTTACACAAGAAGAAATACTGACACAGACACAAAATAGTATGAGCAAACGTTGGTGCCCAAACTTCCTAAATAGAAAAGGATAGGAAGGGCACTTACTGCAATCGAAAAAAACACTGAAAAGTACCAACTATACTAATTACAAAAACAGCTGAGATCACACGACCTCTACCACCTAAATTAGTTCTCTGGTGTAACAAAAAATAAACAGCAGCCACTGAAAAACTGGAAAAGGCAAATGAACAAACAACAGTGGCTGAACTAAACTGAGAGGAGCACGAGCCCCCCAAGGGGACACGGCAGACCCCCACAGAACTGCAGTACAAAATGCAAAAAACAAGCACAAAAAAATAAAATAAGACAATGTCTTATCTGTTAGCAAAACATGCAGGCACGAAACAGCAAGCTACAAAGTGTACAGGAATCAAAGATGAGACCAGAACAATTGATCACCGGCACCCATGATGGGAGGGAACCTCCCTTATATAAGACCAGTCACTAACAACGGATCTCCAATCTTCACAATCTTCATTGGATAGTTCTGTACTGTTTGTAACCACCAGAGGGAGATTGTTCTCAGAATTCATTTTTAGCACATTCACAACAGCAAGACCAGTATGTTACAAATGTGGCAAAGTTTTGCGGCAGCGCCACCAATGTCTACACCATCCGAGACGGCTCCAGTCAGCAGGAGGCAACGTTTCCGTAAGATGGTGACAGACTACATGTCTTGCCCTCTCAGTGTATTCCCAGATGGCTCTTCCCCATTCAAGTTTTGGGTCTGTAAGCTGGATACATGGCCAGAGCTTAGCCAGTATGCATTGGAGGTGCTGGCTTGCCCTGCTGCCAGTGTATTATCGGAGCGCTTCTTTAGTGATGCAGGTGGTGTACTAACAGACCGTCGCATGCGACTATCCTCCGATAATGTAGACCGGATTCATTTTCTGAAAATGAACAAGTCATGGATCTGGCCTGAATTTGACTGTCCGGTTTCAGATTACATAACTGGTTGGCAACGTTATCCATGTCTCCTGTTATGTTCATCTTTCTACCACCTGAACTCTACTCCCTGGGCTACAACACTGCCAGTTGCTGCTCAGAAGTGTCGTGTCCACAGACCAATACACAAGCTATAGTGTTAGTGTGGTTCAGTAACGCCTGCTGTTCCCCAGCTGTGTCTGGCAAAAATGAATGCTGCTAACTCCAAATTAAACTTCAAACATCTCATACTAGGCCTCTGCCTACACCCTCCTTGACCCTGGGTTTCAACACCGCCAGTTGCTGGTCACAAGTGTTGGATGCACAGCTCAAAACAATCGCTGATGTGTTTGTGGGGTTCAGTAACGCCTGCTGTTCCCCTGCTGTTTGTCCGGCAAAAATTAATGCTAGCTAGATACACATGTTGAATAAAACATTACATGTTAAAGTGGCTACTGCTACACGTAGATAAGAGGCTACACCCTTAGTTCTAAGCTGTAAACAAGTGAAACGTCACCTTTAAAACCATAAAATTATTAGTCTTTGTCACAAATCTGTACCAAAATAATTGTGACCTATTACTGCAGATATCCACATGTTGAACACAAATGCTAACACAAAAGCCTACCTATGCTATAGGGTACTGATGGTGAACCTTCTCACTACATAACTTCTGGTACTGCCACACTACACAATCCCGCTAGCGATCTCGTTAGCGTCGCATACTAATGAGATCGCTAGCGGGATTGTTTCTATATCGCTAGTGTCGGCCACATTTAGCGATATCGTTAAGGACGCTATCGCGGTTAGCGATCTCCTTAACGACTTTAGCGGTACAAAAGTACCGCTAAATCGCTAAAAAAGGTGCCACACTCAGCGATATAGCGATACCAGCGGGACGCCGACGATAAAAATAGGGTCCGGAACGATCGCTGTGATGAACGAGATCACAGCAGGGGCCACGTCGCTGGTAGATGCCGCACACAACAACATTGCTAACGGGATCGCTAAATAGTGACGTTTTTTAGCGATCCCGTTAGCGATGTTGTTTGGTGTGGCATACCCTTTAGACAAATCAAACTCACAGCATGCCTCAAATGCTGCAATGTTGGAAGTGCATAATTTGGTTAGAACTTTGACAACACCTGCAGTGCGAAGGTTAGCCTTCAGTGTTCTTGGCTTTTACATAAAAGCATACAAGTAAATATAATAATCCATTGCTGATTAAGGGACGTGATGTACACCTGTAATATTGTGCAAACAATTGATGTAGGACTAGTCCTCTTCAACATTACTTATATTTGTGTCATTAGAAAAAATACATATTTAATTACAAATGTAACAACCCATATCATAAAGGTCCATCATGTAAACATGACAATTGGTAACAAAAATCATACATTACCTTGTTAAAGTCAATAGTGCATAGTCACAATAGCAAAATATATACCTGAAAGTGGTGCTGAAACAATGACAACTGATAGAAAAGGTGAATGATATCTACTTATCAGACTGAATAGCGACACATGTACAATGTCGATATAATACTGTAGCTTAACAAAAAGGCTGTTTGCAACCAATGTATTGTATACGGATGGAAGCGCGTCACACTAATAGATTTTAGTTATTTGAAATAGAATGTAGCAGCACCAATTAGAGAAAAATGTCAAGGATGAGACAGTGAGACACGCTCAGCAGAGTACAAGCAGCGGTGGTTGAAGAAATAACTGGAGCGGGATCTGAATTAAAAAATTGAAAACCTCTGAGTACAGTAAACACTGCACACAACTGGTCAATATCTCTGAAAGCCTCCTTTGTGGGCTTTTATACTGTTTGCAACCAATGTATTGTATACGGATGGAAGCACGTCACACTAATAGATTTTTTTTTTTAAATATAATGTAGCAGCAATAATTAGAGAAAAATGTCAAGGATGAGACAGTGAGACACGCTCAGCAGAGTACAAGCAGCGGTGGTTGAAGAAATAACTGGAGCGGGATCTGCACTCCAATAATGAAAACCTCAGATTACAGTGAAAACTGCACACAACTGTTCAGTATCTGTGAAAGGCCCGTTTGTGTACTTCTATATTGTTTGCAACCAATGTATTGGATAATGATGGAAGCACGTCACACTAATAGATTTGATTATTTAGAAATATAATGTAGCAGCAACAATTAGAGAAAAATGTCAAGGATGAGACAGTGAGACACGCTCAGCAGAGTACAAGCAGTGGTGCTTGAAGAAATAACTGGAGCGGGATCTGCACTCCAGTAATGAAAACCTCAGATTACAGTGAAAACTGCACACAACTGTTCAGTATCTGTGAAAGGCCCGTTTGTGTACTTCTATATTGTTTGCAACCAATGTATTGGATAATGATGGAAGCACATCACACTAATAGATTTGATTATTTTGAAATATAATGTAGCAGCAACAATTAGAAAAAAATGTCAAGGATGAGACAGTGAGACACGCTCAGCAGAGTACAAGCAGCGGTGGTTGAAGAAATAACTGGAGCGGGATCTGCACTCCAATAATGAAAACCTCAGATTACAGTGAAAACTGCACACAACTGTTCAGTATCTGTGAAAGGCCCGTTTGTGTACTTCTATATTGTTTGCAACCAATGTATTGGATAATGATGGAAGCACGTCACACTAATAGATTTGATTATTTTGAAATATAATGTAGCAGCAACAATTAGAGAAAAATGTCAAGGATGAGACAGTGAGACACGCTCAGCAGAGTACAAGCAGCGGTGGTTGAAGAAATAACTGGAGCGGGATCTGCACTCCAATAATGAAAACCTCAGATTACAGTGAAAACTGCACACAACTGTTCAGTATCTGTGAAAGGCCCGTTTGTGTACTTCTATATTGTTTGCAACCAATGTATTGGATAATGATGGAAGCACGTCACACTAATAGATTTGATTATTTTGAAATATAATGTAGCAGCAACAATTAGAGAAAAATGTCAAGGATGAGACAGTGAGACACGCTCAGCAGAGTACAAGCAGCGGTGGTTGAAGAAATAACTGGAGCGGGATCTGCACTCCAATAATGAAAACCTCAGATTACAGTGAAAACTGCACACAACTGTTCAGTATCTGTGAAAGGCCCGTTTGTGTACTTCTATATTGTTTGCAACCAATGTATTGGATAATGATGGAAGCACGTCACACTAATAGATTTGATTATTTTGAAATATAATGTAGCAGCAACAATTAGAGAAAAATGTCAAGGATGAGACAGTGGGACACGCTCAGCAGAGTACAAGCAGCAGTGGTTGAAGAAATAACTGGAGCGGGATCTGCACTCCAATAATGAAAACCTAGATTACAGTGAAAACTGCACACAACTGTTCAGTAGTGTTGAGCGATATTGCTCGATATCTAAAAATATCGTATCGAAATTGTATCGCCGATAGCACTAAATATCGTCGATATCCGATTTCGATACCGGAAGTCCAATGTAAGTCTATGGGAACAAAATATCGCAACTAAAAAAAACCTTTATTTCCTTGTAAACACTAAATATACACACATAGAATACATATATATATATATATATTACATGTCATTGTGACATATATATATACATATATGTATAGTTTATACACTTCTACATAGTAAAATATCCTCTGATTCAATTGCCGGGTAAAGCCGGCTTCTGTGAAAAGACAGAAGCACCCGACATGAAATGACACTTGGTGTACATAGGGTTAACCATGTCTTTTCATGTCGTTTGCAATCTGATTTGCACAAACAATTACATCAGTCTATGTGTGCAAAATTTCACACCTGTAGGGGTTAATTAAAGGTGTAAATTCATTGTAAAAAAAACGGACTTTTTTGCTACGAATTTACACCTTTAATTAACCCCTACAGGTGTGAAATTTTGCACACTTACACTCATGTAATTGTTTGTGCAAATCAGATATCAAACTACATGAAAAGACATGGTTAACTCTATGTAAACCAAGTGTCATTTCATGTCGGGTTCTGCATTTTCACAAAAGCCGGCAATTGAATTAGCGGCTATTATACTATGTAGAAGTGTATGAACTATAAATATAAATATATATATATGTGTCACAAATTCAATGACATGTATATATAATATATATGAGGTGTAAAATTGCTGAAAAAAAATGCGTGGACTCCCGCCCTATTTTCGCAACCAGACAGACAAAGCCAGTGAGTGGGGGCAGATAATAATAGCCCAGAGAGGGACCATTATTTTTGGCCCCCCCCGGCTACTAACATCTGCCCCCAGACACCCCAGAAAGGGCAAATCTCTAATTAGATTCGCCCTTTCTGGCACTTTGCCCGTCTATTCCCATTGCCCTGTAGCGGTGGCGAATGGGCTAATAAGGGGTTAAAATGACCTTGCAATTGAAAGGTCACTTTAAGCCAGGTTAATAATTGAGAGCTGTCAATCAGACAACTATCAATTATTAATCCTATTGTATGAAAGAAAAATCAAACACACACACACTTTAATAAAAAAGAAGTTTAATGAAATAATCACACATTTTTGACCATATTTTATTTACCTGCTAAAACCATTTCCTGTAATAAAAATAAAATAATAAAGCAAAATTATTCTTACCAATCCGATGTACAGTCAGGTCCCACGGTGTAATCCATCAGAAAGGGTTAATGTTTACTGCAGGGACCGCAGCTAATGCTGCAGCCTCACAGTAAACCCCCAAATGAATGAGTTCCTCTCCTGGCTGACAGGAGAGGAAGTGGAAAGCTTAATTGATTGCTTTCCACTTTCACTTCAGGTCAGCCAGGGACACAATCAGTGACGTCAGAGGGAACTGGTTAACAAAAATAGGGGATCCCCTCGAAAAAAAATGGCGTGGGGTCCCCCCTATTTTTGTTAACCAGCCAGATAAAGCAAACCGCTGAGGCCTGGATTTTCAGGCTGTTAAGGAGCCAAGATCCATGGACCTTGCCAGCCTGATAATACCAGGCCACAGCAGTCTGCATATCTTGGCTGATTAACAAAAATAGGGGATCCCCTTGAAAAAAACTGGCGTGGGGTCCCCCCTATTTTTGTTAACCAGCCAGATGAAGCAGACCGCTGAGGCCTGGTTTTTCAGGCTGGTAAGGATCCAATATCCATGGACCTTGCAAGTCTGATAATACCAGGCCACAGCAGTCTGCTTAGCTTGGCTGGTTAACAAAAATAGGGGATCCCCTCGAAAAAAAAATGGCGTAGGGGTCCCCCTATTTTTGTTAACCAGCCAAGTAAAATGCAGACTGCTGCGGCCTGGTATTAAAAGACTGTCAAGGCCCATGGATTTTGGCCCTCAACAGCCTGATAATACCAGGCTGCAGCAGCCCCACATTTGGCGCATCAAAAGATGTGCCAATTGTGGCACTTTACCCGGCTCTTCCCACTTGCCCTGTAGCGGTGGCAAGCGGGGTAATAAGGGGTTAATGTCACCGTTGATTGCACGGTGACAATAAGCCCGGTTAATAATGGAGAGGCGTCAATAAGACACCGATCCATTATTAATCCCAAAGTTATTAAATGCATAAAAAAAAGACAAAGCAAGAAAAAAGTCTTTTAATGAAATAAAAGAGACAGCACAGTTTTCATTTCTTTTATTGTACTCTCATTCCTGCGACGCCATCGATCTCCTGTAAAAAAAGAAAAAAAACAAACCAACAGTATACCACCTGTCCGACGCAGTCCATAGTAACGACTGTCCCACGACGATCCAGCTCTGCTACATCGCAATGACAGGCAGAGCCTAACATCCCGACGCAGCACAGCTGATTACCTGCTTCCCCGGCGGTGACGTCATCGGACTGACTGCTTTACGGCCGGGATTACCCAGCAGTCACTGCAGTTATGGCGAGAAACTGCATGTGACCGCCGGGGAGAAGAGGATGGCGGCCATGAAGCAGTCCAGGACGTGACCGCCGGAGATCTTCTGCCAGGTAAGTGCCGCTGACTCCTGACAGACCCGACCGACGGACACTGACAGTGACAGACCCGACCGACGGACACAGACAGTGACAGTGACAAATCCGATTCCGGTATTCGATAAGACGAAAATATCGAAACTAATTATCGAAAGGCCGATAGAGCTAATATCGGCCGATAGCCGATATTTGCATTATCGTATCGCTCAACACTACTGTTCAGTATCTGTAAAAGGCCCGTTTGTGTACTTCTATATTGTTTGCAACCAATGTATTGGATAATGATGGAAGCACGTCACACTAATAGATTTGATTATTTTGAAATATAATGTAGCAGCAACAATTAGAGAAAAATGTCAAGGATGAGACAGTGAGACACGCTCAGCAGAGTACAAGCAGCGGTGCTTGAAGAAATAACTGGAGCGGGATCTGAATTAAAAAATTGAAAACCTCTGAGTACAGTAAACACTGCACACAACTGTTCACTATCTCTGAAAGCCTCCTTTGTGGGCTTCTATACTGTTGATGGAAGCACGTCACACTAATAGATTGTTTTTTTTTTAAATATAATGTAGCAGCAATAATTAGAGAAAAATGTCAAGGATGAGACAGTGAGACACGCTCAGCAGAGTACAAGCAGCAGTGTTTGAAGAAGTAACTGGAGCGTGATCTGCACTCAAAAAAAAAAAACCTCACAGACTAGAGTGAACACTGCACACAACTGTTCACTATCTCTGAAAGCCTCCTTTGTGGGCTTCTATACTGTTTGCAACCAATGTATTGTATACGGATGGAAGCACGTCACACTAATAGATTTGTTTTTTTTAAAATATAATGTAGCAGCAATAATTAGAGAAAAATGTCAAGGATGAGACAGTGAGACACGCTCAGCAGAGTACAAGCAGCAGTGTTTGAAGAAGTAACTGGAGCGTGATCTGAACTCAAAAAAAAAAAAAAACCTCACAGACTAGAGTGAACACTGCACACAACTGTTCACTATCTCTGAAAGCCTCCTTTGTGGGCTTCTATACTGTTTGCAACCAATGTATTGTATACGGATGGAAGCATGTCACACTAATAGATTGTTTTTTTTTAAATATAATGTAGCAGCAATAATTAGAGAAAAATGTCAAGGATGAGACAGTGAGACACGCTCAGCAGAGTACAAGCAGCAGTGTTTGAAGAAGTAACTGGAGCGTGATCTGCACTCAAAAAAAAAAAACTCACAGACTAGAGTGAACACTGCACACAACTGTTCACTATCTCTGAAAGCCTCCTTTGTGGGCTTCTATACTGTTTGCAACCAATGTAATGTATACGGATGGAAGCACGTCACACAAATAGATTTGTTTTTTTTTAAATATAATGTAGCAGCAATAATTAGAGAAAAATGTCAAGGATGAGACAGTGAGACACGCTCAGCAGAGTACAAGCAGCAGTGTTTGAAGAAGTAACTGGAGCGTGATCTGCACTCAAAAAAAAAAAAAAAACCTCACAGACTAGAGTGAACACTGCACACAACTGTTCACTATCTCTGAAAGCCTCCTTTGTGGGCTTCTATACTGTTTGCAACCAATGTATTGTATACGGATGGAAGCACGTCACACTATAATTTCAATTGAATGGAGCAGCAAGAATTACAGTAAAGAAAAAAAAAAGAGTCTGTGAGTGACACGTGCAGATGCCTACAAACAGCGTTGGATGCAGAGCAAACTGCAGCGTCACCTGCACTCTCACACACACACCTTGCACAGAGCTGTTAAAACAACACTGCAAGGCAAAAGGAAGCTTTACACAGCGGTTGGTAAACTAGCCTGCCTAAAGCACAGTACACAAAATCGCAATCTCTAACTGTCCCTCAGAGTCAGCACAGCAGCGTTCTGTCCCTAACTGAGTTCACAGCACAGTGACGCTAAAATGGCGGCGGCGCCTTTTATAGTGCATTCTGACATCATTTCAGCATCCAATCACAGCCATGCCATTAGTTAACATGACCGCAGCAGTACAGGATGTGCCCACACTTCTTAGGATTCCTAATTGGCTGACTAAAATCACATTGCCTCTCAAAGAATTATGGGAACTTCCGATTCCGGTATACGATATATGGAAAAAAATCGGAACTAAGTATCGGAATTCCGATACAGCGAATATCGGCCGATACCCGATACTTGCGGTATCGGAATGCTCAACTCTACTGAGGACTCTCAACTCTAAATATTTTTTTGTCTTACCTATTGCATTTTTTCTGTGCTGCTTTGTGTACAAATATGTGATTCTTCAGATTTTGTATTAGTCTTTGCCTGATGAAGAGACCTGAGTAGTCTCGAAAGCTTGCAATTTGTTACCATCTTTTCAGTTAGCCATTAAAAGGTATCAACCACTGAGGACTCTCAACTCTAAATATTTTTCTATCTACTGGCTAACACGGTACAAAGATATACATCTTTACTGTCACAAAATTTGTCTAAATCTTGTCCCACTGGATTCAGTCCAAACTACAGCAGTAGGTAGTGTGAAGTAAGGTATTAAGTCCCCTGTTTTGGAAAAAAGGTATTATGGAGGGCGGGTGTAGTATTATTGCACTTCTTTTGTAGTAAAGTCATTGCTATGTCAAGACATGAAACAAATATACTATATGTATATACAGTACAGACCAAAAGTTTGGACACACCTTCTCATTTAAAGATTTTTCTGTATTTTCATGACTATGAAAATTGTAAATTCACACAGAAGGCATCAAAACTATGAATTAACACATGTGGAATTATATACAGTACAGACCAAAAGTTTGGATACACCTTCTCATTCAACGATTTTTCTGTATTTTCATGACTGTGAAAATTGTAGAATCACACTGAAGGCATCAAAACTATGAATTAACACATGTGGAATTATACATTACACTTTACAAAAAAGTGTGAAACAACTGAAAATATGTCTTATATTCTAGGTTCTTCAAAGTAGCCACCTTTTGCTTTGATTACTGCTTTGCACGCAGAAAAGGTGAACGGATGGACTCTACATCATGCCTGGTTCCCACCGTGAAGCATGGAGGAAGAGGTGTGATGATGTGGGGGTGCTTTGCTGGTGACACTGTTGGGGATTTATTCAAAATTGAAGGCATACTGAGCCAGCATGGCTACCACAGCATCATGCAGCAGCATGCTATTCCATCCGGTTTGCATTTAGTTGGACCATCATTTATTTTTCAACAGAGCAATGACCCCAAACACACCTCCAGGCTGTGTAAGGGCTATTTGACCAAGAAGGAGAGTGTTGGGGTGCTATGCCAGATGACTTGGCATCCACAGTCACCAGACCTGAAACCAATCGAGATGGTTTGGGGTGAGCTTGACCGCTCACCGCTTCAATTTTGAATAATCCCCTACAGTGTCACCAGCAAAGCACCCCTGTTGTGAATGTGTTAGAAATGAATTCTGAGCAGAAGCTCCCTCTGGTGGTTACAAACAGTACTGAACCATTCAATGAGGATTGGCAATCAGGAGTTACAGACTGGTCTTATATAGGGGAGGTTCCCTCCCATCATGGTTGCCGGTGATCAATTGTTCTTGTCTCAACTGTGGTTCCTGGTTCACTTGGAAGCTTGCTGAGTCTTGCCTGCATCTTCTGCTATCAGATAAGATATTTTCTGCTTTTATTTTTGTGCTTGCTTTTTGCATTGTTCCCTGCACTTCTGTGGAGGTCAGCCAGGTCCCCTCCGGGGGCTTGTGCTCCTCTCAGTTTATCTGAGCCACTGTTATTTGTTCATTTGCCTTTTCCAGTTTTTTCAGTGGCTGCGGCTTAGTTTTGCTACACCAGAGAACTAATTTAGGTGGTAGAGGTAGTGTGATCTCAGGTGTTTTTGCAATTAGTAGAGTTGGTATTTTTTAGAGTTTTTTGGATTGCAGTAAGTGTCCCTCCTATCCTTTTTCTGTCTAGGCAGATTGGGCCCCAACATTTGCTCATACTATTTTCTGTCTGGTGTCTGTATTTCCTCTTGTCTAACCGCCATTACATGTTTGGGGGCTTCCTATGTTCTTTGGGGATCTGCTCTGGGGCAGATAGCTTTCCTCTTTCTATCTTTAGGTGTAGTTAACCTCTCAGGCTGTGACGAGGCGTCTGGGACCAACGTAGGAACGCTCCACGGCTGCCTTTAGTTGTGGTGGTTAGTCAGGGTACTGCAATCCAGTAGATTCCAACCTCTCTGGTGTATTGCCGTTTTTGCCTGCTCTCCTCAGCTACCAAATCATAACAGTATCACCGGCCAAACTGAAAATTATATGGTACTCAACAGAAGGGAAAAATAGTAAAAGAAAAAAGGAAGTTGTCAGATTTTTTTTTAATTTTTTTTCTCTGTTTGTTGCATTTTTTTCCCTCATTTTCTCTGGGTGCTGAGGAGGATTTTTTTTTTCTCTCTCAATGGAGTTTGCACAGTTGTCTGGCCGTGTGGATCAGCTTGCCACTGAAGTTCGGAGTATTGCTACCTATCTTGCAGGGTTGCCGGTTGTGGAACCTAGGATCCCCATGCCAGATTTATTTTTGGGGGATCGAGCTAAATTTCTGAATTTCAAAAATAACTGTAAGTTGTTTTTTGCCTTAAAACCTAAGTCCTCAGGGAACGCAGCACAGCAGGTTCAAATTGTCATCTCTCTCCTGCGCGGCGATCCTCAGGATTGGGCTTTTTCCCTGACACCTGGGGACCCTGTTTTGAGTAATGTTGATGCATTTTTTCTGGCTCTGGGGTTATTGTACGATGAACCTAATGTCACTGATCAAGCTGAAAAAACCTTGTTGGCATTAAATCAGGGGCTTGAGGACGCTGAGTTGTACTGTTAGAAATTCCGAAAGTGGGCAGTCCTGACCAAATGGAATGATGATGCTTTGGCAGCCCTTTTTCAGAAGGGTCTGTCAGAGAATGTAAAAGATGTTATGGTGGGTTTCCCTGCTCCCTCTGGTCTCAATGATTCTATGTCATTAGCGATTCAAATTGACAGACGTTTGCGTGAGCGTAGAGGTATGCATGGAATAGTGTTGCCTTGTGAACCAGCTTCTGAACCCATGCAGTGTGATAGAGTGGCTTCTGGGGCACAGCGTCATGAGTTTCGAAAACGCAATGGGTTATGTTTCTACTGTGGTGACGCCTCTCATGCTATTTCAGTCTGCCCTAAGCAGGGAAGATGTTTTGCACGATCAGTTGTCTTGGGTAGTGTTCAGACTAAATTTCTGTTGACTGTTACCCTGATTTGCTCCCTGTCCACATTTTCTGCTCAGGCTTTTGTTGATTCGGGAGCAGCTATTAACCTGATGGATTTTGATTTTGCTAAACGTTGTGGGTTTTCCTTCATACCCCTACGGAAGTCTATTCCCCTACTGGGGATTGATTCTACCCGTTTGGCTGAGAATAAACCCCAGTTCTCTACTCAGGTGATAATGAGGGTTGAACCTGATCATCAGGAGAGTTGCAAATTTTTGGTGCTGTATAATCTGCATGACATTATTGTACTAGGTTTCCCTTGGTTACAGTCTCATAATCCTGTTTTGGATTGGAAATCTGTGTCTGTAACCAGTTGGGGCTGCCAATGTGTTAATGCCAACACTCCTGTTTTTTCTGCCTCTCCCAGGCTCAGGATGTTCCTGACTTTTTGACTGATTTTTCTGATGTGTTTAGCGAAAGTAAATCTGCATCCTTGCCCCCCCATAGGAGCTATGACTGCGCTTTTGAATTAGTGCCTGGTAGTAAATTCCCTAAAGGTCGCCTTTTTAACTTGTCTGTACCTGAACATGACGCTATGCGGTCTAATATCAAGGAGTCATTGGAGAGGGTCATATTAGACCATCCTCTTCACCCTTGGGTGCCGGTTTTTCTTTGTGGCCAAAAAGGATGGTTCATTAAGGCCGTGTATTGATTATCGTCTCTTGAACAATATCACTGTGAAATATCAATATCTGTTACCCTTGATTTCTGACCTATTTTCCAGGGTGAAAAGTGCTACTTGGTTTACCAAGCTTGACCTCAGGGGGGCGTATAACCTTATTCGCATTAAGCACGGGGATGAATGGAAGACGGCGTTTAATACCCCAGAGGGGCATTTTGAGTACCTAGTGATGCCCTTTGGGCTCACTAATGCTCCTTCCGTCTTCCAGTCCTTCATGAATGATATTTTCAGGGATTTTGTGGATAAATTTCTGATTGTTTATTTGGATGATATCTTGATTTTTTTCCAATGACTGGGACTCTCATGTGAAACATGTTCGGACTGTGTTCCAGATTTTGAGAGAGAATGCTCTGTATGTGAAGGGATCAAAGTGTCTTTTTGGCGTACAGAGGATCTCATTTCTGGGATTCATTTTGTCCCCATCTGTTATTGAAATGGACCCGGTCAAGGTTCAGGCCATCTGTGATTGGGTCCAACCTACTTCATTAAAGGCTCTTCAGAGATTCTTGGGTTTTGCCAATTTTTATCGTAAATTTATTGGTAATTTCTCTGTTATTGTTAAACCATTGACTGATTTGACCAAAAAGGGTTCTGGTGTGGTGAATTGGCCTCCTGAGACAGTCTCTGCGTTTCAGGAACTTAAGCAGAGATTCACTTCTGCTTCTGTTCCACGGCAGCCTGATGTTTCTCTGCCATTTCAGGTGGAGGTTGATGCCGCTGAAATTGGGGCAGGTGCCGTTTTGTCCCAAAGAGATCCACAGACCTCTAAAAGTAACCCTTGTGCCTTTTTCTCTCGAAAATTTTCTCCAACTGAACGTAATTATGATGTGGGTAATCAGGAGTTATTGGCCATGAAGTGGGCTTTTGAAGAGTGGAGACATTGGCTGGAGGGAGCCAAACATCAGGTGGTGGTCCTCATAAGAATCTGGTTTATCTGGAATCAGCCAAGCGACTTAATCCTAGACAGGCCAGGTGGGCCTTGTTTTTCACACATTTTAATTTTGTGGTTTCCTTTCTTCCTGGCACTAAGAATGTTAAGGCGGATGCCCTCTCGAGGAGTTTCCTTGCGGACTCTCCTGAGTTATCTGATCCTGCTGTTATTTTGAAAGAGGGTGTAGTTCTTTCCGCCATCTCGCTCAATTTGAGACTGGCTCTGGAAGGGTGTCAGGAGGATAAACCCGAGCGCTGCCCTATTGGGAAATTGTTTGTCCCAGACCAGTGGAAAAAGAGTGTGATGTCTGAGATTCATTGTTCCGCGTTGGCCGGTCATCACGGAATTTTTGGTACCAGAGACTTGGTTAGTCGGTCCTTTTGGTGGCCTACTTTGTCTCGTGACGTCAGGGAATTTGTGCAGTCCTGCGGGACTTGCTCTCGCTCCAAGCCTTGCTCTCGCTCTAGTGGTTTGTTGATGCCATTGCCTGTGCCCAAGAGACCATGGACCCATATCTCTATGGATTTCATTTCCGACCCCCCTGTTTCTCAGAGAATGACCGTTATCTGGGTGATTTGTGATAGGTTTTCCAAAATGATACATCTTGTGCCATTACCTAAGTTGCCTTCCTCCTCCGAATTGGTGCCGTTGTTCCTTCAGCACGTGGTTCGGTTACACGGCATTCCTGAGAACATTGTGTCTGACAGAGGAGTCCAGTTTGTTTCCAAATTTTGGAGGACTTTTTGTTCTAAACTTGGTGTTCAATTGTCTTTCTCCTCGGCTTTTCATCCTCAGACCAATGGACAAACTGAGAGAACAAACCAGACATTGGAGACTTATCTGAGATGCTTTGTGTCTGCTGATCAAGATGACTGGGTCTCTTTTTTGCCTTTGGCTGAGTTTGCTGTTAATAATAGGGCTAGCTCTGCCACTTTGATGTCTCCATTTTTCTGCAATTTTGGGTTTCACCCTCGATTTTCTTCGGGACAGACGGAGGCTTCTGTCTGTCCAGGTGTTGACTCTGTTGTGGAGCGTATGCAGCAGATTTGGGACCAGGTAGTGGAGAGGTTGTCCCTCTCTCAGAAGAGGGCCCAGCGGTTTGCCAACCGGCATAGGACTGATGGTCCTCGGTTTGAAGTGGGGGACTTGGTCTGGTTGTCCTCAAGAAATATCCCTATGAGAGTTGCATCTCCTAAGTTTAAACCTAGGTTCATTGGACCTTATAAGATCATGGAGATTCTTAATCCTGTTTCCTTTCGTTTACTTCTTCCAGGGACATTTAAGATCCATAACGTGTTCCACAAGTCCTTATTGAAGAGGTTTGTCGAGCCAGTGGTTCCTATGGCTGCGCCTCCTGACACTGTTTTGATTGAGGGCAATCTGGAGTATGTGGTTGAGAAAATATTGGATTCTCGTTTTTCTAGACGGAAACTCCAGTATTTGGTTAAGTGGAGAGGTTATGGTCAGGAGGACAATTCTTGGGTGTTTGCTTCGGACATCCATGCTAGGAGACTGATCCGTGCGTATCACAGAGCTCATCCTGATGGACCTGGTTGCCCAAGTGAGGGTTCGGTGACCCCTCCTCAAGGGGGGGGTACTGTTGTGAATGTGTTAGAAATGAATTCTGAGCAGAAGCTCCCTCTGGTGGTTACAAACAGTACTGAACCATTCAATGAGGGTTGGCAATCAGGAGTTACAGACTGGTCTTACATAGGGGAGGTTCCCTCCCATCATGGTTGCCGGTGATCAATTGTTCTTGTCTCAACTGTGGTTCCTGGTTCACTTGGAAGCTTGCTGAGTCTTGCCTGCATCTTCTGCTATCAGATAAGATATTTTCTGCTTTTATTTTTGTGCTTGCTTTTTGCATTGTTCCCTGCACTTCTGTGGAGTTCAGCAAGGTCCCCTCCGGGGGCTTGTGCTCCTCTCATTTTATCTGAGCCACTATTATTTGTTCATTTGCCTTTTCCAGTTTTTTCAGTGGCTGCGGCTTAGTTTTGTTACACCAGAGAACTAATTTAGGTGGTAGAGGTCGTGTGATCTCAGGTGTTTTTGCAATTAGTAGAGTTGGTATTTTTTAGGGTTTTTTGGATTGCAGTAAGTGTCCTTCCTATCCTTTTTCTGTCTAGGCAGATTGGGCCCCAACATTTGCTCATACTATTTTCTGTCTGGTGTCTGTATTTCCTCTTGTCTAACCGCCATTACATGTTTGGGGGCTTCCTATGTTCTTTGGGGATCTGCTCCGGGGCAGATAGCTTTCCTCTTTCTATCTTTAGGTGTAGTTAACCTCTCAGGCTGTGACGAGGCGTCTAGGACCAACGTAGGAACGCTCCACGGCTGCCTTTAGTTGTGGTGGTTAGACAGGGTACTGCAATCCAGTAGATTCCAACCTCTCTGGTGTATTGCCGTTTTTGCCTGCTCTCCTCAGCTACCAAATCATAACACACCCCCACACCATCACACCACCTCCTCCATGCTTCACGGTGGGAAATAGGCATGTAGAGTCCATCCGTTCACCTTTTCTGCGTGCAAAGCAGTCATCAAAGCAAAAGGTGGGTACTTTGAAGAACCTAGAATATAAGACATATTTTCAGTTGTTTCACACTTTTTTGTAAAGTGTAATGAGTTAATTCATAGTTTTGATGCCTTCAGTGTGATTCTACAATTTTCATAGTCATGAAAATACAGAAGAATCTTTGAATGAGAAGGTGTGTCCAAACTTTTGGTCTGTACTGTACTTAACAAAAAAGTGTGTAACAACTGAAATTATGTCTTATATTCTAGGTTCTTCAAAGTAGCCACCTTTTGCTTTGATGAATGCTTTGCATACTCTTGGCATTCTCTTGATGAACTTCAAGAGGTAGTTACCGGAAATGGTTTTCACTTCACAGGTGTGCCCTGTCAGGTTTAATAAGTGGGATTTCTGGCCTTTTAAATGGGGTTGGGATCATCAGTTGTGTTGTGCAGAAGTCTGGTGGATACACACCTGATAGTCCTACTGAATAGCCTGTTAGAATTTGTATTATGGCAAGAAAAAGGCAGCTAAGTAAAGAAAAACGAGTGGCCATCATTACTTTAAGAAATGAAGGTCAGTTAGTCCGAAAAATTGGGAAAACTTTGAAAGTGTCCCCAAGTGCAGTTGCAAAGACTATCAAGCGCTACAAAGAAACTGGCTCACATGAGGACCGCCCAAGGAAAGGAAGACCAAGAGTCACCTCTGCGTCTGAGGATAAGTTTATCTGAGTCACCAGCCTCAGAAATCGCAGATTTACAGCAGCTCAGATTAGAGACTAGGTCAATTCCACACAGAGTTCTAGCAGCAGACACATCTCTACAACAACTGTTAAGAGGAGACCTTTTGCAATAGGCCTTCATGGTAAAATAGCTGCTAGGAAACCACTGCTAAGGACAGACAACAAGCAGAAGAGACTTGTTTGGGCTAAAGAACACAAGGAATGGACATTAGACCAGTGGAAATCTATGCTTTGGTCTGATGAGTCCAAATTTGAGATCTTTGGTTCCAACCACCGTGTCTTTGTGCGACGCAGAAAAGCTGAACGGATGGACTCTACATGCCTGGTTCCCACCGTGAAGCATGGAGGAGGAGGTGTGATGGTGTGGGGGTGCTTTGCTGGTGACACTGTTGGGGATTTATTCAAAATTGAAGGCATACTGAACCAGCATGGCTACCACATCATGCTATTCCATCCGGTTTGCGTTTAGTTGGACCATCATTTATTTTTCAACAGGACAATGACCCAAAACACACCTCCAGGCTGTGTAAGGGCTATTTGACCAAGAAGGAGAGTTATGGGGTGCTACGCCAGATGACCTGGCCTCCACAGTCACCAGACCTGAACCCAATCGAGATGGCTTGAGGTGAGCTGGACCTCAGAGTGAAGGCAAAAGGGCCAACAAGTGCTAAGCATCTCTGGGAACTCCTTCAAGATTGTTGGAAGACCATTTCTGGTGAATACCTCTTGAAGCTCATCAAGAGAATGCCAAGAGTGTGCAAAGCAGTCATCAAAGCAAAAGGTGGCTACTTTGAAGAACCTAGAATATAAGACATATTTTCAGTTGTTTCACACTTTTTTGTTAAGTATATAATTCCACATGTTTTAATTCATAGTTTTGATGCCTTCAGTGTGAATGTACAATTTTCATAGTCATGAAAATACAGAAAAATCTTTAAATGAGGTGTGTCCAAACTTTTGGTCTGTACTGTAGGTGGCATTGTTATAGGGAATACAAATCACACAAGAAAATAAATTGCTCATAATATGTTTATTACAAGCGATATCTTATATTTTTGCAAGTCTGCTTACTAGTAGAACATTCAATTCAAAGATCATGTATACCTTTTTTTAGCTTGAAAAGGCCCTGTGTGGCTGAAACGTCACATGTTAGTTTTTTAATGTGTACACTGGTGTTGAAGGAGATTATTCAGTGCCTTGGATCTTTGGATTGATTGCAACCGAGTGGAAGGTTGTGCCAAGTCTGTACGGGACATATAGTGGTGCACGGGATATATACCTTTATAAATGTACTTGTAGAGTATTTTCTATTGGTTTTCTTTTCAGTCTCCCTGTTTTGCTTAGACTTTAAAATAAAACCTTTTAAAAGAAAAAAAAGGATAAAGTTCCATTCTTTTGGTTCCATAAAGGCCAAAGTAATACTGAGGGTTTTTTTTTAAATGTGGTAGCACTATTATTAACTATCTCTATTATAATAGCTTCTTTTAGGGTAACATGATCTTGGTCAAATGTTTTTTTCATCACTTTTATCCTTGGTGAAATCCAAGAAGTATTGTTTCTCCTTGTGGAGATTGACATGCTAAGCATGCCGAGATGAGGAGACTTAAAGCCTCAATGCTCCTCTGGTTTGGCTTTTGTCCTAAGTCATGTAACAAGGCTCGTTAAAGGGTCGACATTGACTTTTAGGATTGTTACTTCCAATAGGTGGCACTTGAGTTCCACTCCTCTTCCTCTCTAAAGAGACAATTTGCTTCCTTGGTGAAAGAATGAATTTTCTCAGCACTTTTTGGACAGAGGGTTATAACAACTCCTTAAAGTTAAGCTATTATTAGTGATGAGCGAGTATGCTCGTTACTCGAGTTTTCTGAGCATGCCAAGGTGTTCTTTGAGTATTTTCTGCATGCTCGGAGATTTAGTGTGTGTCGCCGCAGCTGCATGATTTGTGGCTGCTAGACAGCCTGAATACATGTGGGGATTTCGTAACAAACAAGCAATGCCCACATGTATTCAGGCTGTCTAGCAGCCGCAAATCATGCTGCTGTGGCGATACACACTAAATCTCTGAGCACGCCCAAAATACTCAAAAAACACCCGAGCATGCTCGGAAAACTCGAGTAATGAGCATACTCGCTCATCACTAGCTATTATCAGAAAAGGTCATAGTGTATAATAACATGTATTTATAAAAAAATGTTGGCAATGCTTTTACATTTAATAATATTTTTTTTTTTTTTTTTTAAAAAACACAAAATTAATAGTCTTGTAACTTTCAACTCATACTCTCCGTCCTTACATTAATAGTTTTCTGCATGCTCTTCATTATTAAAGGCAAGATTACAATGACAAGTACAGTCATGGCCAAAAGTTTTGAGAATGACACAAATATATATTTTCACATGATCTGCTGGCCTCTGGTTTTTATGTGTGTTTGACAGATGTTTTTATCACAGACAGAAATATAATAATTGCAAACATATAAGTAACAAAAGCTTATATTGACAGTTAGAATGAGTTAATGCAACAAGTCAATATTTGCAGTGTTGACCCTTCTTCTTCAGGACCTCTGCAATTCTCCCTGGCATGCTCTCAATCAACTTCTGGACCAAATCCTGACTGATAGCAGTCAATTCTTGCACAATCAATGCTTTCATTTTGTCAGAATTTTTAGGTTTTTGTTTGTCCACCCGTCTCTTGATGATTGACCACAAGTTCTCAATGGGATTAAGATCTGGGGAGTTTCCAGGCCATGGACCCAAAATCTCTATGTTTTGTTCCCTGAGCCATTTAGTTATCACCTTTGCTTTATGGCAAGGTGCTCCATCATGCTGGAAAAGGCATTGTTGATCGCCAAACTGCTCTTGGAGGGTTGGGAGAAGTTGCTCTTGGAGGACATTCTGGTACCATTCTTTATTCATGGCTGTGTTTTTAGGCAAGACTGTGAGAGAGCCGATTCCCTTGGCTGAGAAGCAACCCCACACATGAATGGTTTCAGGATGCTTAACAGTTGGCATGAGACAAGACTGGTGGTAGCGTTCACCTTGTCTTCTCCGAATGAGACCTGATGTCTCAAACAATCGAAAAGGGGATTCATCAGAGAAAATAACTTTACCCCAGTCCTCAGCAGTCCACTGCCTGTACCTTTTGCAGAATATCAGTCTGTCCATGATGTTTTTTTCTGGAGAGAAGTGGCTTTTTTGCTGCCCTCCTTGAGACCAGGCCTTGCTCCAAGAGTCTCCGCCTCACAGTGCGTGCAGATGCACTCACACCTGCCTGCTGCCATTCCTGAGCAAGCTCTACACTGCTGGTAGCCCGATCCCGCAGCTGAAACACTTTTAAGAGATGGTCCTGGCGCTTGCTGGTCTTTCTTGGGCGCCTTGAAGCCTTTTTGGCAACAATGGAACCTCTCTCCTTGAAGGTCTTGATGATGCGATAGATTGTTGACTGAGGTGCAATCTTTCTAGCTGCGATACTCTTCCCTGTTAGGCCATTTTTGTGCATTGCAATGATGACTGCACATGTTTCTTTAGAGATAACCATGGTTAACAGAAGAGAAACAATGATGCCAAGCACCAGCCTCCTTTTAAAGTGTCCAGTGGTGTCATTCTTACTTAATCATGACAGATTGATCTCCAGTCATGTCCTCATCAACACCCACACCTGTGTTAATGGAGCAATCACTGAAAAGAGGTTAGCTGGTCCTTTTAAGGCAGGGCTGCAATGATGTTGAAATGTGTTTTGGGGGATAAAGTTCATTTTCTAGCCAAATATTGACTTTGCAAGTAATTGCTGTTAAGCTGATCACTCTTTATAACATTCTGGAGTATATGAAAATTGCCATTAGAAAAAGTGAAGCAGTAGACTTTGTAAAAATTAATATTTGTGTCATTCTCAAAACTTTTGGCCATGACTGTACAATCTCTTTCCTAAGGAGTCAAAATGTCAAATATTTTGTTGTAACAGAAGGCAGCTTGTTCATTGAAGGACTGCAGAGCAGTTCATTAATGAGTGTCTGCATAAACTGTTAGGCATGATGGAAGTTCCCTGCAAGTTTGGAGCTGCATTTCAGCAAATGAAGTTGGTGATTTGGTCAGGATTAATGGTGTTCTCAATGCTGAGAATTACAGGCAGATATTTATCCAGCACTCAAAACCATCAAGGAGGCATGTATTTTGATTGCATTTAGATTTAGACTTTTATTTTCAAAGAACTCTTAGTTTACTACACTTTTTCCATTCCTGCATAAAACTTTTGCATACAACAGTAACACATATTATATTACATATAAAGCATCATGTTGCCTCTGTCATGACTGTGTCACGCCAACCTGGGAGATCTGGATGTAGAAGATCATTGCGTATTGTGAATCGCAAATCATCCATTTAGCCTCTGGATTTGGATCCCATGTTAAATGAATTTGGTTTCTCTTGGTGCTGAAAAGATTAATGACCATTTTTTTTGCTGGTTAGGCTTGGTTCACATAGCGTTATGGCAGTACGTTTAACGGATTACGTTACAAAGCGGCATTAACGTGATGTAACGCATCCGTTAACACTTCCATAGACTGCCATAACGAGTGCATCGCTAACGCATGGCATAATCGGCATACGTTAGCGATGTGCCGTCATTCTATGACGGACCCTTGGACGCGGTCTTCAGCGTTCATGGGTCCGTCACTGCTAGCGCAGATGGAGCATCTGTGCTAGCGCGATCGCATAACGCGATCAGAATAAAGGGGTAGCATTAGCGCAGTCCATTTAATGCATGCGTTGAACGGACTGCATTAACGCTATGTGAACCCAGCCTTAGAAATATGCAGCTCCGTTTGAGTTGCTTCTGATCTGGTCATTAACTCTTCCTATAAAACCTGGCCAGACCCTCTCTGTCCTGCTGGTGAATACTCTGCTTCCTTGCTCTTAGTAGATGTTGTGCTGATTAGGAGTTCATTGTTGCTATTGGAGATTCGTCTTTCTGTTCTGTGTGCTAAAGCTAAGTACTTGAAGTTTGGAGTTGGCTTTGTGGTGTTCTGCAGGTTGCTGTTGCATGTATGTATTTATCTCCTGCCCCCTTTCCCATTTAGTTTATTCCTCCCTAGTGTTGGTTAGTGCTTTTGTATAATATATGTTTTTTTGTCTTTGTGTCTGGTTTACCTTTCATTTCTGTCCCATGCCATGAGACTCGGGCCTCTCTATCTTTAGGGGTACCCCCGGGACAGGGATACTCAGGGTAATAGCTGCAGGGACAGTTTCAGGATCCTTTTCCTTACTGAAGATCATCACAGTGTGACATCTTCACCAGCCTAAAAACATTTTGTATCTTGGCATGGATCCCATTGTAGTCCTTGCCAAACAATTGCAGGGCCTGTCGCTTGAAGTATAGATCTGCAATCTAGTCTCTCTCAACAGTAGACTGTTGGTCTGGCGGGCAGTCAGGCTGAACCGGAACCTAAGGTGGCCCTCCCATATAGGTTTTCTGGGGGACGGGATACATTTATGGCGTTTCATTTTAGGCTTCCTCCTCATTCTTCTAGTATTGAGGAGAAACGAGTTGGGATTTTCATTCTGTCCTTCAAGGAGATCATCAATCCTGGGTCTTTTCGCTTCAGGCGGGCTCACTGTCTCTCCGGTCAGTTCATGTTTTTTTTGAGGCTCTAGGCCTCGTGTATATCCGGACTGTGTTTCCCTTGCTGAGTGTAAGCTACATGAGCTCCAGTAGGGAAACCTGCCAGGAGGAGTTGTGCTCAGAGTTCCGTAGATGGGCTACTGACACCCGGTCGAACAATCCTTCTCTTAGTTAGTAGTCAATTTTGTCAGGGCCTGTCTGAAAGACCAAAATACGTGGTATCGCTTTACAAGACTTCTGAGTCATTGGAGGCCATCATGGCTCAGTCCATACACATTGATAGACCCTAATACACCCACCTGTTGTGACTCCACCCCCCCATGGTACTCCCTAAAACCGAGGACGGATCTCCCCTCGGTATGAGTCTCTTATGGTTCGCTGCAAAACGAGGGGGGGTTCTGTGGTCAAAAGGGGCAAGGGGCATTTCATTGGGGTCTGCCCTTCTTTACCTAAAGCACAAAAAGCCATCGGAAAACTTTTTACCTCAGTTTGTGTGGAGGATAGCAACCTGTGTGTATATATCTCCTTCACACATGTATCTCAGTTTTTCTTAGCTGCAGAAGTGGTTATTGGTATGAAAACAGAAAAAATATACATTCTCTTGGATAGAGGGGTGGGAACCAATATAGTGGATACTCAGTTTGCACAGGACTTGGGTCTTTCCTGTAATACTCTGGCAAAAACCGTCCCCATACTTGCAATTGACTCTGCGCCTCACAGTCAGGGAAATTTTACAGAAGTAGTACATTGTGTGAACCTGCGCATAGGGGCTCTTCACAGGGAGCTCCTTTCTTGTCATATCTTGGAAAGTCTCCCTACTTCTATTGTGCTGGGCTTTCCCTGGTTGACTAAACATAATCCGGTCATAGACTGGCAGGTCAGAGAGATTATTAAGTGGAGTGATTTTTCCAAGAATAATTGACTATGTGTTACTATCTCTAGTGTCTCCACTAAAATCACTCCATCTTGCCTGTCCAATTTTGAGGACGTGTTCTCTGAAAAGGGGTTTCAAGAACTGCTTCCTCATCATATGTATGACTGTCCTGGGATTATTTAAGAATGCCAAAGTGGTTGTTTTGTCTCTAAGTTTCCCTGGGGGGTGGGAGTACTGACAATGTGGTCTCTATTATGCAAGAAAGGGTGGTCATCTCCACAGTGTGTTCTGAACTTGAGGGTGAGGTATTGAAGATGCGTGGGGATGTCCCTGCTGGTACTTCATGGAAATTGTTTATACCTGTTCATCTGCATCGTAAAATTTTGAAGGCACATCATGACTCGGCTCTGGTTGTTCACCCAGGTGGTAAGGCGACCTTGGACCTCCTTTCTCATCGTTTCTGGTGGCCAAGGTTGCATAAGAATGTAGCTGACTTTGTGTCTGTGTGTTGTGTCTGTGCGCATTCCAAGACCCCCTTTACTCATCTGTCTGGGGCTCTTTAGCATTCCTGACCTACCATGGACTCATTTATCCATGAATTTCATTATGGATCTTCCTTCATCTAAACTGTTATCTTAGTTGTGTTGAATAGTTTTAGTAAAATTGCATACTTTATTGCTTTACCTGCTGGTCCTACCACAAAGACACTGGCTCAGGTGTTTATCACTGAAATCACAAAGCTTCACCAGTTTCCCTCTGATGTGGTGTCAGATCGGAGAACCCAATTTGTATCTACATATTGGAGGGCGTTTTGTGCTCATTTAGAAATGCATCTATCCTATTCTTTGGTTTTCCAGCCTCAAACTAATAGCCAAACTGAATGCCTAAACCAAAGTTTTGAAACTTACCTCAGATGTTTTGTGTCAGATAACCAGGAGGATTCGTCTTCTTTTCTACCACTGGCAGAGTTTGCGTTAAACAATCATTGCAGTCCACTGGTAAGTCGCCCTTTTTTGGTGCATATGATTACCATTCACAATTCTGTACTTTTAGTAAAGAAGAGTCTTCGGGGTTCCTAGGGGAGGAACAATTGTCTTCTTCATGCTCATCTGTGTGGGAAGGGGTTCAGGATAATTTAAGAATCATGGGAGACAAATACAAAGTTATGCCTGAAAACAAACGATTGTTAGGTCCAAACTTGAGGGTGAATGATTTAGTATGGCCATCTACCAAAAATATTAAACTGAAAGTATCTCCTTGGAAATTAAGTCCTATGTTTATTGTTCCTTATAAGGCCTCTTTCACACGTGTTTTGCGCCTGATTGTGCCACCGGCGTTTTGCCGGATCGCCGCATCCGGCAACTAGTATGTAAAATCGGATGAGACGCATCTGGTTTTTCGCCGGATCCGTCTCGGGCATCCGAACAAAAACCGGATCCGTCTCATCCGGTGTATCCGGTTTTTTGTCCGTTTTCGACGGATTACGCCGGATCCGGTTTTTAAAAACGCCCTTTTTTGGGTTTCCAAACATGATTGGCTACTGTAATCCTATATATACACTGTTCCTACAGCCCATCTTTGACAGGTTGTAGAGGAGCAAGTGCAGGTTGGAGAGAAGAGCAAGTAGCAAGTGACTGGCGAACATGGATGTTATTATTGGCAATATCTTCAAGAATCTGGTGGATTTTACTGCGGAGGCGAATCGCTTGAAGATAATCGTTATGGAGAATGAGAGAAAGATAGAGCAGCGCATTATGCGTCAGTGCCAACGACGACGTCGTATGTGGATCCACCCCATCACAGCACAGAGACTAACCCGTGGTGTGTATTCTACACTCAACATGGAGCTGAGAGAAAACCCTGAGAAATTTTTTGCCTATCTTCGGATGAAGAAAGAGAATTTTGACTGTTTGCTGGAGCGTGTTGGAGAACAAATCCGAAGATCCGACACCTATTGTCGCTTCTCGATTTCTCCGGCGGAGCGTCTCATGGTCACTATAAGGTAAGCTATATGTATTGGATCTGTTTGCTTGAGCACACTTGTATTGTTGTTCTAATTTATTTAACATCACAGGACAACAAGGGAACCTTATCAGTACAATAAAACATGGTCAAAAACAGTGTTTTTTCCTTTATTTTATTATTTTTGGTATCTCCAATAGTTATAGCTGAGTTCTGCTATCTAATGCTGTGATTGTGAACTAATTGATTTTTTCTATTTTGTTTACAGATTTCTTGCAACTGGAGAAACGCTGTCATCGCTCCATTTCCAGTATTGCCTTGGAATTTCTACGCTATCAGGCATCATCAAGTACACTTGTCGTGCTCTGTGGGACTGTTTGGTTGGAGAATTTCTTCCAGAGCCAACTACAGACCGGTGGCTTGAAATAGCGGACCAGTTTCTCCGTATCTGCCAGTTTCCAAATTGCCTGGGCGCTGTTGATGGCAAACACATCCGCATTCAAAAGCCTTCAGGAACCGGATCAGAATTCTTTAACTACAAGAAATATTTTTCGGTCGTCCTGATGGCTATTGCTGATGCGGAGTACAAATTTATTGCTGTGAACATTGGGTCTTATGGATGGTCCAATGACTCGCAAGTGTTTAAACTTTCTGCTATGGGGCGGAGACTGTACGGAAACACTTTTCAGTTTCCACCCCCTAGGCCACTGCCTCAAACCTCTGGCCCACCTATGCCTTTCGTGTGTGTAGGTGATGAGGCATTCCAGCTGTCCGAACACCTTGTGAAGCCATACGCCAGCAAAGGATTGACCCATACAAAGAGAATTTTCAACTACCGCCTCAAAAAAACCTCAAAAAAATGTATATAGGGAAAATAGGAAAAGCACCAGAGAGAAAAAAAAACACAAAATCCCTAAAAAATACCTTTTAATTCATTGATTAAAACCATCATTAATAGACAGTCTATTAATGATGGTTTTAATCAATGAATTAAAAGGTATTTTTTAGGGATTTTGTGTTTTTTTCTCTCTGGTGCTTCAACTACCGCCTCACAAGAGCCAGACGGAAGGTGGAGTGTGCGTTTGGGATTATGACAGCCAAATGGCGTGTCCTTTTGACTGCGATAAACTTGAAGACAGAGACTGTGGATGATGTTGTTAAAGCGTGCGTTGTCCTACATAATTTTGTCATCACCAAGGAACCGATTTCTATTGAGGACCACAATCAAGAAACAACCTTGCACGACTACAGCAACATTACACTCGGAGTACACTGGCGGTTTCAAGAATGAGGGACCATTTTGCCCAATACTTTGTGTCACCAGAAGGTAGAGTAGACTGGCAGGATGATAGAGTGTGATCAATTGATTATTTCTTTTAAAAATCTTTCTGTACCCACAATAAGGAAAGTTTTCTACCTTCTTGTGTGTTTTGTACTGTATGTTTCCTTTTGGCCATAGTTGTGTCCCTGTCTTTTTTTTTTTAAATAAACCACAGTATTTCACCTTTTTACAAAAAATGTGTACCTGCTAGGGGATAACCTCATAAAGTACACAAGTTTTGGAAAAAGGTCAGATACTTTCTATACTCCACAACCCGGGACAAAATTGTGGCAAAAAGGTAAAATTTATGTTCCTCAAAGTTATGTAGATATTTTGACATATTGCCCTAACAGATGTTGGTGTTTGTATAACCACATATGTTTACCTGGTTTAATACATTTGTTACTTAACATCCTATAAAGAAATGACAGACAACATTTGTAAACGACTTGAACTTTTATTACAAAAATTATTTTTTAATATAATATTTTGAAAATGTTGCATTTTTGCAAACTTTTGCAATTTTAATAATTTTTTTTTTAATTAAATTAAAGTATTTATTTTTTATTGAAGAAAAAAAAATAATAAATTATTTATAGTTGTGTGTAGTGTGGGGTGGAAATAGTGCTGGAGGGGCTGCGGGACACTTCGACCGTGGGAGTGTGGAGGGACGACCGGGATGGTGGTGGTGAAGGAACAGGAAGAGGTGAAAGGGTGGAAAGAGTGAAAGAATGGGAAGACAAGTTAGAGGCAGAACAGGTAGGTGGTGGAGTGGAGGGTTGGGCAGGAGGAGCAGGTGACATGGTAGGGAATTGGAAGGGGGAAGGAGATCGGTAAGAGGTAGGAGTGTGGTACAGGGTAGGTGGCTGGTAGTGGGGAGGTTGCTGGTACTGGGGAGGTGACTGCAGTTGGGGAGGTGGCTGGTACTGGGGAGTTTGCTGGAATTGGGGAGGTTGCTGGAGCTGGGGAGGTGGCTGGTATTGAATAGGAGGGGGAGGAGGGACGGCGGCTGGAGGGGGGGAGGTGGAGGAACGACTGGGGTGGATGGAGGAGGATGGGAGATAGCCTGCACTAGACCAGCGTGGCACGTATGCATTACATACATCTGCTGGTCAGCAGATAGCGTATCTATGCGCTCCGCCACAGACCTAAAAAAGCTGTGATTAGGAGATGCTCTTGCTTCCGACTGCATGGTTTGCAAAAGTGTCTTTACCTCCAAAACTGCGGAGGTTATCTGATTAATGCCTGCGGCAAGTTGTTCAGATAATACTTTAAGACAGTTCTGGAAAGATGCATTCAAATGCAAGAACTCGGGCATATAGCTCCTCTCCTGACCCCCTGCCGCCCAGTACCCACAGCTGTACTAGAGGTGGCAGTGGCAGAAGGGTGGGGTAAAGGGAATGCTATCTCCTCAGCAGCAGCTGCATGTAATGCAGGCGGCCATGATGCTCCAGCGCTGGTGGATGGGACTGCGGGATCGAATGTGAGGGAAGGCTGGGAAGGTGCAGATGTACTGGGGCGGTCGAAGTGTCCCTCGGTGTCGGTCTCCTGAGGGATCGCCCCAGAAGGCGCCAACTCTGCGGGCGCCTGAGTGCTGGTCACCGTGCTGTGGAATAAAGAGAAAACATACAATTAATATACAGATGTGGAATGGCCCTGGCTGGAAAAAAACATTGGATAGATGTTAACATTTTATGGTAATATTTACCTTCGGGTGACCATAGTTTCCCACAGGAAAACTTGCTCTGGCATCCTGCAGATCCATTCGGGGCCTGCATCTCCTTATTGAACTCCTTCTTAAAGCGATCCCTCACAGACCGCCTCCGCTTCACAATTCTCTCCCCTGAAACGAGAAAGCACACATTGGTTACTATACAACATCAATGTTTCCCAAACTTCAGTCCTCGTGTCCCCAGAGGTCATGTTTTCAGTATTTCCATAGTGTTTCACAAAAGGCAATCCTGAAAACATGATCTGTGGGGGCCACGAGGACTGAAGTTTGGGAAACACAGCTTTACATTCAGCAACCTGAACTATACTTACGGTGTTTAGTCTGGGACCGAACATCGAGGTCCTCCAGCGGTCCACCATTGCCGCTGCCACTTCCTCCCAGAGCCGTCGGGTCACTACTTGATCAGAATGGCGGTGGTCACCCATGTTCCACAGCGGCTCCCTTTCTCTGACCAGATCAATGAGGAGGTCGACGTCTATCCCCTCCTCACCGTCCGAATCGGGAGCACGCTGTGAAGCCTGTGAGATAAAAACAGAAAAAACAATACATTACCCTCCACACTAGCAAGTGAAAAAGAAAAAAAGGAAAAATGTTTAACAAAATCCAATTAAGAAAAAAAAAAAAATATATATACCAAAATTTAAAAAAAATTAGAAAAAAGACAAAATATTTAAAAAATAATGTAAAAAGACTAAAAAAGTTTAAATCAAAGCAAAAAATTAAAAATTAAAAATGAAAAAAACAAAAAGATTAAAAAAAAAAAGAAAAATGATAATTTTTTACCTAAAAATTAAATTGGAATAAAAAAAAACAAAAAAAACTTACACGGTGGGAACCGCCGCCGCTCTCACGACGACGACTCTGGGAGGCGCTGTGAGGACCCCTTTGCTGGCTACCAGATCCGAAAGACTAAAAAGAAAAAATAAAAGTTTGATATAGGCATGTGTTGGCCGCTGTGTGAAGTATGTACTAAATGTTTTTCTATGTGTTGTGTGTAGTGTGATGTTGTGTTTCCGCAATTGATGCAGGTTACTTACGAATTGTGAGCCCACTCCGGGTATCTCTCCACCCTGTCCTTCTTCCTCTGGGAGCTCCTCTTCATCTTGCGATTCCTGTTATTAAAAAAAGACAATCAATACATATCCCACAGATGGATTGTGGAGATAAAAAAATATTTTTTTACCACCAAATGCTGACGATGGGAAGGAGGGCTCCCAGAAGAAGATGTCTCCACATCCTGCTGCAGCTCCACTGACTCCGGTGGAGCGGACGCTGAAGCGGCAGCTTCCTCGGCTAAAGCCGCAAGTTCAGCTGCTGCTGCTGCTGTTTGCCGTTCTATGCTGTGGAATAAAGACACAAAAAGGGACAGTGAATATATGTATATTCCTTGGCCCTGGCTGAAAAAGCAACAATTGATTATTTTTTTTGCGAATGGGGGATGTCATATTTACCGTCTGCTGTCTCTACTCCTCTCCTCTGGCTCCATTTCTTCCTCCTCTCCCCTTTCTCGCTCTCTTTGGAGTCTTCTGCTGTTGAATAAGGACACAAAAAGGGCCAGTAAATATATGTATATTCTTTGGCCCTGGCTGAAAGAGAAAAACAAACATTTAATTTTTAGGGAAATGGGGGATGTCATATTTACTTTCTGCTGGCTGTCCTCCTTGCTTCAACTTGATCCTCCTCTCCCCTTGCTGCTGCTGCTGCCGCCTCTCTTTGACGTCTTCTGCTGTTGAATAAGGACACAAAAAGGGCCAGTGAATATATGTATATTCCATGGCCCTGGCTGAAAGAGAAAAAAAATGATTAAATTTTTGGGAAAATGGTGGATGTCAGATTTACTTTCTGCTGGCTGTCCTCCTGGCTTCAACTTGATCCTCCTCTCTCCTTGCTGCTGCTGCTGCCGCCTCTCTTTCTACTCTTCTGCTGTGGAATAAACAGACAAAAAGGGCCAGTGAATATATGTATATTCCTTGGCCCTGGCTAAAAAAATAAAAGTCAAACATGGACTGGAGTGAGCTTTATGGTGTACGGAATACAACATCCCATCATGAATTGGACCCATAAACAGTACTAGGGGGACCCACCCTATCACTGGAAAAAAATGCACACTTGATACAGTACCAGGGGGACCAACCCCATCACAGCCAAAAAAATTAAACATTTTACAGTACCAGGAGATCAACATTATCAATTGAAAACATGCACATTTGATACAGTACCAGGAGGACCAACTTCATCACAGGGAAACCATGGTGACGCACATTATTACTTGCAAAACATGCACATTATAAACATTACCAGGGGATCCACTTCATCACAGTGAAAACATGCACATTATAAACATTACCAGGGGATCCACTTCATCACAGTGAAAACATGCACATTTGATACAGTACCAGGGGGACCAACTTCATCACAGGGAAACCATGGCGACGCACATTATCACTTGCAAAACATGCACATTATAAACATTACCAGGGGATCCACTTCATCACAGTGAAAACATGCACATTTAATACAGTACCAGGGGGACCAACCCCATCACAGCAAAAAAAAAACACATTCTACAGTACCAGGAGATCCACATTATGAATTGAAAACATGCACATTATACAGTAGCAGGGGATACACATTATCACTTGAAAAAATGCACATTATAAAGTAGCAGGGGATCCACATTATCAATTGAACACATGCACATTATACAGTAGCACGGGATACACATTATCACTTCAAAAACATGCACATTTGAAACAGTACCAGGGGGACCCACCCATCACTGGAAAACCATGAACATTTTATACAGTACCAGGGGGACCAACCCCATCACAGCAAAAACATGATTTTGAAACTACCAGGGTGCAAAGACACTGCACTAGCTCAGGCAGCAGTGGTGACAGATGCGTGGTAAAATTTGGGGTGGGGGATGTGATATTTACCATCTGCTGTCCTGGCGCTCCATTGCCGTATCTGCTGCTGGTGTTGATGCGGAACCTGATGCTGGTGCTGTTGCTGGTGATGGTCCTCGTCGTTGGCTTTGTCTTGCTCTCTTGGCTGGATGCATGGTAATGTCTGAGTGTCCCACTGCATGCTTTTATATGTTTGCTGTGGGCTGGTATATCAATTGAAAAACTGGATTCGGCCACCATCCGCCGCATTGCGGCGCTCATAGACTTTCATTGTGACAAAAGCCGAAAGTGCCGGATCCAGAGCTTCCGGCTTTTTCGCCGGAGACAAAAAACGTTACAGTAGACGTTTTTCCCAGACGCCGGACTGCGACCAGACACCGGATCTGGCAAAAACCGGACATGCCGCAGGGACATGCGGCGCCATTCCGCCATAATGTTACTCAATGGAAAAAAAAAAAACGGATCCAGCATTACATTTCGCCGGATGCGGTTTGACAAAAAAAGGCCGGAGCGCGCCGTCAGGCGCAAAACGGATGTGTGAAAGAGGCCTAAGGTGGTCGCCGTAATCAAGCTGTAGCTTTTTGCCTCAAGCTTTCGCCGACTCTCCAGAGCCATAATGTTTTTCACAGGTCTTTGCTCATAAATGTTGTTTCACCTGTGGAACCATCACCTTTAGGTTATGTGCACACGTTGTGGATTGTTAGCGTTTTTGCCTCGGTTTTTCGCGAAAACCCGGCAAGAACGCTTACCCAACGCAACTCATTATATTCTATGGGATTCCGCAATGCTGCGCACAATGCTGGTTGTTTTTCCGTGGCAGAATCGCATCATGGAAAAATACGCAGCATGCTCATTCTTTTTGCGGAATCGCGGCGATTCCGCCTCCATAGGAATGCATTGAACCGCTTACTTTCCGCATGTTGCTATGCCCACCATGCGCAAAGTAAGCGGTTCATGTGCGGATGGTACCCAGGGTCTGGAGGAGTGGAGACTCTCCTCCAGGCCCTGGGTACCATATCCCTGTTAAAACAATAATTAAAATAAAAATTGATATTCTCACCTTCCGGCGGCCCCCGCAGCTCTCCGGCCTCTCAGCGACGCTCCCGACCAATCCCGTTCCCAGGGATGCCTTGCGAGAATCACCCCAGATGATGTAGCGGTCTCGGCTGATGCTACGTCATCTGGGGTCATTGTCGCTAAGGACGCCTGGGAACTCGATTGGCCGGGAGCGTCGCTGAGAGGCGAAAAAGGCTGTGGGGGCCACCGGAAGGTGAGAATATCACGATTTTTTATTTTTTTATTATTTTTAACATTAGATATTTTTACTATTGATGCGGCATAGGCAGCATCAATAGTAAAAAGTTGCTCACACTTGTCAAACACATTATTTGACTAGTGTGACCAACCTGTCAATCAGTTTTCCAAGCGATGCTACAGATCGCTTGGAAAACGCTAGCATTCTGCAACTTTTCGTTTCTGTCCTATGCCTTATTGGGTGGGGTAGCGGACAGATTAGGGTTTTTACAGGAGCATAGTAAGATCAGAGACTCAGGATGCTACCTTTAAGAGTACCCCCGGGTTAGGGTCCCAGTTCCAGGGACAGTTTGAGGCCACTTTTCCTTACTGAAAACTGTCACAGCATAACAGTATCCTGGGGCCCTCCAGTGGTGTCTGGGTAATGTGGGTTGTCTGGACTGTGGGTGCATATATGGTATTGGCTGCCTGCCTGATGTAATAGGAGGGGCATTGGTAATATACTGTTATACAATTAGAATGCTAGGCAGCTACCCCTCAGATGTTTGGTGGGTTTGTAAGTGGTTGTTTTATTAGAATTTTGTACTTGTGCTGCCCCGCATTTATCATGGGGGACCTGCTGCATCATGTTTGTGTTTTTGTGTCTGGACATGGTTTTGCAAGTATGGCTACTTTTTCTCTTTCAGTACCTATAACTATAAAAAGCAGCTTATCCAGTGACGTGTTTTATTTTTTTCAAGCTGTTGCTCCTGCTTATTTCACGTAAGAAGCTCATATACAGGTAAACTTGGAGGCCCTTGGTTGCCAGAACAAAAAATTGGTACCAATGAGTTTGAGGGAGACCCTTTCCTCTGTTGAATTCCTAAAGTAGTTAATCAACAAGGACTGTCAAAACTAGACATCAAAGGATAGCAATTCTTAGAAATAGCAACTGCTGGTGATGGCATCACAGAACTCCAATGCAAGCACTTCTCCATGACATAGTATTACAACAGTTCTTGGGAATGATATAGCAACATATTGAATTAAATGAAGACCAAAGGTTTTTAAGACCCAAAATTAAAATCTGCAATGTCGAACATGTAGACAACACTTATGAAATATCTGTATTAATGCATTTTACATATAAACACAAATTTAGAAGACAGCTTGGGACATACTGAAAAGAATAAATGTTGGTTTACGGACAATTCTCCACAATGCAATGTACTCAACAGGTCAAACATAGCTATAGTGTTTGATTCATCTCTGCCCCGTCACATCTTTTTCTTGTGTCCCTTCCCCCCCAATTTATCATTCCCTTTGTGATTGATTGGCTCATAGCCCAGAACACAGTATATCTGGTCCTGTTAAAACATTCCAAGATTACGTCCTATCTAGGTAATGCAAACCAAAACTTCCTCCGACGATTATAGCACAATCAGAGGGACACATGCTCTGTTTTCACCATTATATCTTTGATCTTCACAAAACTGATGTTTTTGAAGACATTATATTTATTTAAAAGTGTCATGGAAGGCAACGTATGTCTTATGTCATTATTATAATACAAAAAACAATCCTTCATGTTTCCCCAAAGTGTGCATCAAACTATGATTTGTGATGTGCACGTAGGACAGCAGTAACAATAAATTGCAATAATATGTCCCTTGCCTTCTATATATAAGAACCTTGTATTCTATTTATCATTTTAAATGAAACCATAAAAAGAGAAATAATTGAGAAATAGAGGAACACTCTGGGTCAATACATAGGGAGATAGCAATTATTCCGACCCTGCTAATATCTCACTTGAAACACAAATTGCAAAGCTTACAGCTAACCAGAGCCTCGCTATGCACTAATGAACAGCAACAAACCAGAAACAGTACTGCAAACAAATGAGTGTTTCTGGTCTGGCTGATATTCTGACCGACGTTTCAAAGCTCTTCACATGGTTGGATATTGACCATAGGTGGCATTAGAGTTTTCTCCCTTCCCGGGGTGAGATATATTACATGATACATATATAAAATGATATGTCTTACTTTTCTATAGCACAAAATATCTGTTCAAACCCGGCACAGGTAATTCATGCTCCCTTGGCATGGCCAAGTAGTTCAGTGAACCTTTCCGCCTACTTGTTTTCCATCAACCGCTGCATTAATCTACCTGGATTGATAGCTCTGGCTTATGGAAGGGGTGGAGATAGGGTGAAAACACGTAAGTAAAAAGGTACGCTGATCTGTTTGACTATGCAAAGGGTGTACCGAATGCATGTGCTTGGTTTGAATAGTAATTTTGTGATGAAAGACTAAAGGGTATGCCACACTAAACAACATCGCTAACGGGATCGCTAAAAAACGTCACTATTTAGCGATCCCGTTAGCGATGTTGTTGTGTGCGGCATCTGCCAGCGACGATCTTCCTGCTGTGATCTCGCTCGTCGCTGGAATCGTTCCGGACCCTATTTTATCGTCGGCGCTCCCGCTGGGTAAGTATATATCGCTAAGTGTGGCACCTTTTTTAGCGATTTAGCGGTACTTTTGTACCGCTAAAGTCGTTAAGGAGATCGCTAACCGCGATAGCGTCCTTAACGACATCGCTAAATGTGGCTGACACTAGCGATATAGAAACAATCCCGCTAGCGATCTCATTAGTATGCGACGCTAACGAGATCGCTAGCGGGATTGTGTAGTGTGGCAGTACCTTAAGTTTAAGGCTGTGTTGGATTTAATTTTATGTGCTAGTAGGAGATTATCTTATTTATTCAAACATGCATGTTGGTCTTCACTTAGAAGCAAATCATTTCTCTAGAGTCCATGACATCTTTTTTTGTAGACTGTACAAAAATATAAATGTAACACTTGTTTTTTCTTCCATTTTTCATGAGCTGAACTCAAAGAACTAAAACTTTTACTATGTACACAAAAGGACTTTTTCTCTCAAATATTGTCCACAAATTTGTCTAAATCTGTGTTAGTGAGCACTTCTCCTTTGCCAAGATAATCCACCTCAGTGGTTGGCATATCAAGATGCTGATTATACAGCATGATTATTGTACAGGTGTGCCTTAAGGTACTGCCACACTAAACAATCCCGCTAGCGATCACGATAACGACGCATACTAATGCGATCGCTAGCGGGATTGTTTCTATATCGCTAAATGCGGCCACATTTAGCGATATAGTTAACGACGCTATCGCCGTTAGCGAACTTCTTAACGACTTTAGCGGTACAAAAGTACCGCTAAATCGCTAAGAAAAGGTGCCACACAGCGATTAGATACTTACCCAGCGGGAGCGCCGACGAGAAAATAGGGTCCGGAACGATTCCAGCGACGAGCGAGATCACAGCAGGAAGCTCGTCGCTGGAAGCTGCCGCACTGAACAATATCGCTAACGGGATCGCTAAATAGTGACGTTTTTTAGCGATCCCGTTAGCGATATTGTTTAGTGTGGCATACCCTTTAGGGTGGCCACAATAAAAGGTTACTCTAAAATATGCAGTTTTATCACACAGCACAATGCTACAGATATGGCTAGTTTTGAGGGAGCTTGTAATTAGCAGTCTGACTACAGGAATGTCCACCAGAGCTGTTGCCTGTGAATTGAATGTTCATTTCTCTACCTTAAGCTGTCAATAAAAGGCCACTCAAAAATGATACAGGAAAGATATATATCTTTGTACCGTGTTAGCCAGTAGATAGAAAAATATTTAGAGTTGAGAGTCCTCAGTGGTTGATACCTTTTAATGGCTAACTGAAAAAATGGTAACAAACTGCAAGCTTTCGAGACTACTCAGGGCTCTTCATCAGGCGAATACTAATACAACATCTGAAGAATCACGTATTTTATTTCTGTGCTGTTTTGTGTATAAATATGTGATTCTTCAGATGTTGTATTAGTCTAGCCTGATGAAGAGACCTGAGTAGTCTCGAAAGCTTGCAATTTGTTACCATTTTTTCAGTTAGCCATTAAAAGGTATCAACCACTCTAAAATGTGCAGTTTTACAGTATTATGGGGTAGTGGGAGGCTAAAAAAAAACAGTCAGTATGTGGTGTGACCACCTTTTGCCTCACACAGCGCAACACATCTTCTATAAAGATGATCATGTTCACTGTGGCCTGTGGATCCACGCCTATTCAGTGGGTGTGCGAAGTTGCTGGATATTGGCAGGAACTTGAACACGCTGTCATATACACCGATCTAGAGCATCCCAAACCTGCTCAATGGGTGACATGTCCTGTGAGCAGGCTGGCCATGTAGGTGAATGGATTCTCAACAAAAGAGAAGTGCTCACTAACACAGATTTAGACAAAAGTTGGGATCTATATTTGAGAGAAAAGGGCTTTTTGTGTGTTCACATAAAAGTCTTAGATCTTTGAATTCAGCTCATGAAAATGGGAACAAAAACAAAAGTGTTGCATTTATATTTTTGTTCAATGTACATTGCAGGCCCAATTTCCCAGATTTAAATATGACAAGTAATTATACCAAACATTGATGCCTATAACTCATAAACTCTTTCTATTGTTCCGCTTCAATATACTTCTTTCAGTGGCTCTCATCAGCCATACCAATTGTTTAAACACTGTGCTACTTTTAGCAATGGACTTGCGTGTAAAAAATAAATGGATACACCTACAAATAGACAAGTTGCAACAGGCAGATAACTAAAAGGCTACAAAGAAGCATCAATAGATATGTTAGGGCGTAGTGTTCATTCAGAGCAGATAAAGTTCAAAGTTCTGTGTGGGATGTAGTCAGAAATCATATTTTATGATAATCCATTATTGTATACAATCTCACACCAAGTAATACTATGACAGCTGGAAAAAGAACAGAGGACTAGACGTTACTCTGTGTGGGTTTTATTATCAGCCAACTTCATATACAACTGTGAATGGATGTCACAATTCGTAGTTATGGCTATAAATACACTTAAAGCAAAGTGAAAGCGTCACAAATCATTAAGAGATTTGTGGCAGCTCTGGGTCTGCGGGAATTTAAATTTTTTTTTTTCCTTTGGTCCACAAGAGTTAATGTCAGTCTCTTGCTGGCAGCTTCTTTTAGGCTCGTCAGCTGATGTTAGTTGGTAACCACTCCCACCTCCCTTTAAATAGTCACATGTCCCATCAGCTGAACATCAGTTATAGAGCTACTTCTATGCAGACCAGCTAGGTGTGTGGAGCTCTCCTGTGACTGTGGTATTGTCGCTGTTTCAGTCCTGTTTACCTGGTGCCGTTTACTCTGCTGCTGTGGAGCGTAGCAGCAGATTCTGAGCTGAGTATTATCCTTTCTGTCAGTCCCTTGTTTGTTTCTTTTCCTGTGTTATATTACCTGCAGTGGCAAGTCTTGTGACCTTGCCAGACAGTGCACTAGCCAGGGTTACAGCCAGGGACTAGGCATGTAATGGTGGCAGGGTGGAGAGGACCTGCATATGGAATTAAGGGGAGCCTAGGGACAGACACAGGTTGGTGTCAGGTGGTGTATTATCCCTTGCTTCATACCTTTAGGGCCTTCCTCTTCCTTTATCATCCCGTTGTACCTATATGTTGTGCCATCGTCGGATGTACCCATTTGCGGACGTGACAGAAAGTCATATGTAGAGGAAGAGTCAATTTACATTCTATTGAAATATATGATAACACTGTTATTGGGCTTATAAGCACAACATATGCCGTAATGACTAGTGATGAGCGCGCATGCTCGCCACTATTTGGTGCTCGCCTGAGCATCGTAGTGCTCGCGATGCTCAGAGCTCGCCGAGTATTAAAGAGGTTGCTCAGCTGGAGCTCGGGTCCCCGCCTGCATGTTTGTCGCTCTTTAGAGAGCCAACAAACATGCAGGGATTGTCTGCCACACACAGTAATGCCGCAGCCATGTTGGTTGTGGCATTACAGTGATTGGCTGGCAGCACAGCGTCATCAGGTCTATTTCAGACCTGTCGCCGCCATGATAGGGGGACCACATGTCAATTTTTTTCTGGGGTTCCCCTGTAAAATAGCCAGTAAAGGCTAAGCAAACATCTGTGAGCTGACATTAATAGCCTGGGGACCTTTATGGCTATTGGCTCCTTCCCAGAATATTAACATCAGCCCTCAGTTGTCGGCTTTCCCTCTGCTAGTTAAGAAAATTACGAGGGAGCCCATGCAATTTTTTTTTAAAGGTTTTGAAAAATAAACAGATATTGCGTTTCACACAGATTTCGTGTCTTTAACTCTTTATGTACTATTTTATTAATGAGGGCATCTGGCTGACACCTGCTCATTACTAAACCTCGGGCTTGGTATTGTATATATACATAAAATAGTCACTTATATTTGTTTTGTGTGTAAACATTATATTTGATCGTGGTATGTGATATTATGGTCTTCAATAGAGAATGAAGAAGAAGAGGTTGAATAAGGAAATTACATCACAATTGTTTTTTTTTTTTTTAAATAATACATCTTTATTTAGCTTACAAAATCCACATAAAAAAACGCACGGAATTTCCACTGCGATTTCTGCCAAGAGAGGCATAAAACGCGCAGAAATTTCCACAAGCAAATCCGCAACGTGCGCACATAGCCTTAGCGAAGTTATTGACACAAGTTTGCTGCTAAGGGTATGTTCACACTAGGCGTTTTTGCTGCATTTTTAATGCTAATTTTCAGCTGCTTTTTACAGCACTAGCAAAGCCTATGAGATTTCAGAAATCTCATGCGCATACATTGTTTTTTTTGTCATCAGGATTTTGTGCTTTGCTGCTTTTTATGGACATAGAGCATGTCACTTCCTTTAGCGTTTTGCTGCAGCATTTTTCACCCATTGGATTGAATGGGTGTTGAAAAAACGCTGCAACAAAAAAACGCTGAAAGAAGTGACATGCTCTATGTCCAAAAAAAGCAGCAAAGCACAAAATCCTGATGACAAAAAAAAAAACCAATATGTGTGCATGAGATTTCTGAAATCTAATAGGCTTTGCTGGTACTGGTATGTTTACACTGGGTGTTTTTGCTGCATTTTTGTTCTGCGGCAAAACCTGATTTCTTGGCAGGAAAGAAGCTGTGGCAAAAACGGGTTTAGATGCGTTTTGTTGCATTTTTGCTGCGGTTTTGGTGCTATTTATTTGGTCTAACTTGTGTCTCTTTGTCCATGCTAATAAAGTTGAGTTGCTGTCCATGCCTTTTCTGCACCAAAAAGGCTGCAAATAATGTTGCCTGCATTTTTGCATGTGTTTTTTCATCACCCATTCAAGCCAATGTGTGTGCATGAGATTTCTGAAATCTTATAGGCTTTGCTGGTACCCTAAAAAGCAGCTGAAAATTAGCATAAAAAAACGCAGCAAAAACAGGTATCATTATTTGCAGCATTTTGCTGAAGAAAAGTCATGGACAGAAACTCAGCTTTATTAGCATGCACAAAGAGACACAAGTTAGCCCAAAAAACCACGCTAAAATCGCAATGAAAAACACACCAAAAACGCACCTAACCATGCTTTTTTTCCACAGCTTATTTCCTGCCGAGAAATCAGGTTCTGCTGCAGAAAAAAACGCAGCAAAAACGCCCAGCGTGAACATATCATAAAAAGCAGCTGAAAAATAGCATAAAATTGCAGCAAAAATGCAGGTATTTTCAGCATTTTGCTGAAGAAAAGTCATGGACAGCAACTCAACTTTATTAGCATGCACAAAGAGACACAAGTGAGCCCAAAAAGAGACGCCAAATCCGGAATGAAAAATGCACCAAAAACGCACCTAAACCGGCTTTTTTGCTGCAGCTTCTTTCCTGCCAAGAAATCAAGTTTTGCTGCAGAAAAAAACACAGCAAAAATGCCCAGTGTGAACATAACCTTAACAGCAAACTGGTGCCAATAACTTTGGTAAGGCTATGTGCGCACATTGCGGATTTGCTTGTGGAAATCTCTGCGTGGTTTCTGCCTCTCTTGGCAGAAAACGCAGTTGAAATTCCACGCGGATTTTATGTGGATTTGTAAGCGAAATAAAGATATATTATTTAACCCCTTAACCCCCAAGGGTGGTTTGCACGTTAATGACCGGGCCAATTTTACAATTCTGACCATGATCTCTTTATGAGGTTATAACTCCGGAACGCTTCAACGGATCTTCACGATTCTGAGATTGTTTTCTCGTGACATATTGTACTTCATAATAGTGGTAAAATTTCTACGATATAACTTGCATTTATGAAAAAATGAAAATATGAGGAAAATTTTTATTCCTTACAACAGAGAAATATGTCACACAAAATAGTTACTAAATAACATTTCCCACATGTCTACTTTACATCAGCACAATTTTGGAATCTAAATTTTTTTTTGTTGGGAAGTTATAAGGGTTAAAAGTTGACCAGCGATTTCTCATTTTTACAACAAAAATTACAAAACCATTTTTTTTAGGGACCAACTCACATTTGAAGTCACTTTGAGGGGTCTATATGGCAGAAAACACCCAAAAGTGACTCCATTCTAAAAACTGCACCCCTCAAGGTACTCAAAACCACATTCAAGAAGTTTATTAACCCTTCAGGTGCTTCACAGGAGCTGAAGCAACGTGGAAGGAAAAAATGAACATTTAACTTTAGTCTTTTACAAACAATTTTTTTATTTTAACAAGGGTAAAAGGAAAAAATGGACAGATAAAGTTGTTGTGCAATTTCTCCTGAGTACGCCGCTACCCCATATGTGGGGGAAAACCACTGTCTGGGCGCACGGTAGGGCTCGGTAGGGAAGGAGCGCCGTTTGACTTTTTCAAACCAAAATTGGCTGGAATTGAGATTGAACGCCATGTTGCATTTGGAGAGTCCCTGATGTGCCTAAACAGTGGAAACCCTTCACAAGTGACACCATTTTGGAAACTAGACCCCAAAAGGTACTTATCTAGATCTGTTGTTAGAACTTTGAACCCCTAAGTGTTTCACTAAAGTTTATAATGCCTGGGTGTGAAAAATTTTTTTTACACAAAAATGTTTTTTAGTCCCCAATTTTTGATTTTTCACAAGGAAATTGGACCCCAAAAGTTGTTGTCCAATTTGTCCTGAGTACACTGATACCCCATATGTGGGGGGGAACTGGGAGCACGGCAGGGCTCGAAAGGGAAGTAATGACGTTTTGGAATGCAGAATTTGATGAGTGTCATGTTCAGTTTTCAGAGCCCCTGATGTGCCTAAACAGTGGAAACCCCCACAAGTGACCCCATGTTGGAAACTAGACCCCCTGAGGAACTTATCTAGATCTATGGTGAGCACTTTGACCCCCCAAGTGCTTCACACAAGTTTATAATGCCTGGGCATGAAAATAAAAAAATCTTATTTTTTTCCCACAAAAATGATCTTTTAATCACCAATTTTTTATTTTCCTAAGGGTAACAGGAGAAATTGGACACCAAAAGTTGTTCAATTTGTCTGAAGTACGCTGATACCACATATGTGGGAGAAAACTATTGTATGGGTACACGTCGGGGCTCGGAAGCGAAGTAGTGAAGTTTTGCATTGCAGACTTTGATGGAATAGTCTGCGTGCATCATGTCACGTTTGGAGAGCCCGATGTGAGTAAACAGTGAAAACCCCCACAAGTGACCCCATTTTGGAGACTAGACCCCCCAAGGAAATTATCTAGATGTGTGGTGAGCACTTTAAACCCCCAAGTGCTTCACAGAAGTTTATAACAGAGCCATAAAAAAAAAAATTTCCACAAATATTTTTGCCCCCAATTTTTTATTTTCCCAAGGGTAACAGAAGAAATTGGACCTCAAGAGTTATTGTGCAAATTTTCCTGAATACGCTGATACCCCATATGTGGGGGTAAACTACTGTTTGGGCGCATGGCAGAGCTCAGAAGGGAAGGAGCACTGTTTCACTTTTTCAACACAGAATTGGCTGGAATTGAGATAAGACGTCATGTCACATTTGGAGAGCCCCTGATGTGCCTAAACAGTGGACACCCGCCAATTCTATCTCCAACCCTAACCCCAACACACCCCTAACCCTAGTCCCAACCCTAACCATAACCCTGAGAACTAATGGGTTGCAAATCCCTAAACTAACCGCACAACTAGAAGCAGCCGTGGAGCGTACCTATGGTGATCCTAGACGCCTCGGCACAGCCAGAGAGCTAGCTACACCTAAAGATAGAAACAGGAAAGCTAACTGCCCCGGAGTAGAGCCCCAAAGAAATAGGCAGCCCCCAAACATATAATGGCGCTTAGACAAGACGAAACACAAACGCAGGCAGAAAATAGAGTGAGCAAACGCAGGGGCCAAACACTGACTAAATAGGACAGGAAAGAACAGAATACTATCTGCAACCCAGCAAAACCCTAGCAAACTTCCAACACTTCTGATTACAAAAATGCTGAGATCACACGATCTCGCCACCTACTAAATCAGATCTCAGAGTGAACAAGGCTAACCCGCAGCCACCCAAAAAGCAGGGAAAGAGCAATTGAACAAATAACAGTTGCTACAAAAAGCAGAGAGAAGCACAGGCCCCAGGAGGGGACCCAGCTAACCTCCACAAAGGTGCAGACAAAAATGGAAAAAGCAAACACAATAGAAATAAGTAGAAAATATCTTATCTGAAAGGAGCAGACGCAGGCAAGACACCAGCAGACTTCCAAAGGAACCAGGAAACAATTGATAACTGGGAGGATCATGGGAAGACAGCTCCCTTATATCAGTCCAGTCAGTGACTCCTATTTGCCAGGTATCACTGTCAGCAGAGGCCCAGTCATTCGATACAGCTTCAGTACCGACAGCAACCACCAGAGGGAGCCTCCGCTCAGAAATTGTCTCCAATACGTTCACAACAAAAAACCCCAAGTGACCCCATTTTAAAAACTAGACCCCCAAAGGAACTTATCTAGATGTGTGGTGAGCACTTTGAACCCCCCAGTGCTTCACAGAAGTTTTATAACGCCTGGGCGTGAAAATAAAAAAATCATATTTTTTCCAAAAACATTTTTTGGCATTTCTTTGGAGGGCCACACAGTCCTCCATGTGCTCGCCAGAGGTAGCCTGACTGCCATTGGGTACCGAGATGAGAACCTCAGACCCCTTGTGAGACCATATGCTGGTGCGGTTGGCCCTGGGTTCCTCCTAACTATGCCAGACCTCATGTGGCTGGAGTGTGTCAGCAGTTCTTGAAGACATTGAAGCTATGGGCTGGCCTGCCCATTCCCCTGACCTGAATCCGATTGAGCACATCTGGGACAGTATGTCTCACTCCATCCACCAACGTCACATTGCACCACAGACTGTCCAGGAGTTGACGGATGCTTTAGTCCAGGTCTGGGAGGAGATCCCACAGGAGAACATCTGCAACCTCATCAGGAGCATGCCCAGGCGTTGTAGGGAGGCCATACAGGCACTTGGAGGCCACACACAATACTGAGCATGATTTTGACTTGTTTCCACTGTAATTTTGTCTTGTTTTGATTTTCATTTTGACTTGTTTCCACTTTCATTTTGGGGGTCTCTCCAAATCCAGGCCTCCGTTGGTTCAAAAATTTTATTTCGATTGATGATTTTTGTGTGATTATGTTGACAGCACATTCAACTTTGTACAGAACAAAGTATTCAATGAGAATATTTCATTCATTTAGATCTAGGATGTGTTATTTGAATGTTCCCTTTATTTTTTTGAGCAGTGTATAAAAAATAATTATTTTTGCATCGCTTTATTCTGCGAGCTATACGTTTTTTATTTTTTCGCTGATGATGCTGTATGGCGGCTCGTTTTTTTGCGGGACAAGTTGACGTTTTCAGCAGTACCATGTTTATTTATATCGGTCTTTTTGATTGCGTGTTATTCCACTTTTTGTTCGGCAGTATGGTGATAAAGCATTGTTTTTATGCCTTTTTTTAAGGGGTTCACTAAAGTTGTTAACTAGTGGGACAGTTTTATAGGGCTGGTCGTTATGGACGCGACAATACTAAATGTGTACTTTTTTGTTTTTTCTTTTTTTATTTACATAGAAATGAATTTATTGGGGATTTTTTTTTTCTTTATTTGGGAATTTTTTATTTTTTTTTCTTTGTCTCAGGGTGGGACATCACTGTATAATGTCAGATCGCTGGTCTGACACTGCACAGCACTCTGTCAACCAGCGATCAGACAGGCACTGCAGGGGGCTTTCTCAGCGCCTGCTCACAGCAGGCACTGAAGAAGCCGCCTCCCTGCACAAACCGGAAGGATCCCGTGGCCATCTTGGATCTGGGGTCCTGCAGGGAGGAGGCCCTAGGAACAGCGCGATCACATCGTGCTGTTCTGATGGTCTCAGAAAGCACGCAGGGAGCCCTCTTCCTGTGCGATGCTTTCCTATTCTGCCGGAACACTGCGATCATGAAAAAAGTGATGTCATTTCCTTGTTCAACCTCTTCTTTTTCATTCTCCATTGAAGACAATGTCATTACATACCATGTTCAAACAATGTTTACACACACAAAACAAATATAAGTGACTATTATAGACTAGATGGTGGCCCGATTCTAATGCGCGCCTAAGCAGTGAAGCAGTGTTTAAATGGGTTGTGCACTACTTTAAATTAACGTTACTATGTATGTCTCCAGGGCACCGAATGAATTTTGTTATAACGTCACGATGTGCTGCCCCCCTCCTATCCTGGTATGCATGGCACCCCTCATCCCTATCCTGGTATGCATGGTACCCCTCATCCCTATGCTGGTATGTATGGTCCCCTCACCCCCACCCAAATCTGGTATGCATGGCACCCCATTCCTCATCCTGGTATGCATGGACCCCTCATCACCCAATCCTGGTATGCATGGTACCCCCTCATCCCTATCCTGGTATGCATGGTACCTGCTCATCCATATCCTGGTATTCATGGTTCCCTCACCCCCCAATCCCGGTATGCATGGTCCCCTCACCTCCCCAATCCTGGTATGCATGGTCACCTCCCACCCAATCCTGGAATGCATGTTCCCCTCACCTCCCAATTCTGGTATGAATGGTCCCCTCACCCCCAATTCTGGTATGAATGGTCCCCTCACCCCCAATTCTGGTATGAATGGTCCCCTCACCCCCCAATCCTGGTATGAATGGTCCCCTCATCGCCCAATCCTGATGTGCATGGTCCCTCACCCCCAATCCTGATGTGCATGGTCCTCTCACCCCCCAACCCTGATGTGCATGGTCCCCTCACCACTCTATCCTGATGTGCATGGTCCCCTCACCCCCCAACCCTGATGTGCATGGTCCACTCACCCCACCAATCCTGATGTGCATGGTCCCCTCACCCCCTTCCCTGTGGATGGTTCCTCCCCCCCAAAACCCTGAGTGCATGGTTGTACCCCCCCAACCCTGATGTGCATGGTCTGCTCCCCCCCAACCCTGATGTGCATGGTCCGCTCACCCCAATCCGATGGCATGGTCCTGAACCCCTTCCTGATATGCTTGGCCCCTCATGCTATTAAAACTGCCACATACCCCCAAAAAAACAAAAACATTTATACTCCCCTTTCATCCTGTGCTCCGCGATTTTTTCCGTTTGCTGGCGCGGGGGAGGAGGCGGTGCCGGAGTACGCGCATGCCCATACCGGCCGGTCCGGGCCATATTGTAAGACCACTGTAAATGTGTCTTCAGCAAATGGCGCGGTAGCGTATTGCGCATGCGCAATCTGAGCCCCACCCCTGGTTCCTCCCCCGGGAGAAGAAAAAGCGCCGCGGCAACGCCCCTCCGGTAAGGTAAGTTGTGAGTTGGCCCCGGAGATCGCGTTGTACCCCTTTCGCTACGCAATCTGGGGCCCCATACAGGTCCCATTTTTTTTGTGAAATCCGCGGGCTGATTGGGCCCCGCTGGGGGCCAATGGCGAGGGGGTTTCCCTGGACAGACAGACAGACAGACGGGAAAAGACATTATATAGTAGAAAAGGCGGCAAATTAAGAGACCACCACATCAAAACAGTTGGTCACCCCAATCTCCGCCTAAAACCCATTAAAAAACCCTCAAATGTAATAAAGAGGATGAGAATGTCACAAGCCATCAAAACAAAGAAAAAAACTGTTAAATTTTTGGCCGGAGTGTGTGAAAGATGGGGAAAGCATGCCAAGACGAAAAAGCTGTGTTAAAAATTCATTGGTTTTTGAATTTTCCCCTGATTTTAAAACTTAGTTTGTTTTTTCTAAATAAATTGAACTTGTTTTTTTAGCGTTTTTTAAAGATTTTTGGGGTATGATGCAAAAGTTTTTCACACGGATTTGGGGATTTTTCGGCCATCTTCCTTGGTCCTTTCCAGTTCCGTCAGGTTGGATGGGAAAATTTGCGGACAGCCTTTTTCCGTCTCCCCAGAGGCTCAATTGGTTTAGGTCAGGGCTCTGACGGGGGCCAGTCAGAATGGTCACGTTGTTCTGAACCCACCCCTTTTATTTTAGGTGTGTTAGGGTATTGTTTGTTGGAAGGGAACCTTTGGCCAAAATCTGAGGTCCGAGCACTCTGGGAAAAGGGTTTTTTTCCCGGATATTACTGTACTTTTCCCCATTACTTCCTTCTATTGCAACAGTCGTCCCGTTCCCCCGCATGAAAAAAACCCCATAGCATGTGCTGCCATCACCCTGTTTCATGTTGGGGTTGTTTTGGGCGGAGATGAGCAGGCCTGGTTTTCTCCACCATACAATTTGAATTTTTCACAAAAGTTTTATCTTGTTCATCGACCAAAAAATTTATTTCTATAGTCTGGGGGGTCCCTTTAGGTTTTTTTTTTTTTAGAAACGTATGCGACTTTTATATATCTGGCATGATGAGAGCTTCCTTCTAGCCACCCATAAAGGCCCACCTGGGGGAGGGTGGGGGCTGCAAATGAAAGTTGACTTGTGGAAA
>JARQOD010000001.1:242255612-242380335 GCA_033576555.1 Oophaga sylvatica
ATTGAATTCGTGTTCTTTCTTTCACTTTGTAAAAGGGGCCCAAAAACCCGCGCAAACAATTTAAAAATTTCTCGATCGCTTGTTTCCGGGAATTCAACTTTTGAAATTTAAACCCTTTAAACATGTGTGTGGGTGGTACAGTATTTTTAAAATTTTGTGGCCCCGACTTTTTTTTTAAAACCGGGGACCCCATTTTGTCAATACCCCCCCCTTACTGAAAAAAGTGAAAAGTTTTTCTTTTTCCCTTCTACGGGCCCCCCAAATTTTCAGTATACTCAATGGCAATTTTCATTTAATTTTCCCCAAAACAAAAGGCCGCTTTAAATTTCAACAAACTTATTATATTGGGGCATGTTTTTTTTGAGCTACCTTCTTCTCTCATACAATAAAAAAGTACTAAAAATTTATCGGGGAAAACAAAAAACGACTGACAGTTTCCCCCCCAAAAATAATCCATAAAATACTTATTAAACAAAAAAATATATTACCTACACATACAAGGGAAAATAAGTATTGCCCCTTTCATAAATTTTGTTTTTTAAAAAAATTTTTTTAAAGGGAAAAATTTTGACATGAAATTCTCTGAGATGTCATAAAAAACCCATCCAAATCTACACAGACAAAAAAAAAAAAAACCATAGATGTACAAAAATTTTTTTTAAAAATAAAAAAGAAAAAGGGAAAAAAATATTGAACATGATAATTTAAAGGGTTTTTTAATACTTTGACAAAAGCCTTTTTTGGGTGATGACACTTCAAGAAGCTTCCTGTATGGAGAAACTAGTCGCATGCATTGCTCAGATGTGATTTTGGCCCATTCTTCCACACAAACACTCTTCAAATCCTGTTCTGTGGGCTCCTTCTATGATTGCTGAACTTTAGTTCCTTTCATAAATTTTCTACTGGATTCAGGTCAGGTAATTGCCTGGACCATTCTAGTAGATTTCTTTTCTTTCTTTCTCCGAAACCAATTTAGAGTTTCCTTGGCTGTGTGTTCAGGATCATTTTCTTGCTGAAATGTCCTCACTCATTTCATAGTCATTATCCTAGTAGATGGCAACAGATTTTTATCAAGAATGTCTCTGGACTTTTGTCTATTTATACTTCCTTCAATTATACGACGTTTGCCAATGTCGTATGCTGAAAAACCGTCCCACACCTTGAGCCCACCTCCAAACATCAATGTTAGTATGGTGTTTTTGAGGCGATATAAAGAGCCTTTTGGCTTCCAAACATGGTATGTATTATGGCATCCAAAGAGTTCAATTTTGGTCTCATCTGACCAGACCATATTCTCCCAGTATTTCACACACTTGTCTAAATGTTGTTGAGCAAACTTTAAATGTGCTTTAACATGTTTCTTGTTCAGCAATAAAGCCTTGCGTTGAGAGAATGCATGCAGTCCATGGAGGTTGAGTGCATTACTTATAGTTTTGTTTGAAACAATTGTACCTGCTGATTCTTTGTCTTTCTGTAGCTCTCCACAGGTGGTCCTTGCCTCTTGGACAACTCTTCTGATAATTATTTTCACTCATATGTCTGAAATCTTGTAGGGAGCACATGGTTGATGCCGGTTTATAGTGAAATGATGTTCTTTCCACTTCCAGATTATGACCCCAACAGTGCACACTGGAACATTCAATAGTTTAGAAATTCTTCTGTAAACAATGCAGTTAGAATGTTTTGCAACAATAAGGTTACGCAAGTCTTAAGACAGCTCACTTGTTTTACCTATCATGAGCGGTTTCTTGTGTGGCACCTTGATAATGAGGTACCTTTTAATAGGCCATCAATTGAACCAGCTGGTATTTTTCCACTAAGGGCCACGTCTCACATAGTGACGCACCAGAGATCCCGACAACGATATGAACTTGTCAGGATCGCTGGTGTGTCGCTACAAGATCGCTGCTGAGCTGCCAAACAGGCAGCGATCAGGACAGCGACACTGCGGGTAACGTCGCTTAGTAACCCGCAGTGTACGTTGGATACCAGCCCGCTGATGCAGGGAGCTGGTAACCAAGGTACACATCGGGTTTCCCGGTGCTGCGCGGTGCCTGGAAACCTGATGTGTACCTTGGTTACCAGCTCCCCTGCAGCAGCGCGCTGGTATCCAATGTACACATCGGGTTTCCAGGCACAGCCCTGCGCCTGAAAACCCGATGTGTACCTTGGTTACCAGCTAATCGCTGGTCTCCTGCCTGCCACACGCAGCGATGCATGCTGGCCTGCAGGAGACCAGCGATCAAAAAAAGTCCAGGCATTTCTGACATGACCAGCGATTCACAGCAGGGGCCTGATCGCTGGTACGTGTCAGACATAGCGAGATCGCTGCCGAGATCGCTGTTGCGTCACAAAACTTGTGACTCAGCAGCGATCTCGCTATGTGAGACGGGGACCTAAGTGGCAGGATTGATTTCTAATTACTGATATATTTCAGCAGGGGTCATGAATTTCCATGGCTTTTTTCACCTCTCTTTCAATACTTTTTCCATGTGTGATTTCTCATTTTTGCACATAACTTAATTTATAGACATCTATGGTTTGATTTCTTAGTGTGGATTTTACGGGCGGTTATCAACTTCTGATAAGGATTTCATGTCAATAGCACCTTTAGAAATATATTTACTTACAAAACTGGTGATGTACTGTAGAGGTACAGTGGAAACATAACTATGTAACAGAGGAACGTGTATGAATTTCTTTCAGCCTGTAGTTCAAGCAGCATGAAACTACTGACAGTCTAATGCAGTGTTTCTCAACTCCAGTCCTCAGGACTCACCAACAGGTCATGTTTTCAGGATTTCCTTAGTATTGCAAAGGTGATGGAATTAATGCTTGAGCAGGTGATAAAATTATCACCTGTGCAATACTAAGGAAATCCTGAAAACATGACCTGTTGGTCAGTCCTGAGGACTGGAGATGAGAAACACTGGTCTAACGCATGCCTGAGGATCTGATCCAAGTTTACTGCTCAAATTGTCCTCTTTACATTGGCAGAGATTTTTGTAGTAGAGATAGACTGCTATAGAGAAGGAAACCCTGGCATAGTACATTGGTTTTCACATCCTTTTATAATCATGTAGAAATAATAGGACTCGTGTGCACATTTTAACAGTTCAACTTTACCTACCCAAGGTTCACAGAAAACACTGGTCACTACTGGGATAGAAATGAATCATTTTACTGGTCTACCCATGATAGTTCCTGCTTGTACAAAAAACCAATCTGACCAACACAATTTGTGGAGCTCTCTCACATGTAGTGTACAATGGCTCCAAATGTAAAATAAAAAACATAAAATAATAAATTTGGATCAAACCACAGACAATTAACAATGATTAATACCACCGTTACATCAGAAGCAAATTCACAATTTCCAAATTGCCTCAGATCTACTTCCTCCTAATCAAGTTACCAAGTTGTTCAGGCAGATACAGCACTAAATCTCTGTAATCCTCGGAGGAGTCTGGCGGCTCAGAGACAAACATATTCATGTTAAAAGTAGCTAAAGCACCTGTTTAACGTGGGCGCTGAAAAATTCCTGAAACAAGACTATAGACTATATGTAAGTGAAACAATGGGAGGAACAAGGAATGCTGTCCAAATCTCAGTAATGGTGGTCTGACCACATGAACTGGAAATAGGCTCTCCCACATAAAAGGCTATTTTCCTGGATGATTGTGCAAAGGCTTTTTAGATTAAAGAAAATGGGAGCCAGATCAGTTATGCTGTTACCTCATTCTTCTTCATAATATATCTGTCACCACACAACATTTCTGGAATGTCTTCTGTAGCTTCAATTATAATTTACAAGCCCAACATGGAATATCAGGGTTGCAAACTGCATTATGTTACTATCCATTTACCTAAATGCTCCCAAACATGCTTTTATGGTAAAGCCAACTATGTTAAGGTAAGAGGATAGCAGGCACAGCATTGGGTGTGCCTCCATTCGTTCCACAGGCCGAGGGATGGAATGTATTGCCCCAGACACCGTGATACAAACTAACAGGATTTTATTATGTCAGCACATGCAAAATGGAGAGAAGGAGGTGAAAACAAAAACATTTCTGCTATAATGTGCAACGGCTTTCACATTGGTATCATCAGATATCACACTTTGCCAACGTAGAGAAGATTTAGAAGAGAAAGGCACAAAATATTGATGACATATTACATGTGAAAGGTCACCACTGAGACCACCTTGATCTAAAATTCAGTTTTTCGGTCTGTCTTGGACACACAGAGAGCAACTTACTGTGCAGATTCAAAGTAATCCATGCACTTTTTTTTCTTGTTATAGGCAGCCACACGGAATGGGACAATTTCCAGAGAGATCAGGCCAGGGGCCATGGTGAGTACTTTAGCACCATGTGTAGGTTCATACAGATCCTTTCCGGTTGCTGGATGAGGCATTCCTGCAGGATCTCTACCAACAATGTAGAAATTAGCACCTGCTACCATACGAGCTCTGCAATGCCACTGGACCTGTAGATTCACAGACAATAAGTTCTGTTACATGTAAAATTCAACTGCTAACATTAAATAAGAATTCATGATTGACACCACCTATTATGGCAGTACAAATAGTAGAGACAACAGAGTTTCCAGAATTTTTGATTCCTTTATCTCTTTCCTTTCAGTGGATGAGAACAGCCTTGTTTTATATCCAGAGGCTGAAAACCCTACATGAAATAGTTGTCCACAATGACTGATTCTTACCACTCCTGAAAAACGTGATAAGTCATAATTTTTTTTCCCCCTAGTCCAGTTATGGTGGGGGAAAAAATTATTTGATCCCTTGCTGATTTTGTAAGTTTGCCCACTGACAAAGACATGAGCAGTCTATACTTTTAAGGGTAAGTTAATTTTAATTTTTAAGAGATGGAATATCAAAAATAAAAAAAATAAAAAAAATCACACTGTATAAATTATATAATTATTACTTGCATTTTGCAGTGAGAAAAGTATTTGATCCCTCTGGCAAACAAGACTTAATACTTGGTGGCAAAACCATTGTTGGCAAGCACAGCAGTCAGACGTTTTTTGTAGTTGATGTTGAGTTTTGCGCACATGTCAGGAGGAATTTTGGTCCACTCCTCTTTGCAGATCATCTCTAAATCATTAAGATTTTGAGGCTGTCACTTGGCAACTCGGAGCCACTCCATGACCTTAATGTGCTTCTTTTTGAGCCACTCCTTTGTTGCCTTGGCTGTATGCTTTGGGTCATTGTCTTGCTGGAAGACCCAGCCACGACCCATTTTTAATGTCCTGGCGGAGGGAAGGAGGTTGTCACTCAGGATTTTACAGTACATGGCTCCATCTATTCTCCCATTGATGCGGTGAAGTAGTCATGTGCCCTTAGCAGAGAAACACTCCCAAAACATAATGTTTCTACCTCCATGCTTGACAGTAGGGACTGTGTTCTTTGGAGTAAGAGAAATGCTGCATTTGACCTAAACACGGCGAGTTGAGTTAATGCCAAAGACCTCAATTTTTGTCTCATCGGACCACCGGACCTTCTCCCAATCACTCAAAGAATCATCCAGGTGTTCACTGACAAACTTCAGATGGGCCTACACATGTGCCTTCTTGAGCAGGGGGACCTTGCAGGCACTGCAGGATTTTAAACCTTTATGGCGTAATGTGTTAGCAATGGTTTTCTTGGTGACTGTGGTCCCAGCTGCCTTGAGATCATTAAAAAGTTCCTCCCGTGTAGTTTTAGGCTGATCTCTCACGTTCCTCATGATCAAGGAAACCTGACAAGGTGAGATTTTGCATGGTGCCCCAGATCGATGTCGATTGACAGTCATTTTGTATTTCTTCCATTTTCTTACTATTGCACCAACAGTTGTCTCCTTCTCACCCAGCATCTTACTTATAGTTTTGTAGCCCATTCCAGCTTTGTGCAGGTCTATGATCTTTTCCCTGACATCCTTATAAAGCTCTTTGGTCTTGCCCATGTTGTAGAGCTTAGAGTCTGTGGACAGGAGTCTTTTATAAAGGTGACTATGTAAGACAGCTGTCTTTAACACAGATGAGTTGATTAGGAGCGTCAAACTGGTCTGTAGGAGCCAGAACTCTTAATGGTTGGTAGGGGATCAAATACTTATTTCTCACTGCAAAATGCAAATACATTTATATAATTTATACAATGTGATTTTCTGGATTTTTTTTTGATATTCTATCTCTCAATGTTAAAATTAACCTACCCTTAAAATTAGACTGTTCATGTCTTTGTCAGTGGGCAAACTTGCAAAATCAGCAAGGGATCAATTACTTATTTCCCCCGCTAGATCAGCTGAAACCCTGTGTATATCACATGATTTGGTGACCATCTCCTATATGCCAGTTTAAAGTTAAAAAGATGTGACAGCATCCTAGGGATTCTTGAAAAAATATATTTCAATTTTATCCATCAGCAGCTTACAAAATATGCAATGTTTAAACAATATGTGAGGTCTTCACAAAGTGCTGAGCCCCTGATTCTATAGCATGTTTTTAACTTTACAAAAGGACCCTTCACTGTATTTTTTTTTTTTATTTATAACGAGTACTTCGTCCAATTGCCTCAGTCCCACTAATTCTGCAACAGTTTTTTTTTCTGTGCCCCTCTGGTCCAAAGTTGCTTTTATTCACTATATTGCTATGTGGAATTGGATATAAACAGTTTACTGGTATGGTGCACAATTAGTCTCCTTAAATATTTCACTGTCAATTACTGTGTTTGGTTTGGCAACAGAATAGTTAAACTATGTTTAATCAATTATTGCATAAAGCCTTAAAGAGGTAGGGACTACTAGTTTTGTAGGAGGGATTTTGGTTGCAGTCTACATGTACTATAAGTAAGGACAAGTCCAAAACTTCATGGTTAATGAAGTGATTTTCTTCTGCAACACTTACAAAGACGCATTGTCTGTGTCGGGGATCAAACAACATTAGCAATAGGTATGCTGGTTTTCGCTTCAATTAACTGAGCATACTGTATACCATAGAATTTCTATTAGAGGGGAGAAATGGCATAGGCCACAGAAAAGTTCTGGGATATGCCCAGATGGTTGAGAACTTGCAACTTTGGAATTTGGGCGTAACTTTGAAATTAAAGGGTTCAGGAAGATTTAGTAAAAAAAACAACAATTTCCCCAAATCAGTGGAACAGCATCAATCGTTGTATCATGGATATATGTCTTAGAAAATTACATCAAATACGGCTACAAATTGTCATACACTTTGGAAGCCTCTGGTCAAAAAAATACATTCCAATATATTCGAAGAATCCTTAGGAAGCAATCACGTCCTTTTACCTTTATGTGTGAAAACCATATGGATACATTGGCATGGTGAACTTTGCATCCAAATGTTTAATGCAGAAAGGTAGTATGCTGTGGAAAACAAATTTTCTCTAATATGCTAGGTTCATAGGACAAATGGTGGACAATCCTTTTCTTATTTATTTCCAGCTTTGTAGACTTAAAGGGGTTATCCAGAACTATTTTATACTATGGGACTAAAATCTAACAGACAGGTAGTTGTTAACAGACGCAACTACCTGCCTGTTCTACCTGGCACCGTATCAGAGATTTCACTGACAGCTCACCCAACAGCTCCTGCCGGCGACTCAGCTGCTCCATGTCAACAGTGGAACTTTTCCGGGCAGCTCTTTCGCTGGGGTATGACTGCCGACGTCACACTTGATTGAAAGCCAGCACAACAGGCATATAGGTAGCAATTACCTGCCTGTTAGTTCTTAGGCCCATGTAAAAAAAAAATGAAATAGTCCTGTATAACCTTTTAATACCTTCTACAGATGAGGAGGTGGGGACTTCTATAATCAGTTTGGGTAATCATCTGAGACCAACAGCGAGGACTTCAGGCTGATGAATTTTATCTTCTGTGGTGTATTATAACAACCTATCAATAGGCCATAAGGGCCATTCACTACCTAGATCATACACAATTTTAGTAAACCATCAGCAGTTTCCAGCCTGTATATGTGAACATGCATTAAATGGAAAACCAATTTAAATCATACTATATAACATCCAGACCTCAAACATCTCCACGTCTGTTTTAAAAATACTACATATCACATTACTGAATACAGAAAATACCGACATAATAATACTGACTACATAAGAATATCTTAGAATTATAAAAAAAAGGCTACCATGCCCCCACCAATCGAGGAAATTATATAGTTTACTGTAGTCCTAATCTAGGGCTAAGTATGCACAGTATATACAATGGAATATAAAAGGTCTTTTAGGGCAGGTTTCTGCATTTCAGAATTTGGCTGGAAAATCCGACGTTATATTCATCTTGTTAACGCCTCTTGTCCTCAGACTGAGATGGGGCACAGGAGAGTTTTCCAGTTTAGAGATTCATTTTAATAGATATTTATTTAGGCTGGATGAACAATTTGCCCAGCTGACTATTGCCAAAAATCTTATCAATGCAATACAATTAAATTGCGCATAAATTTTAATCCATGTGGTGCAGTATGTTCCATAGATCTAATCCTCAGGAACGTCTATTTCTTTGGCCAGAAATGCACATACTGTATGAAATGTAACTTCTGGACAAAGCTAAAGTTACAATGTAGAACTTAAAACGATTGGGTATCTGGTATTTTATTTAACCATTAGTAATTTCACAACAACAACAAAAATAAAAGCTAGGGAATTCTTGGTGTGATACAAAAGTGACTGAATAAAATGACACTAGCGACAACTCCATGCCTCAGTATCATTTTTTAACGCCATAGAGTTAAAATCTGAAAAAAGAACATGTCAGCTGTAAAAAAAAAAAAAAAAACTCCTGGTGGTTGATCTAAGAGACCATTAAGAGAAAATGTGTAGCCTAAGGGTGTCCAAACATTTGGTGCCTCATGGCCACTGTGGAAAAGGAATGGTCTTGGGCCACACAAGGACCTTTGGTCACATGGCAGTAATGCAACCAAAGGTCTTTCTTCCCTTGGAAACTGCACTGATTATGCAGAACTGGCATTATCACTGCAGATTCTGTTTTACAAATAGCAAGAGAGTAAGCACGTTTATTTTAGGTGACATTGCGACAGTAAGTCTACAACCTTGTGTTAGGCCTCATTCATAGCCTTTCTGGGCCACATGTGGCCCGCAGGTTGGACACCTCTGTTCAGACCTTTCATGAGTCGCAAGAAAGCTATGAAGAATCTACATTTCCCATGCCTGACTTGGTCATTACCTCTGCTCGCATCAGGAACAGCTGTGATGGACAAAGTATACGAGGGCTCCACATATATTAAACTAATGTCTCCTAGGTCTATAATCAGGATAAAATACGCTACACTAACGATGTAGTACTGCTTTACAAAGTCAAAGTTGAGAAATAAAAAAAAAAAAAAACTCAGCCTGTAAATAATTTTTCTTTTATAGAAAAATGGCATAATGTCTTTTCTGTGACCCAAAGAAAATGATTAAAGCGAGGGATGGGTTTTATATTATTGTTATTTTTTGGCAAAAAGAGAGACTATGTTGGCAAGACTTTGTCTGAAGTCATTGGAAAAAAACAGCTAGCATAGTGGGATTATGTTTTTCATTACTTTTCTCCAAAGATGACGCAGGGAAATTAGGATATAACTGCTTTCAAATCTTTGCCTTTAACTGGTAAATGACTAAGGAGCTACAGAAACTATACTCAGGTGTTACTGACCCACTGTATAACAGAGCTACGAGAAGAGTTACTAAGGGAGTCAGAATGATTGTTAGTCGTGCTAATTAGCACTCGTAATTCATTATTCCGCAATGGGGGAACAAAGTTGCAAGTGACCTTAAAGTTATAAAAAATAAAAAAAAAAGCTTGCAGGCAGCTTACTATTATTTTTTCCCCTCTAAAGGAAAAGTGACATTTCAGTACTAGTCGTGGTGATCACTCAAAGCCTTGTATAAAAGTGTCAACCTACTACCCTACGCTAATAACAGGGAACACATACTACAGGTATATGTAAGCACGGTGATAAGGAATGATTACTCAACACACCTCTGTTGGACCAGCATACATCATTGGTGATGGAAAGATAGCTACCACTGTTGTGTCAGGGTCAAGCACATCTTCTTCAAGGACAGCAGCATGCTGTTTCATACGCCACATCAAGGGCACATCATCATCTTTTGTCCAGCCTCCTAATGGGTGAAGTAGAAGCACTGGTCGTCGGTAACCCCTTTCCAGCAGCTGCTTGTGGGTATCTTGCATTAGTAGTGCATGTCCATTATGAACTGGGTTACGCAACTGAAATGCAAAGACTGCATCTAAAAGCACAAAAGAAGAAAGGCCACTTAATAGGATATTACGGTACAGTGTAAATCAGGGATGCACAAATTACTTTAGACATAAAATTGTTAAGGAGAAACTTTACTATTACAAACAATACATATTATGCAGAATATGTTTTTTTGCAGGCTCACACTTTTGGCATTTATTGAGTAAATATGGGCTCATTTAGCGTATTTAGCATTAGGATCTCAGCGAAAATATAGATATAAACATAGCCAAATGAAGATTTTTGGTAATCACCATAAAATCTCTCTTGTAACCTTTATTGGTATACACGGGAATCATGGCTTTTATGCTGCCACATGGAGGCTTACACTAAGAATACATCTAAGAAAAAGACTCCTTTCCCAACAGGCTACAACCTGGGCATCTGACACACAGGTATTCAATTAGTGCAGAAGGAAGACCAAAACCAAGAGCTCCCAAACAAGAGAGGGTGCTGTGTCCCCTAATGAAGGTAATGAGAAAGAGATTCTATAACGAGTACCAAAAAGCTAAATTGGGGCACACAAGAACAATAAGATATCATAAAGCTGTCCGTGGGGTGGAAAAACTAATACCAGTACTGCAGAAGGAAGAATAGCAAGCAACCTCTCAGGGAACTAACTGAACAACTGCCGTTTGCAGTACTCTTCTGCTAAGACTTGCATCCCTAGACACAAAGGCAAGAGCTCCATAAAGATGTGGGCTGAAAACTAAGTGGTGGACCTATAGGGTAGAAGATCAGATACCTGGAGGCGCAAGACCCAGGAGACTTATATTCCATAGGAGGAGTGAGCCGTACCCTGGCAGAAGTGCCCTAGCTTAGTCTGATCTTCCAAAATTTTCAGATCGAAACCAGTGAACAATGGTAAGCCTACATGCTGTCTAACCTAAGACTTGCATCCCTAGACACAAAGGTAAGAGCTCCATAAAGATGTGGGCTGAAGACTAAGTTGTGGACCTATGGGGCAGAACAGATACCTGGAGGCGCAAGACCCAAGAGGCTTCTACTCCATAGGAAGAGTGAGCTGTGCCCTGAGAGAGGCACTCTAGCTTAGCCTCATCTTCCAAATTTTTCATAATGAAACCTGTGAACAATGGTAGCCCTACATGCGGTCTTACCTCTGCCAGAGAATACCAGAATGACCCACAAGGCATCCAAATGTAGCGTAGTGCTGCACAACTTTGACAAGTCAGAATGTTTAATATCTCAGGAGATGAAATCCAAAGTACATAGAGGAAGTAGAACAAACTCCTCATTAAAGTGAAAGGTGAAGAACACAGTAAGCAGAAAGGAAGTTGCCGAATGCCAGACCACTCTGTTCCGGAGAAGCAGAGAGACAGGTGAGAGCCCCTCTCACAGCCTCACCGGATGGAGAGGTCACTAAAGAGAGGTTAGTTCCTAACCTAACCAAAGGCAAGACAGGTCTGAGATTCAGACCCATATCTGCCTACGAATGACACTAAGCTAAACTGAATTGCTGGATGTTGGATGCCCAGGCTTAACTAGTTTTGAAGGAGTCAGGTTTTTGAAATATGTATGTCTTAGCATTAGCCTTCAGGTGGCAGCATATAATCCCTTGTTCCTGTGTCGCCCAAAGAAGTGACCGAGAAAACTCTATTACCAGGTGTTAATGCTTATTTAAAACTCAACTATAACAAAGTATCTGTAGCCCACCTTGTGGTCTTGGTTAAAGTTGAGCGATTTTTTCAAAATTCAGTTCCGATTGTGATCGAATATAGTTTTCGCAATATTCGGCGAACATAGCAGAACGCCACTGGAGTCAATGGGAGTAGAAATTAATGAATATGTTCGGAACCGATCACCAAACATAAATTCGGCACAAATAGGGTACCACTATGGCACGAATATGGCAAATTCAGATTTGGCGACTGATTCAGAACATATTCGTTTAACTCTAGTCTTGGTATGGTTTGACAAGAGCAAAACTATTTGTGACCAATTCTTCACCTGTTTAATAAACGAACGAAGGATAACTGCTACACTTGCACAGCAATAAAGTTAGGCAAAGTCTACATTTATAAACTCGAGCTTTAGGTCCAAAAAACTGTCATGCACTGAGCCCTACAATTGACATAACATAAACCTGCCTCTGCTGAAACGTAGACCACAATACAGAAAGGTGTAGTATAACACAGCCAGAATGCTTAAGGCACTCCTGAACAGGAAAATCCTCTTCATAACTGTAGACCAGCCAAGTTTTCACCCTGGAGGATACGGCTATGCTGCAAAGAAAAATTCAGTCATGCAAAAAGGTGCCAAACTGCAATTCACTGAGAAATGGGGTGGATTATTTACTCATGTGAAACACTTTGATAACTCTTGACTCCTGTCCAAGAGACATGAGAAAATATGTTTCTTTACATTATGGGTTTGATTTCCATCCAGCTTGGAAAATCTGTCAATTCTGAAGAATATAATTTTTTGATATGCAGGTAGAAGCTGATCGTAATGCAAAAAATGTGCTTCATTTGGGTGGTTGTGGACCATTCTTATCAAAAACTAAGAGGAAAAGAAATTATTGTACCGGCTGTGTAATTAATTAGTATGGTTAGAAAGTAATAACGCAAGTTTCTGTACACTAAGAAGAGAAGTCACCCTTCAGAGTATGTTCTTCACATGAAAGCACTGCTCAAATTTACTTTATAATTTGCATTACTATGCATTATAAGTGAGAGTTCACACTCAGCCACAGAGATGCAAGTCCATAGGGATCTATATTGGGAGCACGGTCCTAAAGAAGCATTTTACTGTTTAGTCTCGTGAAGTTACAATAAGCTAAGCTATCATATAACATCATCTGTTACTAAATTATAGTATAATTCAAGTTCTGCTATTTTTGTTTTAAATTTGAAAGTGATTAATTGCAGGATATACAAAATAAGGCAGAAACATATATGATAATATTTCATTCTATCAAAGGAACCTTTCCAATATTCGTAAAGCATTACATATATACGTGTGCAAAACGAGAAAAAAAGGACAAGGCGGCCTTTGTACAAGAACATAGATAGTTAAAAAAAAAAAAAAAAAAAAAAGCATGCTTAGTCAAACGTACTAAAAAAAAAAAAATATGAAAAAAAGATTTAAAACAGAAGGAAATATGGGACGGTTAAGTAATAGTTGAGATTAAGATGGCTTTAAAAGGTCTAAAATGTCATACATCTTTAAAGCATTTCTTTGTCCAAGCAAAAGTAGTATAGATTTTTCCATAGAGTCAAATCTTGTTAATCATATTGGGGCAAAACGTATTATAGCCGCCATACCAATGTGTTGCAAAAATGTACATGAGGCATATGAAAAGTAAGGCGGTTTATCTTCTAATAGAAAAATGTTTACCAATATGGGTATGTCAGTATTAAATATTCAACTTAGTAACAGACTTATGGAGTTCAACATTTAATTTTTATTTTAAAGGCAAGTGAAGAGAAATTTGTAAACTTGATAACAGACTTGCCACGGACACAGTTTGTACAGCAGTACACACTCTTTGTGCTAAGAACTGTGTCACCACATGGTGCCATCAAACAATACAGAGATATTCTCTTTCAGAAGCAATGCTACTAAAGGTACTGCCACACTAAACAATCCCGCTAGCGATCACGATAACGACGCATACTAATGCGATCGCTAGCGGGATTGTTTCTATATCGCTAAGTGCGGCCACATTTAGCGATATAGTTAACGACGCTATCGCCGTTAGCGATCTTCTTAACGACTTTAGCGGTACAAAAGTACCGCTAAATCGCTAAGAAAAGGTGCCACACTAGCGATATATACTTACCCAGCGGGAGCGCCGACGAGAAAATAGGGTCCGGAACGATTCCAGCGACGAGCGAGATCACAGCAGGAAGCTCGTCGCTGGCAGATGCCGCACTGAACAACATCGCTAACGGGATCGCTAAATAGTGACGTTTTTTAGCAATCCCGTTAACGATATTGTTCAGTGTGGCATACCCTTAAGAAGAAGAACATCTGTAAGGTACATAGCCTCAGGAGAACACCTTTGTATATAGAGGGTTCCACTGTGCTATACCTTACCTATTAATTGCTCCTCAATACATAATGGGTTATTACCAATACAGTAAATTATCCCTAATCCATAGGACAGGAAATAATCAAATGACCACTGGGGAGAGGATCAAACTGCTAGGACATCCAGCAATCCTGAAAATGGGGCTCCGCTACTTGGGAACAGTACTGTTCTGAAAGGATTGAAAAGTGAGCATAAATAGAGATAGAGACCAGCAGTGCTTGGATATTTCTAGCAGTCCCATGGGCAATGAATGGAGAACAGGGTCAAGCATGCAGAACTCCGCTCCATTCAAGATGAGGCTCTACAGAGCAATTTCCTGGGTTCCAGAGCCCAATTTTCAGGATCGCAGTAGGCAGGTGTTCATGCCTCTCCAAACACAGCGAGGCTTTTTGAAGGCTGGCCAGGTGTCAAGAAGAGCAGAAAAGCAAACACTTCTCTTCAAGAAAAACATCAAGGACAGAATGACACTCAGTAGGAAGAAAATGGATTGGACTACAGAGGACTGAGGTAAAGTTACTTTCTCAGATGAAGTCCCCTTCAGACTATTTGGGACGTCTGAAATAATGATAGCTGGAGAAGAAAAGGTGACCATTGCCATGAATCTTGTGTCATGACAACAGTAAAGCATCCTGAGACCATTCATATGGTGGGGCTGCTTTTCATCCAAGGGAGTGGGCTCACGCACAATTTTGCCGAGGAACACTGACATGAATAAAGAATTGGATCTAAACATCCTCCAAGAATAACTGCTAGAATCTAGAAGCAATCTGGTAATGAACAATGCTTTTAGCAGAATGATTGAGCATGGTGTCACAAGAGAAAACTGTTAAGTGGCTCAGTGAATTATAGAGTGAAATTTCGAGTTCATGGCCAGGAAACTCCCCAGATCTCAATCCCAAAATTAATCTAAGGCCATGATCAGTATTTTACATCAGTATTTGTAAACCAAAATCAGGAGTGGAACAAACACAGAGAAAAAGTTTAATAGCAACATGTGCACCATTTCTGCATTATCACCCACTCCTGGTTTTGGGTTACAAATACTGACGTAAAACACTGACCAAATACTGAACATGTGAACATGGCCAAATTTTGAAACTCAAAGGACTGATCTGCTAGTCTTGCGTAGTCTTCAATCTAAAGACAAAGATACACTTAGTGGTTTCCAGTATTCCAGGTATGGGCTAAGTATTTGCTACTATTGTAAATTCTTTCCAATACCACTTAATTTTAGTAAGGATATTCTGGAACCAGTACTTATAAAAGTAATTTTCAGTCCTATATGCATTACATATAAATGTAAACCTGTCACTCAAACACTGACAGCATAAGGTAAATGGACAGACAGACCAACAATGAAAACGGACAGCTAGCCTAACAAAGTAAGTGATGAAGAATGTTAGTGTTTAAGAAGCAAACCACATACCAACACATGTTCTTATTAGACCACATGTTCAATATCACTTCTGAAAACTTTACAGCTTAACAGTAAAAGGTTTGTACGCAACAAAAGGTACATCCTAAAGCAGTAAATAGTTATCTGATACCAAGGCAGAAAAGCAAAAATGTGTTTGTTCTTTTCACTTTCATTTTTTTTTACAAGAAAATGTTACAGTTCTGTGCAAATGTTTTAGGCAAGTGTGTAAAAATGCTGGAAAGCAAGAATGCTTTCAACAATAGAAGTATGAATATTCTATTTTACCAGTTAACGACATGAAAAGTGAATGAACAGAAGAGAACTCTAAATCAAATCAATGTTTGATGTGATGTGATCACCCTTTGCCTTCAAAACACCATCCATTCTTCTAGGTGCACTTGCACACAGTTTTGAGGGAACTTGACAGGGAGATTGCTCCAAACATCTTAGAGAACAAACACTGTGAGTATCAGCTTGTTCACATCACTGTCTCTCTATGTAAATCACAGACTCGCTGTTGAGATAAGGGCTCTGTGCAGGCCAGATCATCACAACCAGGACTCCTTGATTTTACTTATGCCGAAGATAGGTACCGTATATACTCGCGCATAAGCTGATATTTTCAGCCCATTTTTTTTAAGGCTGAAAGTCCCCCTCTCGGCTTATACGCGAGTCATATACGCCAGGGGGTCAGCGGGGGACGGGGGTGTCAGATCATACTTACCCCACGTTGCGCGACTCTGCGCGCCGCGCCCTCTGCCTGTCCAGTCACTCACAGAGGACCCGGAAGACGGAGCGGCGTGTAGCGGTGGACGGAGACAGGTGAATATCTGAGGTGTCGGGGCCCTGAGCCAGCGGTGACACCGGCAACTGTCCTCCATAGCGCGTCGGTGTCCCCTCCTGCTCAGGACACCAGCACCTGGCCCCCAGTGACAAGAGGTGAGTATGTCATATATTTTTTTTTTATTATTTGCAGCAGCATATGGGGCATAATCTATGAAGCATCTTATGGGGCAGCATATGGGGAATAATCTATGGAGCATTTTATGGAGCATCTTATGGGGGCATAATCTATGAAGCATCATATGGGGCATAATCTATGGAGCATTTCATGGGGCATAAAATATATGGAGCAGCATATGGGTATAAAATATATGGAGCAGCATATGGGGCATAATCTATGGGGCATTTTATGGAGCATCTTATGGGACATAAATTATATGGAGCAGCATATGGGGCATAATCTATGGAGCATTTCATGGGCATAATCTATGAACCATTTCATGGGGCATAATCTATGGAGCATTTTATGAGGCATAATCTATGCAGCATCTTATGGGGCCATAACCTTTGTGCAAAATTATATGGGGCGTATTTTGTATGGAGCATCTTATGGGGCCATCATGAACTATATGGAGCATTATATAGGGCGTATTTTGTATGGAACATCTTATGGGGCCATCATGAACTGTATGGAGCATTATATAGGGCTCTTGATTCAATATGGATATTCAAAAACATTTAACCTACTGATATCTCAATTAATTTTACTTTTATTGGTATCTATTTTTATTTTTGAAATTTTCCACCCTAGGCTTATACACGAGTCAATAAATTTTCCCAGTTTTTTGTGGCAAAATTAGGGGGTCGGCTTATACTCGGGTCGGCTTATACACGAGTATATACGGTATTAATGCCATTAGCTGTATATTTGAGTTGTTGTCCTGCTGCAGAATAAATTTTCAGCCAATTAGGCGACTCTGCTGTTATTGCATAATGGTTAAATAAGTGCCTGTACTTTTCAGCACTGAGGACATAAAGAATCTTGACCAAATTCCCAATTCCATTTGCTGAAATGCAGCCACAAACTTGCAATGAATATCCATCATACTTCACTGTTGACACTCATTATTGTACCATTCTCCAGCAGTTCAGCAAACAAACTGCCTTATGTTACAGCCAAGTGCTCCAAAATTTCACTCAGGCAAGTTTTCAGCTTTCAAGTTATAGTGGGAAAAATAAGTATTTGATACTCTGCCAATTTTGCAAGTTTTCCCACCTACAAAAAATGGAGAGGCCTGTAATTTTTATCATAGATACACTTCAACTAAGAGACAGAATCTAAAAATAAAAAAAAATAAAAAATCACATTGTATGATAAAAATAACAGAGCTCTCCATTCTTTGTAGGCGGGAAAACTTGCGAAATCAGCAGTATATCAAATACTTATTTTCCCCACTGTATATATTTTTGTGCATAGTTGAGTTGCTTGTCCTTGTTTCCATGTTGAAGAAATAGGTTTTTTGCTGCAATTCTTCCGGGAATACCACACCAAACAGTAGAGTGGTGTAGTTAGGTCCCACTACTTGTTGGCAGTTCTGAGATGATGGCACTGCTGGACATCTTAATTCAAAGCGAAGTAAATATTTGTCATTCATCCGCAGCACTAAGTTTCCCTGGCCCACCACTGTGTCTAACGTTCCGCAACGTTGCCCATATCTTACCCCAGTTTGCTTTGAAATGTTTGCCTGAGCGAGACCTTGTGTCTTATTTTTGTGCAGACTTGTGTTCTAGTGTATGACTAGAAACGAATAACTTCTACCAAGGTGAGGTTGAGGAAAACAAAGTTTGGCTGTTCCTCACCCAGTTTATAGCCTCCTACACAGCTGTTTCAGTTAATGACTACGTTTAAATCTACATATGAAATAGTCACCTGTTTGGTATAATTGGTTACACATACACCTGACAATAATTCTTCAAAATCCCTGACTTTGTACAAGTGCATCTAGAAGAATTGATGCTTTGAGCCTGTCTTTAAGGTGAAGATTAGTAACACTATGATGATGAATAGCTACTGAAAATTACGATAAAAAGTTGTACCCAATAAGTTTTTCCCATGCTGGTTCAGGGTTTGTCCAAGAACGTGCTTGCAATAATTGCACCTGTCGCATTAGCATTGTGGCGTTTTAATGGAAAAGTAGCTAACTTTTTAGTGGCTTCTGCAACTTAAAAAAAAAAAATAAAACAAATAAAAAAATGGGAAATTCTTCTATAGTTTTGAAATTCAACATTGCATGGAACATCTAATGTGCATTATCAAAGTACCCTTATAGAATTATAGAAAACATCTGCTAAAATCAAACTTGAGAACAAAAACAAGTATATATCAGACTAAAACACTATTTTTTGTTCAGTTTTCCTGTAAATTAGTTTGGGATACAAAACACATGAAAAACACAAAGTTTCATGAAATTTGAGCTTCAGAAGTGTTTTGGAGTTTGTGATTAATGAACCTTGGAGACTTGGAATGAAAACCTGATAGTGGAAAGTAAGTGACAAATTAAATTTTTTTTTCTCTTACAAGGAGAATTTACAAACCAGAAAATTTATACCAGGCTGGCAAAGACAATTAAGAAGTGCTGTCCTTCTAAATAATCCAGCCCTCTCTCTGTTGGAGTCTCTCAAGGCTCTGTCCTGGGGCCCCTACTTTTTTCCATCTATACCCTTGGCCTAGGACAACTCAAAGTCCCATGGCTTCCAGTACCACCTGTATGCAGACGACATTCAGATCTACCTCTCTGGCCCAGATGTCACCTCTCTGCTGTTCAGAATCCCGGAGTGTCTATCAGCCATATCCTCCTTCACCTCTCGCTTCCTAAAACTCAATGTGGACAAAACCGAACTCATCATCTTTCCTCCATCTCACGTATCTTCCTTACCCGATCTATCTATTATGGTAAATGGCATCACGATCTCTCCCACACCTGTAATCCGCTGCCTCGGTGTAACTCTCGACTCTGCCCTGTCCTTCAAACCACACATCCAAATTCTTGCCACCTCCTGTCGCCTCCAACTTAAAAACATTTCCAAAATCCATCCCTTCCTCAGTACTCAATCTACTAAAACTCTTGTGCATGCCCTCATCATCTCCCGCCTTGATTACTGCAACACCCTCCTCTGTGGCCTCCCCGTCAACTCTCTTGCACCACTCCAGTCTGTCCTCAACGCTGCTGCTCGACTAATCCACCTCTCACCCTCGCTACTCCCCTGCTTCTCCCCTCTGCAAATCCCTCCACTGGCTCCCAATTCCCCAACGAATCCAGTTCAAACTACTAACATTGACCTACAAAGCTGTCCACAACCTGTCCCCTCCCTATATCTCTGAACTAATCTCCCAATATCTTCCTTCACGTAATCTTCGATCCTCTCAAGACCTCCTACTATCCTCCACACTTATTCGTTCCTCACACAACCGCCTCCAAGATTTCTCCCGAATATCCCTCATCCTCTGGAATTCCACGCCTCAACATGTCCGATTATCCACCACCCTTGGATGCTTCAGACGGAACATGAAAACCCATCTCTTCAGGAAAGCCTACAGCCTGCAATAACCACTCTGCCGCCTATCCACCACCAGAGCTTCCGCCTCGCCACCACCCTAGCTGCCGCCTCGCCGCCACCACACTAGCTGCCTCCTCGCCGCCACCACCAGAGCTTCCGCCACCACCACCAGCAGAGCTGCCGCACCCCCGACCTTCTATTTCGTCAACATTATCCCGTAAAATGTAAGTCTGCAAGGACAGGGTCCTCTCCCCTCTGTATCAGTCTGTCATTGTAAATTTGTTTACTGTAAACGATATCTATAACTTTGTATGTAACCCCTTCTCATGTACAGCACCATGGAATTAATGGCGCGATATAAATAAATAATAATAATAAATAATCCATATGACATGTATTTTTGGTGTGATAAACAAACTGAAAATATAAGTACAAAAACATAGTTTGAATGGTAACATGGTGCATAACAAAGATTAACGGAATTGTCCCAATAAAGTGGTAAACGTTTCATTTACAGCGACACAATACAATGTAGAAATATATAATAAATAATTTATAGAAGCAAGGTCAAATCAAGTTTTCTAATTGTTTCATCATCTTTAGTATTCTTCACAATTTAACATTTTGATGAATACAACACTTGGGTAAAGAACTAAATGGGCAGTACGGTGGCTCAGTGGTTAGCACTGTAGCCTTACAGCACTGGGTTCCTGGGTAGTGATGGGCGAACGTGCTCTGAAAAGGTGTTATCTGAGCACAGGGCCGCCATCAGGGCATTACTGCCCTTACTGCTGTATGGGGGCCAGTGAACAGCAGTACAGAAGGGGGGCCCGCAGGTCAGGGGTTCCACTCCTGTGCTTCTAGACATCGGGCCCCAAGTGCTGTGCGTCATTGCGCCCCAAGTGTTGTGCCTGTGTGCTGCGGCCGGGCCTGCGGCGCACACATCAGCAGGGCCGCCACAGCGCCTGACATCAGAGAGAAGTGAAAGAGCTGAAGGACCTGTGGTGATCACATGATGATGACGTCACCACTGGTCCTTCAGCTCACACAGCAGCTACATCTTCGCCGCAGGAGCGCTGCCAGGTATGAAGAAAGTTTTTTTTATTTTATTTTATTATTGAAAGGGGCAGAATGGAGACACAGGGGAAGGATGGGAGACATGGGGGCAGGATGGGAGACACTAAGGCAGGATGGGAGACACCAGGGCAGGATGACTCATCCCTGCATCAGCCACACAGTCTCCTCGGCAGCGCGCTCCTGCGCAGGCATACTTCTCTGTCCTGTTGAGGGCAGAGCAAAATACTGCAGTGCGCAGGTGCAGGAAAATGTCTAATAGCCCCGTCCCCTGCGCAATGCAGTACTTTACTCTGTCCTCAACAGGGTAGAGAAGTACGCCTGTGCAGGAGTGCGCTGCCGAGGAGACTGTGCGGATGATGCAGGGATGAGTCATCCACACAAAGCAATAAGGAGGGCGGCATCACAAGACTATGGGAGGCGCCGGACCAAGACCAACGACATGCCTCTAACCGGACCACCCCACAGGTGAGTATTATAAAAGTTATTTTTCTTGTCTTGCAGGTCGGTTTGGGGGCAGATATACAGCATTAGAGAATGCCGCATATCAGCCCTGAAAGGTGATGGCCGTAACTTATATCTGTCAAAACTGCTGACAGGTGCACTTTAAGCTCTGCTTGGTTTCGTGTGTGGCATATAGTACATATTGAAACCATAACCCCAGACTGTTCCAGGTGGGCCTTCAGGTTTTTGGATGTTTGACATGGTGTTTTTCCACCATTCGCACCAACCTTCAAAGACATCTCTTGTCAATTTTCCTCTTTACCCCATGTCCCCTCATAGGGAGGTTCTTGATGGTTCCATGCTTGGCAAACTTCTTAATAACATTGCGCACTTTTGAAACTTGGATACCAAGGTCTTTGGAGATGGCCTTATATCCTTTTGAAGTCTTGTGTTTGCTAATAATAGCAGTTCTGATGTCCTTAGACAGCTCCTTTGTCATCATCATTATGACCAAGAAACAGGGCATACCATGTGGCCTTTTAAAACACTGAAGTCATCATTCATTGGCTAATTCATGTCTCATGGGCACCGACAATCACAGGTGATTTGCGATTTACCACAGGTGACTCAAAATGTGTTTCCATACTAATTTAATGTAAAGGATACCAGTGTTACAGGCTGCAAGCTTTAAGTTTTTCTATTTTTCCCTCCCATTGTTTTTTGCCTTAAATGATTGCTTATAATTTGTTCTTTTGTATTTAACACGAGTGCTCTATACAAAAAAAACTTTCACTTGATTCATTTTTTCAGGAGATATTGCACATTATGTACTTACACTTCCTGGGTGCCAATAACAATGAGCAAAACTGTACAAGGGAGCTGTAATGGTATTATATAAGCGAGTAAAATAAACTAAATAAATGTAAACAACAGAACTACTTTTAGAAAAAAAGAAGGTACTGTATTAAATATATTACGATTATCTGCATTTTTAATTGCTTTTCTAGGACATACATTTTTCATTAATCTAACACAACAGCAGTTGCCGACGCTGTTATACAACCAGCCATAGAAAAGTGTGGACATTTAACAATTTTAAACGACAGCCGATTGGTAAATATTTATTGATCGGTGGTCATTGAAAAGCTTGTCTGCACTTCAGATGATCACTGACCGATCTGTAATAGACAACGCAGTGGGCATAGCCTGCCATTGTTCTTGGCAGAGCAGGTCGTGTTTATACAGGAGGATGGGCTGCTGAAAACTATTATATTTTGGGCAAAAAAAATCAATCTACAGCAGTGTTGGACTGGAGTGGCAAGGAACCACCAGTAACGTCAACTCCAAGGCCCCACTTTTCAGCTACATGCAAATATAACTATCTTCATTCACAAATTTCTATAGCAATAAAATGAGTTGATTGTTGAATAAAACAAGATGCTGCTTTTGTCTTTAAATAGTGAATCGAGTGTACTGTGTCAAGTACTACTCATATAAGAGCGTGGTGTCCCACTCCTGCATAGCGGCCCACCGGAGGATTTTCCTGTTTTCCTCTTGGCCAGTCAGAGCATGTTTCACAGAACGAACTAGCATTTTCCTTGTTCATTGGGTGATCAGCAGCCTGTTTAGACTGAGTGATTATGGTGTAACAAGCATTTCTATGAGCGGAAGTTCACCATAACTGTGCAGTATACATGCATGCAATCGGAGCCAATGTATGAAGTAAAGAAATCTATAATATAAACACAGTTGGGCTTCATTCAGACATCCATGTTTTACGTACATAATCTATTGGTGTTTTTCACAAATAGAACAAAAAAAGCAACAAAAAAATCACAGAAACATATCCGTTTTTGATACGTCACAGATCAAAAATCACCAATATAAGTCTATGTGCTTGTGAAAAATCACTGAGAGCATACTGTTGCCACCCGTGTGCTGTCCGTTTTTATAGTGGTAATTAGAAGGAGAAGCTTTTTAAAAAATTTTTGAGGGGGGCAGACAAGCAAATCACTGATGGTAAAAACCGACACTTGCCAAACACTGATTAAAATCTGATCCAAATCCTACTGAAAATTGGGCAGTTTTTCTTTTTCCTCCAGAGACGGGGAAAAAAACAACTCTTAAGCCTGAATGAGATCTTGCCTAACCTTACTGATCCCTAACCACTCTCTCATGCCGTTCCCTACTGGTTTCCCTGGCAATCTCTGAAACCTGAGATATGAAGCTACAACACAGACTACAGTAAGTTGTGTTGTCATGTCATTCTGGAGGTCAGAATATAGAGTATGGCATGGAACCATGGAGCTGCATGGGACTAGGAAGGCGAAAGTCACTCACTGGGTTCTTTTACACTATTGTAAACAGTTGGTAAAAATGTCAAATGGTGAACAACCCCTTTGAACGTTTGAGAATAGAAAAAAGTGAAAATGCCTACATACAGTGGGTACGGAAAGTATTTATACCCTTTACATTTTTCACTCTGTTTTATTGCAGCCATTTGGTAAATTCAAAAAAGTTCATTCTCTGCACCCCGTCTTGACCGAAAACCCCCCCAGAAATGTAGAAATGTTTGCTAATTTATTAACAAAGAAAAACTGAATATCACATGGTCATAAGTATTCAGACCCTTTGCTCAAACACTCATATTGAAGACACATACTGTCCATTTCCTTGTGATCCTCCTTGAGATGGTTCTACTCCTTCACTGGAATCCAGCTGTGTTTAATTAAACTGATAGGACTTGATTTGTAAAGGCACACACCTGTCTATATAAGACCTCACAGCTCACAGTGCATTTCAGACCAAATGAGAATCATGAGGTCAAAGGAACTGGCCAAGGAGCTCAGAGACAGAATTGTGGCAAGGCACACATCTGGCCAAGGTTACAAATGAATTTCTGCAGTACTCAAGGTTCCTAAGAGCACAGTGGCCTCCATAATCCTTAAATGGAAGAAGTTTGGGACCACCAGAAGTCTTCCTAGACCTAGCCATCCAGCCAAACTGAGCAATCATGGTGAGAGGTAAAGAAGCATCCCAAGATCACTGTGGCTGAACTCTACAGATGCAGTAGGGAGATGGGAGAAAGTTCCACAAAGTCAACTATCACTGCAGCCCTCCACCAGTCGGGCCTTTACAGCAGAGTGGCCCGGCGGATGCCTCTCCTCAGTGCCAGACATATGAAAGCCCGTATAGAGTTTGCTAAAAAATACATGAAGGAATCCCAGACTATGAGAAATAAGATTCTCTGGTCTGATGAGACGAAGATAGAACTTTTTGGTGATAATTCTAAGCGGTATGTGTTGAGAAAACCAGGCACTGCTCATTACCCACCTAATGCAATCCCAACAGTGAAACATGGTGGTGGCAGCATCATGCAGTGGGGGTGTTTTTCAGCTGCAGGGACAGCACGACTGGTTGCAATTGAAGGAAACATGAATACGGTCAAGTACAGAGATATCTTGGATGAAAACCTCTTCCAGAGTGCTATGAACCTCAGACTTTGCCCTAATGACCCTAAGCACACAGCTAAAATAACAAATGAGTGGCTTCAGAACAACTCTATGACCATTCTTGATGGGCCCAGCCAATTGAGCATCTCTGGAGAGACCTGAAAATGGCTGTCCACCAACGTTTACCATCCAATCTGACGGAACTGGAGAGGATCTGCAAGGAAGAATGGCAGAGGATCCCCAAATCCAGGTGTGAAAAACTTGTTGCATTATTCCCAAGAAGACTCATGGCTGTACTAGCTCAAAACAGTGCTTCTACTCAATACTGAGCAAATGGTCTGAATACTTATGACCATGTGATATTTCAGTTTTTATTTTTTAATAAATTTGCAGAAATTTCTACATTTCTTTTTTTTTCAGTCAAGATGGGTTGCAGAGCATACATTAATGAAAAAAATGAACTTTTTTGAATTTACCAAATGTCTGCAATGAAACAAAGAGTGAAAAATTTAAAGGGGTCTGAAAAGCTTCCATACCCACTGTACATTACATTTTAACTTGTGTTTATACCCCCCAACATGGGGAAAAAAAGCTGCAAAAAATGTGTCAAAACACTAAGACCCAATTTAATTAAATTTGGCACATTTTACAGCGGTCATGCACTACTGCAAGAAACACAAGTACATTTCTGCCATGATTTTTGCCATTTGTGTGGCAATCTTGATGAATCTGACGGGTAATCACATTCTGGTAAAGTTCTTCGCACTTAAAATAAAACATCTACCATTAGTTGCTCAAAAAATTTGCAACAATTCAAACTATTAACTCTAGAATTCTGGTGAAAACGGTTTGATATATCGGCCACTATGTGTGAACCTGATTTTAAACTACTGAGTTCAGGTCATCAGCTGTCACATCTTACCCATAATTAAATTTAAGGCCTCCATAGACATCAGATAAAAATTAAATAACATTACATAAAAAAATCAGCAAAACGTGCCAATTTTGTAGAGATTGGCTGGCTATCTAATATGTATGGTGACTCCCACCTGATCCAAAACAAATTATGTCAGATGGAAGAGTATTCCGGTAGATAATCGCTCATAAATGACACCGTTTATTGAGGAGATGTCAGGCAAATGATGGTTTGAAAGCTTTCTAATGTGTATGGCCATCTTTAATATAGGTCATCAATAACAGATAAGTGGGGGAGGGTCTGACTTCCACAATCTCCACCGATCAGCTTTTTGACATTGCCAGGTACTGATTTCTATTGGAGTGAATAGCAGCAGATCTGCAGTACCCTGGAGGCAGCCACTAAACAGTTATCAGAAGTGTGCAATTAACTTCTTACATCCAGCCAGAGCAAATAACAGCAGATCGGTGGGGTTGCCAGATAATGGATTCCAACCAATCTGATATTGATAACTCATCCTAAGCTAGGGCTATCAATATTCAATCTCTGGAAACCTCTTTTAACCCCTTAACGATCACCGATACACCTTTTAACAGCGGCAGTCAAGGGTACTTAAAAAGCGGCGCTGAGAAATAAGTGTATCGTGGTCCCCAGCGTCAGAAAATCTCCGGTGTCTTGGCTACCGGGAACAGCTGAAACCCTGGAGAACATGATTCGGGTCGGTTTTTACCGTCCCTTGACACATGATCACCGTTATTCACTGAATAACGGCGATCACAAAAAAAAGGCCATTTTTCAAATAATTTCTCTATCTTCTGATATGATTTAGCATACAAGAGGCGAGAGAAACGGGGTCCCCGAGCCTCCTCGGTATATCCGCCATCCCCGAATCCTCATGCTCTGTCCCCCGGCCCTCCACGTCATCTTCCTGGAGAAAATGGCTGGCGCATGCGCAGTGCGCCCGCTGATATAGTCCGGCCGGTACCCGTCAACAATAGGAGATTTTCCCTAATGGTTCATGTTGATCACTGTGATAGGACCTATCACAGTGATCAAATAAAAAAAAATAGTAAATCAAACTTCCTTTGTCACCCCTTAGTTAGATAAAAATAATAAAATAATATTTTTTTAAATTTTTTCCATTCTTTGAATTAAGGTTAGGGTTGGGGTTAGAGCTGGGGTTAGGGTTGTACTTGAGGTTAGGGGTGGGATTAGAGGCGTGTTGGGGTTAGGGTTAGAATTGGGGGGTTTCCACAGTTTAGGCACATCAGGAGTTCTTCAAACGTGACATGGTGCCTGCCATCGATTCCAGCCAATTTTGTGTTCAAAAAGTCAAACGGTGTTCCCTTCCTTCTAAGTTCTGCAATGCGACAAAACAGTGGCTTTCTCCCACATACGGGATATCGGTGCTTAGGAGAAATTGCATAACAAGTTTTGTGGTCCATTTTCTCCTGATACGCTTGTGAAAATAAAAAAGTTTGGACTAAAGAAAATTTTTGTGAAAAAATTAAAATGTTCATTTTTGCCTTCCACATTGCTTTAGTTCTCGTGAAACTGGCCAAGTATGCATAAAATGATGATTAACAAGAGGTAAAACATAAGTGTCACTCAGCCAAAAAGGCATCATTAGAAGCTATTATGTATTTTATCGCTGCAGTCAGAATAATAGGGATAACAATTCTATAATTTTAAACATGTTTCTATTCATTCCTTAGCATAGTATAAAATACAAAAGATATAAGACCATAAACTTACCAGCATTGAGGTCTTTAAACTTTTGCTTCAGTTCAGTTGGTGTAAGTCTGTACTGATCTAATCCATCACCCCAATAAATGCGGTCCAGGACTTGAAGGTCTCCTCCCACCAACCATTCTCCGCTCTCCATCACCATCTGCAGAAAGCCAACAAAGATCATTCATATGAGAAAATTCGGACAGTTTATTAGCAAATGAGTGGATACCAATACATTATTTTATGAATTAGTCACATCATTTGCTGATGGACATTTGAGATAGAGATGCGTCCAACCTTATCTTTTCTTGAATTTGGTTAAAATCTAACTGTAATTTTAGGAAAACTTGAAGCAAAATGTCTGAGTCTTCTGTGTCTTAACCCATTCATGACCTTGCTATTTTTTGCAATTCTGACCAGTGTCCCTTTATGAGGTAACAACTCAGGAACGCTTCAACGGATCCTAGCGATTCTGAGAGTGTTTTTTCGTGACATATTGTGCTTCATGTTAATGGTAAATTTAGGTCGATAATTTTTGCGTTTAATTGTGAAAAAAATGAAAATTTGGCGAAAATTTTGAAAATTTCACAATTTTCAAATTTTGAATTTTTATTCTGTTAAACCAGAGAGTTATATGACATAATATAGTTAATAAATAACATTTCCAACATGTCTACTTTACATCAGCACAATTTTGAAAACAACATTTTTTTTTGTTAGGAAGTTATAAGGGTTAAAAGTTGACCAGCAATTTCTTATTTTTAGAGCAAAATTTACAAAACCATTTTTTTTTAGGGACCACCTCACATTTGAAGTCACTTTGATTTCTGCATTTTTGCAATTCTGACCAGTGTCCCTTTATGAGGTAACAACTCAGGAACGCTTCAACGGATCCTAGCAATTCTGAGATTGTTTTTTCGTGACATATTGGGCTTCATGTTAGTGGTAAATTTAGGTCGATAATTTTTGCGTTTATTTGTGAAAAAAATGGAAATTTGGCGAAAATTTTGAAAATTTTGTAATTTTCAAATTTTTATTCTGTTAAACCAGAGAGTTATGTGACACAAAATAGTTAATAAATAACATTTCCCACATGTCTACTTTACATCAGCACAATTTTGGGAACAACATTTTTTTTTGTTAGGAAGTTATAAGGGTTAAAAGTTGACCAGCAATTTCTTATTTTTACAGCAAATTTACAAAACCATTTTTTTAGGGACCACCTCACATTTGAAGTCACTTTGAGGGGTCTATATGGTAGAAAATACCCAAAAGTGACACCATTATAATAACTGCACTCCTCAAGCTACTCAAAAATACATTCAAGAAGATTATTAACCCTTCAGGTGCTTCACAGGAACTAAAGAACGTGGAAGGAAAAAATGGACATTTTAATTTTTCCAACAAAAATTTTATTTTAGCATCAATTTTTTCATTTTTGCATGGGCAACAGGATAAAATGGATCCTAAAATTTGTTGGGCAATTTCTACTGAGTACACAGATACCTCATATGTGGTCATAAACCACTGTTTGGGCGCACGGCAGGGCTCAGAAGGGAAGGAGCGCCATTTGACTTTTTGAATGGAAAATATGCTGGAATATTTAGCGGTTGCCATGTCGCATTTGGAGAGTCCCTGTGTGCCTAAATATTGGAGCTCCCCCTCAAGTGACCCCATTTTGGAAACTAGACCCCCCAAGGAACTTATCTAGATGCATAGTGAGCACTTTGAACCCCCAGGTGCTTCACAAATTGATCCGTAAAAAAAAGAAAGTACTTTTATTTGACAAAAATTTTATTTTAGCCTCAGTTTTTTCATTTTCACATGGGCAACAGGATAAAATGGCTCCTAAAATTTGTTGGGCAATTTCTCCTGAGTACACAGATACCTCATATGTGGTCATAAACCACTGTTTGGGAGCACGGTAGGGCTCAGAAGGGAAGGAGCGCCATTTGACTTTTTGAATGGATAATTAGCTCCAATCGTTAGCGGACACCATGACGCGTTTGGAGAGCCCCTGTGTGCCTAAACAGTGAAAACCCCCACATGTGACACCATTTTGGAAACTAGACCTCTTATGGAACTTATCTAGATTTGTTGTGAGCACTCTGAACCCCCAAGTGCTTCACAGAAATTTATAACGCAGAGCAGTGAAAATAAAAAAATCATTTTTTTCCTCAAAAACTGATTTTTTTAACCCGTAATTTTTTATTTTCACAAGGGTAACAGGAGAAATTGGACCCCAAAAGTTGTTGTACACTTTGTCCTGAGTACACTGGTACCCCATATGTGGGGGGGAACCACTGTTCGAGCACACGTTGGGGCTCGGAAGGGAAGTAGTGACGTTTTGAAATGCTGACTTTGATGGAATGGTCTGCGGGCATCATGTTACATTTGCAGATTCCCTGATGTGCCTAACCAGTAGAAAGTCCCCACAAGTGACCCCATTTTGGAAACTAGACACCACACGGAACTTATCTAGATGTGCGGTGAGCACTTTGAACCCCCAAGGGCTACACAGAAGTTTATAACGCCCGGGCATGAAAATAAAAAAAATCATATTTTTTCCACAAACATGATCTTTTAGTCCCCAATTTTTTTATTTTCCCAAGGGTAACAGGAGAAATTAGACCCCAAAAGTTGTTGTCCAATTTGTCCTGAGTACGCTGATATCCCATATGTGGGAGAAAACTACTGTATGGGCACATGTCGGGGCTCGGAAGGGAAGTAGTGACGTTTTGAAATGTCGACTTGATGGAATGGTCTGCGGGCGTCATGTTACGTTTGCAGAGCCCATGATGTGCCTAAACAGTGGAAACCCCCAAGTGACCCCATTTTGGAAACTAGATCCCCCAAGGAACTCCTCTAGATGTGTGGTGAGCACTTTAAATCTCCAAGTTCTTCACAGAAGTTTATAATGCAAAGCTGTGAAAATAAAAAATAATTTTTTTTCCACAAAAATAATAATTTTTTCCCAAGGGTAACAGCAGAAATTAGACCCCCAAAGTTGTTGTGCAATTTTTCCTGAGTACGCTGATACCCCATATGTGGAGGTAAACCACTGTTTGGGCACACGTCGGGGCTCGGAATAAAGGGAGCACTGTTTGACTTTTTGAACGCAAAATTTGCAGGAATCAATGGTGGCGCTGTGTAGTGTATGTACACCCCCTAATATTCCTAAATAGTGGAAACCCCTCAATTCTAACTCCAACCCTAACCCCAACACACCTCTAACCCCATCCCTAACCCCTACACACCCCTAACCCTAATCCAAATCCTAACCATAACCCTGACCCCAACACATCCCTAACCCTGATCCCAACTCTAACCAGAACTCTAACCACAAGCATAACTCTTATCCCAACCCTAACCACAAAACACCCCTAACACTTATCCTAACTCTAACCCTAACCACAAACCTAACCCTAATCCCAACCCTAACCCTAATTCCAACCCTAACCCTAATTCCAATCCTAACCCTAATTCTAACCCTAAGGCTAACCCTAACCCTAGTTCTAACCCTAACCCTAAGGCTGGGTTCATATTGCGTTTTACCAGCCCGTTCAACACATAGCGTTGACGGGCGGGTAACGGTATAGCATTATGCGATCGCGTTATGCTATACCCGCTAGCGCAGATGAATCAGCAGATGATTCATCTGCGCTAGCGGTAACGGAGTCCAGACACTGCAGGACGCGTCCGAGGCTCCGTCACTGAATGACAGCACGTCGCGAACGCATGCCGCTTTACGGCATGTGTCGCGATGTGCCCGCAAATGGGGGTGAATGGCAGCATTAACGGACTGCGTTACACTGCGTTATACCGCGGTGTAACGCAGTCCGTCTAACGGACTGCCATAACGCAATATGAACACAGCCTTATAATTGTAACCCTAACCCTAATAAAAAGATAAAAAAAATATTATATATTTTTTTTATTTTATTTGTCCCTACCTATGGGGGTGATAAATGGGGCGTTGATTTACTTTTTTTTATTTTGATCACTGTGAGAGTTTATCACAGTGATCAAAATAAATTTCTGGACTCTGGAGGGCACACTGCAAGATGGCGGCGCCCATGAAACATCCTGGACGGACGCTGGGACGGATCCAGGGACATTGGAGTACTGGGAGAGGTGAGTAAGGGGGGGGGGGTCGGAAGGTAAGGGTGGGATCGGAAGGTGGGGGCAGCGGAGGCAAGGACGGTGCGGAATTTCCGCTCCGTCCAAAGCGCTGTGGTTCCGGACCGTGGAACCACAGCCTTACATAGAATCTTAGAATCTTATGAGGACCAACTGTTATCTCCAATCTCTGTAATATGAAAGTCTGTCTTCAATTAATACAGATTTTACCGATAAATGAAGAATGAACGATTAACCCAACAGGAGAAAGAAGCCAAATTCTATGATGATATATATTACAAACTAGCTTTTATTCTTGTGTACTATTAATTTATGATAAATATATTAAAACGTTGGTTACTTTTTAACCCCTTAACCCCCAAGGGTGGTTTGCACGTTAATGACCGGGCCAATTACAATTCTGACCACTGTCTCTTTATGAGGTTATAACTCTGGAACGCTTCAACAGATCTTCGCGATTCTGAGACTGTTTTCTCGTGACATATTGTACTTCATGTAAGTGGTAAAATTTCTTCGATATAACTTGCATTTATTTTTGAAAAATTTTTTGCAATTTCCAAACTTTGAATTTTTATTCCTTTGAAACAGAGAAATATGTCATACAAAATAGTTAATAAATAACATTTCCCACATGTCTACTTTACATCAGCACAATTTTGGAACCAAAATTTTTTTTTGTTAGGAAGTTAAGGGTTAAAAGTTGAACAGCGATTTCTCATTTGTACAACAAAATTTACAAAGCCATTTTTTTAGGGACCACCTCACATTTGAAGTCACTTGGAGGGGTCTATATGGAAAAAAATACCCATAAGTGACACCATTCTAAAAACTGCACCCCTCAAGCTACTCAAAACCACATTCAAGAAGTTTATTAACCCTTCAGGTGCTTCACAGGAGCTGAAGCAACGTGGAAGGAAAAAATGAACATTTAACTTTTTAGTCACAAAAATTACCTTTTACAAACATTTTTTTATTTTCCAAAGGGTAACAGGAGAAATTGGACCCCAAAAGTTGTTGTTAAATTTGTCCTGAGTACACTGATACCCTATATGTGGGAGAAAACTACTGTATGGGCACACGTCGGGGCTCGAAAGGGAAGTAGTGACGTTTTGGATTGCAGACTTTGATGGAATGGTTTGCGGGTGTCATGTTGCGTTTGGAGAGCCCCTGATGTGCCTAAACATTGGAAACCCACCACAAATGACCCCATTTTGGAACCTAGACCACCCAAGGAACTTACCTAGATGTGTGGGGAGAACTTTGAACCCCCAAGTGCTTCACAGAAGTTTATAACGTAGAGCTATAAAAATAAAAAATCATAATTTTTTTCCACAAAAATTATATTTTCGCCCCCAATTTATAATTTGGGCTCATGGCAGAGCTCAGAAGGGAAGGAGAACCGCTTGAATTTTTTCAACAAAGAATTGGCTGGAATTGTGATCAGACGCCATGTCACATTTGGAGAGCCCCTGATGTGCCTAAACAGTGGAAACCCCCAATTCTAACTCCAACCCTAACCCCAACACACCCCTAAACCTAATACCAACCCTAATCATAACCCTAACCACAAACCTAACCCTAACACACCCCTAACCCTAATCCCAACTCTAACTCTAAAGGTACTGCCACACTAAGCGATCTCGTTAGCGATCATGATAACGACGCAAGCTAATGAGATCGTTGGTGTGATCGCTTTTGGGTCGCTAGTAGCTGCCAAACAGGAGATCTCATAAACGACACATCAGCGGTCAGCGATCTCTTTAACGACTTTGGCGGTCGTTAGGATCTGTCATTAGCATGTACTGAGCGCAACCTTTTCCACGCCCCTCAGCACAGATATATGCTATATATGTGCAATAATTTATGTTTTGACCGCGTCATGAAAGATGGTGTATAGCGCTCCCTTTCATTGTTCTCGAGCGCTTCTCATTCATAGGAATTTCCAGCATAGCTCCTGCTCTCTGCGTCCTGCTAGCCTGCTTTGCAACTTCTGCGATCCTCTCTGTGACGCAAAAGAGAACCTAGTCCCACTGCCTGCTTCTACAGATATTGCGATCCACTCCGTGACGCTAAAAAACCCTCGTCCCGCCTGCGCCGCTGTCATATGCGTCACAAACGAGGTCGCTCGTCGTTCGCAAAAGGTGCCAAACACAGCGATATAGGCTCACCAGCGGGACGCCAACGATCAAAAAACGGTCCAGAACGCTAGTGAACGATCAGCGACATCACAGCAGGGGCCACATCATTGCTACATGCCACACACAATGACGTCGCTAACGAGATCGCTAAATAGTGACGTTTTAGTGATGTCGTTAGCGATCTCGCTTAGTGTGGCATACCCTTAACTTTAGCCCCAACCATAACCCTAACGGAAAAATGGAAATAAATACATTTTTTTAATTTTATTATTTTTCCCTAGTTAAGGGGGTGATAAATGGGGGTTTGATTTACTATTTATATCGGGTTTTTATGATTGGCAGCTGTCACACGCTAAAAGACGCTTTTATTGCAAAAAATAGTTTTTGCATCACCACATTTTGAGAGCTATAATTTTTGCATATTTTGGTCCACAGGGTCACGTGAGGTCTTATTTTTTGCGGGACGAGTTGATGTTTTTATTGGTACCATTTTTGGGCACGTGACTTTTTTTGATCGCTTTTTATTACAATTTTTGGGAGATTAGAATGAACAAAAATCAGCAATTCATGAATTTCTTTTGGGGGAGGCGTTTATACCGTTCAGCGTGTGGCAAAATTGATAAAGCAGTTTTATTCTTCGGGTTAGTACGAATAAGGTGATACCTCATTTGTATCATTTTTTTTTATGTTTTGGCGCTTTTATACAATAAAAACAATTTTATATAAAAAATAGTTATTTTTGCATCGCTTTATTCTGCGAGCTAAAACTTATTTTTTCGCTGATGACGCTGTATGGCGGCTTGTTTTTTGCGGGACAAGATGACGTTTTCAGCGGTACCATGTTTATTTATATCCGTCTTTTTGATCGCTTGTTATTCCACTTTTTGTTCGGCGGTATGATGATAAAGCATTGTTTTTTGCTTTGTTTTTATTTTTTAAGGTGTTCACTAAAAGGGTTAACTAGTGGGACAGTTTTATAGAGAGGGTCGTTACGGACGAGGCGATACCAAATATGTGTACTTTTATTGCTTGTTTTTAAATTTACATGAAGAAATAAATTTATTGGGATTTTTTTTTTTTCTTTATTTGGGAATTTTTTTATCACGTGTGATTTTTTAAACTTTTTTACTTTGTCCCAGGGTGGGACATCACAGTATAGGGTCAGATCGCTGGTGTGACAGTGTGCACAGCACTCTGTCACACCAACGATGTGACAGGCAGTGCTGCAGGCTTCCTCAGCGCCTGATCTCAGCAGGCACTGAGGAAGCCGCCTCCCTGCAGGACTCGGCGGCCATCTTGGATCTGGGGTCCTGCAGGGAAGAGACCCTCAGAACAGCGCGGTCACATTGCGCTGTTCTGAGGGTCTCAGGGGAGCACGCAGGGAGCCCCCTCCCTGCGCGATGCTCCCCTGTGCCCCCGGTACGCCGCGATCATGTTTGATCGCGGTGTGCCAGGGGTTAATGTGCCGGGAGCGGTCCATGACCGCTCCTGGCACATAGTGCCGGGTGTCAGCTGTGATAATCAGCTGACACCCGTCCGCGATCCCCCTGGGAGCGCGTCCGATCGCATGCGACGCACTATCCCGTCCCTGGTCATACGGGTACAGGTACCATGGACGGGATAGTACGTCGCATGGCAGAAAGGGGTTAAAATTACTTCTGGACTGTCAATAGACTAGAAACAACCAGTTAGTCCACACAACTCTTCATGGACGTTCAAAAATGTCAATGCAGTTTAAACAGCTTGTATAAGATTGTGCCGCTGTGGTGTTGTGGAGCAGGATGTCTGACACAGACTTTCCAGTGAGAAGATAACCATGGTTTAATACCAGTTTTACTTTTGTGGCCTCTGTATATATAGAACTGAACCAGCACTTTTGTATATAGATTAGTACGCAGTAGTATTGACAGTGCTTCCTCCTCCAGACCCAGTGAACATGTGACCACTTGGTGTAGGAACGGAACAGGAGCTGCTTGGTCCTAGGAGACCAAGTCATCTTTGCTATGCAGGCAGGAGACTGAAATTCCCCTGTAACTGAGGGTTATGTGCTAGGGGAAAATCAGCAATAAAAACTTAAAATGCTCTAAAATTTCCTACTGGGCGAAGATAGATTTCAGTCATAGGGGTAGTGCAGGGGTTAGCTGGTTATTTCTCACTACAATGAGCAGCACAGTACCTCAAAAGCAGCTTTCGACTATAGGTGTATTCAGGAGAAATTGCACAACAAATTTTGGGGTCCATTTTCTCCTGTTACCCTGGTGAAAATGCAAAATATGGGGCAAAAACATTTTTTTTTGTGGGAAAAATGGGATTTGTTTTTTTTAATTTCCACGCTTCAACGTTATAAACTTCTGTGAAGTATCTTGGGAGTTCAAGGTGCTCACCACACATCTAGATAAGTTCCCTGAAGGTTCTAGTTTTCAAAATGGGGTCACTTATGAGGGGTTTCCATTGTTTAGGCACATCAGGAGCTCTCCAAAAAGGACATGGCATACACTAATTATGCCTGCAATCTTTACATTCAAAAAGCGCTCCTTCCCTTCCGAGCCTTGCCGTGCGCCCAAACAGTGGTCTTCCTCCACATATGGGCTATCATTGTGCTCAGGAGAAATTAGACAACAAATTGTATGGTGCATTTTCTCCTGTTACTCTTCTGAAAGTAAAAAAATTTGGGTCTAAAGGAAAATTTTTGTGAAAAAAAAAGTTAAATGTTTATTTTTTCCTTCCGCATTCCATTAATTCCTGTGAAGCACCTGAAGGGTTAATAAACTTCTTGAATGTGGTTTTGAGTACCTTGAAGGGTGCAGTTTTTAGAATGGTGTCCGTTTTGAATATTTTCTGTCATATAGACCCCTCAAAGTGACTTCAAATGTGATGTGGTCCTTAAAAAAAATGGCTTTGTAAATTTTGTTGTAAAAAATGAGAAATCACTGGTCAACTTTTAACCCTTATAACGTCCTAACAAAAAAAAGATGCTTCAAAAATTGTCCTGATGTAAAGTAGACATGTGGGAAATGTTATTTATTAGCTATTTTGTGAAACATAACTGTCTGATTTAAAGGCATAAAAATTAAAAGTTTGAAAATTGGTAAGTCTTCAAAATTTTCACCACACTTCTTATTTTTCCACAAATAAATGAAAGACAGATCACTGAAATGTTACCACTATCATGACGTACAATATGTCACGAAAAAACAGTCTCAGAATCAGTGGGAGCCGTTGAAGCGTTCCAGAGTTATTACCTCATAAAGTGACAGTGGTCAGAATTGTAAAAATTGGCCCGGTCATTAACGTGCAAAGCACCTTCGGGGGGGGAGGGGGGTGGGTAAAGGGGTTAAAAACGGACAGCACACGGGTGGCAAAAAAAAAAATTGGCCTGGTCAGGAAGGTGAAAACGTGCTTCGGTGAAGGGTTAAACACCTTAATTTTTTTTACTAATTTAATACAATATAACAACATGCTAGCAAAACTCCTAGCAGGCTGCAATTCACTTGGTGGCCACACAGACATAACAGGGACGGTATCACAATGGTTTTTTCCCCATTGCTAACCTCAAACCACACATCTCATTATATTTTGAGTCAACACAAAAAGGTGAGGAAAGACCTCAGCACATTAGTCCATATATGCTCATCCTTGTAAAAAGCTTGTATGTGCCCATCAGTATTTCTCTGCAGTGGATCACTTGTAGAGAGGATGTTTTGGTCATAGGGCTGCTCTTCTCAGTACAACTATCGACAAAACTGTATTCATTGGAAGCCAGTTGTAGGCAATGGGCACCAGTCTTGTCACCAGATTGCAGTATATGGCCGGTGTCACACTTGCGAGTGTGATGCGAGAAACCTGCGCGAGTCTCTCGCATCAATACCCGGCACTGCCGCCGGCATTCAAGACCGGAGTGTGAGGCTACATGTATTTCTATTCAGCTGCACACTCCGGTCCGAGTACCGGCTGCAATGCCGGGTATTGATGCGAGAGACTCGTGTGAATTTCTCGCATCACACACGCAAGTGTGACACCGGCCTATAACACAATATCTGATGATGATGGCGCCATAAGCTCACTACTCCCCCTAGTGTCGTATGTTCATAGCACAGATCCACTAATTTACAGCATGCCCCTGTAAGAGTTATAAAACAAGATAGAAATGCACTGATGAATACCAACATACCCAAGAGCGACCAAAGTAAACTTTTACAACACAAGAAAAAATTAACCCCCTTCAAGCTACATTGCATATACTGTACAGCAGTCAGTCATGGAGTGGGTTGTGGTGTGCAAAGCGAGCTCTGGAGTGGAGGAACACAACACATGGCAGGTGCCAGCTGTGTTATACAGCTTACACCTTGCTCTAACGGCGAGCAACGAAGCTAGCTGTTTAACCTCTTAAATGTCGGTGTCACTGACAGTAGCAATTAAATTGTGCCAAACTGCTAGCTTCTCCATTCATGTGACCGTGTAGTGTGGAGTTCAAGCAATCACACAATCACAAGTTCAAGCACCAATGGGGACTATAAATTAAAAAAAAAAGTATAAATAAAAAATAAGTTTGGAAAAGACGGAACAATTCTAAAATCACCCCAGTTTTCCCACAGTTAAAAATAAAACCATTAAAAAAACAAAATCACTTTACCCATATACGAGGTAGTATAAGGAAAAGAAATTTAAACGGCAAATAAAGAGAAATTAAAAAGACATGAGTCTCAAGGCAACAAGATAATTGCTTTTTTCGCTACAATGTTTAGAATTTTTAAGAAAATAAAGTATTAAAAAATATATTAAATGTTTAGCATTGCAGTAATTGTGCTGACATGGAGAATAATGCTGAAAGGTAATTTTTACCGCAAAATGAGCACAGAAAACATAACCTAAGGACAAATGGCAGACCTTTGAGCTTTGTTTCTTTTGTTCTTTTTCATTGTTTCACTTTTCATTTTTCTCCCCATTTTGTAGTACATTATATAGTAAAGTGAATGGTGTCGTTTAAAACTACAACTACGTCAATAGAAAAATAAAAATATCATGGGTCTTGGAAGGTACGTAGAATAAAATAAAAATGCAAAAAAAGATAAACTGGAAGGCATCATATCATGGAAAACTATAATTTTAGAAATAAAAATACATCAACAGTGCACACAGGCATAGATAAGTACACGCACATATGCTTTACAATGGTCAAAGAAGCCAATTTCATGATCGTTGTCTATTACATCCGCTGTACAAATGCTGCTATAATCTTTTATAAAGCTGCGGTTGTACATCTCTGGACTAGAAATGCTTCAGCAATGTCCTGAGCAGCTACCGATCTCATGACCTGATCTAGTAAGATCAATATGATGAAACAAATGCAGATCCTTTAGTTTAATGTCTGCCATGCAGGTAACATGGATAAAAAACACTGCAAGGTCGCCCTCTGCTGGTCAATCTAACTCAATTCAACAGCAAACATTGTTTAAATGCTGACGTGTATGAAATGCTTAGACATCTTTTGAACAGGTAAAATTGGTAATAAAAGGAAACACATTAGATAGTTTTAGAGATTTTTCTTCATATCTAAACCACAGTAAACATGTCAATCAGACCTTAATATACGGGTGCTCCTTACAGGTTGTTCCCCATTGTCTGGCACATCGTTCCTCTTTCCTGTGCTCATAAAACTCTGGATGACGTAAAATGGCCACTCGCCTTCCTTCATAAATGAGCGCAAAGGCCGTGCAGCCATCGAGTCTCTGCTTTTCCTCATTAGTTGCAGTCAGCACAATGGGTACAGACAAGTTGATGACACCCCTGTGAAAGAATAGAGATGTCACAAAACAGATAAATCCAGCATACACATTTTCATTACCGTAACTAATAGGATATATTAAGAATTAGTACTTTCTCCTTATACCTTTTTATATGTCTACTGATAAATGCACCGTCTTCCTGCTCCGACTATCTTAAACATGTAGGCACCGCTAGTGCCCTGCTCCCTGACTATTCCTGTAAACATGTAGGCACCGCTAGTGCCCTGCTCCCTGGACTATTCCTGTAAACATGTAGGCACCGCTAGTGCCCTGCTCCCTGGACTATTCCTGTAAACATGTAGGCACCACTAGTGCCCTGCTCCCTGACTATTCCTGTAAACATGTAGGCACCGCTAGTGCCCTGCTCCCGACTATTCCGTGTAAACATGTAGGCACCCTAGTGCCTTGCTTCCTGACTATTCCTGTAAACATGTGGCCCCAGCCAGTGCCCTCTCCCTGACTATTCCTGTAAACATGTAGGCACCGCTAGTGCCCTGCTACCTGACTATTCCTGTAAACATGTAGGCACGCTAGTGCCTGCTCCTGGACTATTCCTGTAAACATGTAGGCACAGCCAGTCCCTGCTCCCTGACTATCCTGTAAACATGTAGGCACCGCTAGTGCCCTGCTACCTGACTATACCTGTAAACATGTAGGCACCGCTAGTCCCTGCTTCCGGACTATTCCTGTAAACATGTAGGCACCGCTAGTGCCCTGCTCCCTGACTATTCCTGTAAACATGTAGGCACCGCTAGTGCGCCTATTCTGAACATGAGCACAGCTAGCCGTCCTGATATTCCTGTAAACATGTGGGCACGCTAGTACCCTGCTTCCTGACTATTCCTGTAAACATGTAGGCACGCTAGTGCCCTGCTCCCTGACTATTCCTGTAAACATGTAGGCACCGCTAGTGCCCTGCTCCCTGACTATTCCTGTAAACATGTAGGCACAGCTAGTGCCCTGCTCCCGGACTATTCCTGTAAACATGTGGGCACAGTCAGTACCCTGCTCCCTGACTATTCATGTAAACATGTAGGCACAGCTAGTGCCCTGCTCCCTGACTATTCCTGTAAACATGTAGGCACAGCTAGTCCCTGCTCCCTGACTATTCTGTAACATGTAGGCACTGCTAGTGCCCTGCTCCCGGACTATTCCTGTAAACATGTGGGCACAGCCAGTACCCTGCTCCCTGACTATTCATGTAAACATGTAGGCACCGCTAGTGCTCTGCTCCCTGACTATTCCTGTAAACATGTAGGCACAGCCAGTACCCTGCTCCCTGACTATTCCTGTAAACATGTAGGCACGCAGTCCCTGCTTCCGACTATCCTGAAACATGTGGGCACTGCCAGTACCCTGCTCCTGACTATCTGTAAACATGTAGGCACCGCTAGTGCCTGCTTCCTGACTATTCCTGTAAACATGTAGGCACAGCCAGTACCCTGCTTCCTGACTATTCCTGTAAACATGTAGGCACACTAGTGCCCTGCTCCTACTATCCTGTAAACATGTAGGCACCGCTAGTGCCCTGCTTCCTGACTATCCTGTAAACATGTAGGCACCGCTAGTGCCCTGCTTCCTGACTATTCCTGTAAACATGTAGGCACGCAGTGCCCTGCTCCTGACTATCCTGTTAACATGTAGGCATCCACTAGTGCCCTGCTCCCTGACTATTCCTGTAAACATGTAGGCACCGCTAGTGCCCTGCTCCCCGACTATTCCTGTAAACATGTAAGGGACCGCTAGTGCCCTCTCCCTGACTATTCCTGTAAACATGTAGGCACAGCTAGTGCCCTGCTCCCTGACTATTCCTGTTAACATGTAAGTCACGCCTAGTGCCTGCTCCCTGACTATTCCTGTAAACATGTAATGCACCGCTAGTGCCCTGCTCCCTGACTATTCCATGTAAACATGTAGGACCGCTAGTGCCCTGTTCCCTGACTATTCCTGTAAACATGTAGGCACGCTAGTGCCCTGATCCCTGACTATTCCTGTAAACATGTATCACAGCTTAGTGCCCTGCTCCCTGACTATTCCTGTAAACATGCAATCACCTAGTGCCCTGCTCTCTGACTATTCATGTAATCATGTAGGTACCGCTATTCCCTGTCCCCGACTATTCCTGTAAACATGTAGGACCAGCAGTGCCCTGCTCCCTGACTATTCCTGTAAACATGCACAAGCTAGTGCCTGCTCCCTTGACTATTCCTGTAAACATGCAATCACACTAGTGCCCTGCTCTCTGACTATTCCTGTAATCATGTAGGTACCGCTAGTGCCCTGCTCCCGACTATTCTGTAAACATGTAGGCACAGCCAGTACCCTGCTCCCTGACTATTCCTGTAAACATGCAATCAAACCTAGTGCCTTGTTCCTTGACTATTCCTTTAAACATGTAGACACCACTAGTGCCCTGCTCCCTGACTACTCCGGTAAACATGTAGGCTCCGCTAGTGCCCTGCTCCCCGACTATTCTTGTAAACATGTAGGCACAGCCTAGTACCCTGCTCCCTGACTATTCCTGTAAACATGCAATCAAACCTAGTGCCTTGTTCCTTGACTATTCCTTTAAACATGTAGACACCACTAGTGCCCTGCTCCCCGACTACTCCGGTAAACATGTAGGCTCCGCTAGTGCCCTGCTCCCGACTATTCTTGTAAACATGTAGGCACAGCTAGTGCCCTGCTCCCGACTATTCCTGTAAACATGTAGGCACAGCCAGTACCCTGCTCCCTGACTATTCCTTTGAACATGTAATCACCGCATAGTGCCCTGCTCCCTGACTATTCATGTAAACATGTAGGCACCGCTAGTGCCCTGCTCCCTGACTATTCCTGTAAACATGTAGGCACCGCTAGTGCCCTGCTCCTGACTATTCCTGTAAACATGTAGGCACCGCTAGTGCCCTGCTACCTGACTATTCCTGTAAACATGTAGGCACAGCCAGTACCCTGCTCCCTGACTATTCCTTTGAACATGTAATCACCGCTAGTGCCCTGCTCCCTGACTATTCATGTAAACATGTAGGCACCGCTAGTGCCCTGCTCCCTGTCTATTCCTGTAAACATGTAGGCACCGCTAGTGCCCTGCTCCCTGACTATTCCTGTAAACATGTAGGCACCGCTAGTGCCCTGCTACCTGACTATTCCTGTAAACATGTAGGAACAGCCAGTACCCTGCTCTCTGACTATTCCTGTAAACATATAGACACCGCTAGTGCCCTGCTCCCTGACTACTCCGGTAAACATGTAGGCACCGCTAGTGCTCTACTCCCTGACTATTCCTGTAAACATGCAATCACAGCTAGTACCCTGCTCCCTGACTATTCCTGTAAACATGTAGGCACCGCTAGTGCCCTGCTCCCTGACTATTGCTATAAACATGCAAGCACAGCTGGTATCCTGGAACCTGACTATTCCTATAAACATGTAGGCATACCTAGTACCTCTTCTCTCTGCCTTTCCAGAAAAAAACATCTTCTTAGTTCACTAAACACTAATCAACAGCAAGGATGGTGAGGTAGCTGAGTGGGTAGCAAGGTGGCTTAGTGGTTATCACTATATTTTTGCAGCACTGGGGTGGATTACCTCTGTATGAAATTTGTATGTTCTCTGCATGGTTGCGTGTGGGAGGAAACTCAAGTACCTGAAGGAAATTCACAAAGGGAATTTAGATTGTGAGCCCCAATGGGGAAGTGATAATATCTGTAAAGTGCTGTGGAATATGTTTGTTTTATATACCGTACATACTCGTGTATAAGCAGAGTTTTTTAGCACATACCCCCCTTGGCTTATACACGAGTCATTGTCCCAGAAGACGGAAGGGGAGCGGTGGAGCAGCGGGTCACAGGAGGCAGGATCGGGTGACTGCGGCTAAAAACTGTGCCCGCTGTTAAAGAGGAATTAATATTCACTGCACTGGTAATGAATATTCATTTCTCTTATAGCACGCACAGTTACAGCCGCAGCCGCCGGCTTCAAGCAACTGCCGGGCTATCACGAATGCCCGCTAATTAAGGTAATGAATATTCACCTCACTCCACTCCCATAGGCATGAGACACTTGATCGCTGGGCCGGAAGAGCTGCTGGCACCGGAACAAGATGCAGCGAGGGCGTGCAGGGAAGGTAAGTAGGATGTTGTTTGTTTTTTTTTTTATATGCTTTTCTCATGGAGGGCATACATACCAGAACAGGGATGAGGAACCATACATACAAGGATGGGGATAAGGAGCCACGAATGCAAAGATGGGAATAAGGAGCCACGCAGACAAGGATGGGAATAAGGAACCACGTAGACAAGGATGGGAATAAGGAGCCACGCATACAAGGATGGGAATAAGGAGCCATGCAGACAAGGATGGGGATGAGGGGACAATGCATACCCGGCCTATACTTGAGTCAATAAGTTTTCCTCAGTTTTTTTGTGTGCAAAATTAGGTGCCTCGGCTTATACTTGGGTCAGCTTATACACGAGTATATGTAAGAAACAGAAATAAATCCAATAGAGAAATCAAACTCAGTTCAAAGACGAAATTAAAGGGTGGTTACACCATGTACCAATCGTACAAGAAAAACAGGAAAGAAGTTATAGACCACCACTGCCATATAATTCAGATTCTAGAATGGTTTTAGTCAATTCTGCATCTTCAACTTTTCTAATGAAGACCACAAATTAGGTTAACTTTCACTCACTCCCGGTCACAAGGTTTAACTGTTTCCAATTTTTGAAATGCTTTGATATCACAATATGACACATACTAAACAACATTAATGTGTCATGTCAAAGAATCAGGGGGAGTCAGCTCCCTGAATAATCACAAGGAGGAATGAAGTGTCTGAAGAGTTTTAGTGAGCAAGAATAGAATGAGCATGAAAAGGTGAGCACTTTGCATCTGACCTCATTTACTTTTACTGTAAAGTGGTTTTTACAAGGATCGCCGTCTCTTTTGATGTGACTGTAAAGCCAGAGAAATGAAGAGAAAAATCAAGTGAAAGTGCAGAGTAGAAATATATGCATGCCAAATATGTATTGTCTGTACCGCATGTGAAGAGAAAATACAGTAACAGAAAGAAAAGAAAATGCAGTAGGACATCACTGCCTATATTCACACGGCTTAGACAAGAATTGGCAATAACTTCCTTTCCACTTTAATCAATGAGTAGATGAAAGCCATGGTCATGCGACTGTCATAGGGCACGAGTAATATGCTCACAGACGCCCGCGCACTCCCCCAGCACCGTAGACTGAATGTTTACACACATCTGCAGTGAAAAGAAAAAGTCTACACACCAGGTTTTTGTCACGTAAAAAAAAAAAAAAATCATACCAACAAGAATTATTTCAAAACTTTTTTTGTCCTTTAACGTCACCAATAATATGTACAAATCCACTGTGAAGCAATGTTAAAGTATTAGTTTAGTAGTGTGCATATTTATGAAAGCACATTATTTTAGGTTTTCTTTACTCTTTCCACCCAAAATGATTTCAGTTTGTTTCTCAATGGATTGTCCAGATTATGGGTGCCATTAAAGGTGGAAAAAGTTCAGAAATCACTCATCGTGGTATGATTTATTTTTAACCTAGCATTTTACCAGTGGTATGTAGACTTTTTATATCTACTTTATTCTGTCTGTATATTTACCAGTGTTGGATAAAAGTCATTTTTATAAAAAAAAAAAAAATTCAAAAAAACAAAACACTAGCAATGGCTGCACGAGTGAGATTCACCAACCAACGTTTCTCAAATATGTTTGTACATTTACACTTTTGACTGGCCTTAGTGCCTGGGAGTACACAGTAGAGATGAGCGAATATTTCAATGTTCGGTTCGGATTATGATCGACGCATTTGCAATATTTGCCGATTAATTCGTCAAATATTCACCAAACATAACCGAAAGCCATTCATGTCAATGGGAGGCAAAAACAAGCGCATGCACAACACCTTATAACGGCCCCAAATGCTGCCAAAACACATCAAATGAGGGACAGACACCAGGAAATTCACCCACAGTACAAACTGCAGCATGGCACTGCAGCAATCAGCTAGGCATGAGGTATTGGGGTCTGGGACAGCATTTACAGCTTTCAATTGAACATCACAGTAAGACGAGGTGGGTGAGGGACCGGTGAAGGTCTTCTTTGCTGGGAGCCCTGATAACACATGCAAGACCCTCTACCTGCTTTCATGCTGAGCCACACTCAGGTGGCACAAATATCAGTTTTGTAGGCTACCATTGTCAGAAAAATTTAAGGATAGTAACAAGGGTAGTTGAGTCCAAGGAAGTGGAGGCCTAGTGCTATAGGCAACACGCATGAAGGAGACCCAACCAGGAGTGTTCACATTCCAAAAATTACTGGCAGACACCACAAAAGTGGCAACAATTTCACCACAGCAGAAACAGTATAATAGGGACCAACAGGTCTTTCACTACACCCAACCCAGCAGATGGACACCCAACCAGGAGTGTTCACATTTAAACAAATGAGGGCCTTATTCCACAGAAGTGGCATCAATTTAATGAGAGTAGAAATAGTATAATAGAGACCGAAAGGTCTTCCACTATGTCCAATCCAGTAGATGGACACCCAACCAAGAGTGTTCACGTTTCAAATGAGGGCCTTACACTACAGAAGTGGAATAACTGTCACGAGAATAGAAATAGTATAATTGGGACTGAGACGTCTTCCACTACAGCTAACCCAGCAGACTGTAGACCAACCATGACTGTTCACATTTCCACAAATTTGTGTTAACATCAACAGCAGCAGCCACAGAAGCCACACTAAAGATATCACAGAGTGCAGTTACGGGACATTAATACATCACACTAAAAAATGCAATATCACCTAGTCTGTACAGTCTGCATTTGGGGTGCAAAAGTCCTTGGAGATCCATGACTTGTTTATCGTGATGAAAATTAGGTGGTCTACATTTTCAGGGGACAACCAGCTGCGCTTATCTGTCATGACACCACCAGCAGCGCTGAAGACACGTTCTGAGAGAACGCTGGCTGCCGAGCACGATAAAACCTCCAGGGAGAGTGAGGCGAGCTCAGGCCACTCATCCATTTGGAAGACCAAAATGTGAAAGGGTCCAAACCCTCCCTGATGGTATTTATTTTCAGTTCTATATACTCCTGTAACATCCTCTCCATTCATGCACCTTCTGTAAGTCTTGGACACTGTTGTGCTGGTGCATGAGTTGGTCTAAAAGCATCAAAGAACTCCCAGAAATTGCTTCTTCCACCACTGCTGCTGATAATGTTTTGACATTGATGAACTGACGTGCCAGAGGTTGGAAGTCTAGAGCTGCGATGCGAACGGTGTGCTTCACTGCTATCTTGGGGAAAAGCTCTCTTAAGGTTGTGTAAAAGCATGTTTTGATACTCCAGCATTAATGGGTCCCTTTCTAGGGCAGGAATCATCTGGATCTAACAGAGTGGCAACCCAGTAGTCAGCATTATTCCTAATCATAACTATATGGAGATTATTTTGCAGATAGTGCAGCAAGAAGGCACTCATATGTCGGGCTCTACCATGAGGTCCAAGCCCATGCTGTGTTGGTGGCTGGATAACAATGAGGCCCATTTTCTCAGTCCCCTCCCGCCAACCACGAACAACAGAGAGGGGAGGATTATCCTCTTCATCTGACAGTTTCTCGCCCATCACCTCTTCCTCCTCCATTTGTTCCTAGGATCTTGCACCTTCGATAACAGTTTGTCTATTATCACCAGCACCTCAAGATCAAAGTAATCCACCCTCCCTTGGCACCCGCCTGTGTGACAAGTCTTGAACTTAGAGACAATGTTATCCCTTCCGCATCCTCCTCTGCTTCCTCTTCTTCTGGGACCAAATCTACTCCCACAGGCTATTCAAAGTCTGCTCCAGCATGTAGATGAGCGGAAAAGTGATGCTGATGACGGCGTCGTCAGTGTTAACCATCTTAGTAGCCATTTCGAAACTGTGCAGATGGGTGCAAAGGTCTTTAATCTGTGCCCACTCTGTAAACGTGATAAGCGCCAACTCTGTATTGCGTTGGCCCAGGCTATACGACATGACTTACTGGGAGGGCTCATTGCTGCTGCCACAGTCACTGCAACACGTGCAGAGTGGAATTCCACCATGTTGGCACATTGCATATCAACCTGTTAACTGGCATGGACAAACACCTCTGTATGGATGCAAGTCGATGACCAGAGGGGTGCGAACAGCGGAAAATAGCACACAGCTTATGCGCTTTTTGGAAAAGCTCACTCAGGTCAGGACAGTGGCGGAGAAAACGCTGTACCACCAGGTGAGGACGTCAGCCATGCAAGGCACATGTGTGAGCTTGCCTCGCCGTAGGGCCGCCACCAGGTTCGCACCATTATCGGACAAGGTCGTCTCTGGATGCAGGTTCAGCGGCCATTGATCAAACTCAGCTTGGAAAGCTGTCCACAACTCTTCAGCTTTATGACTGAGATTTACAAGGCATATCAATTTTAATACTGCCTGATTGCGGGGAGTCCTGGCTGCGCAGTACGGAGGTGGTGGGGATTCGCTCTGCACTGTTGGAACGTTGTGTCTGTTAAGGCAGAGTTTGAGGGCACCGGTGGAGGCCCTAGAGGAGATAGAGGAGGCAGAAGAAGTGGAGGAAGTGTAAAATATAGAGGTTTGTCCTGCAAGCCTTGGGGATTCCAAGACTTGAGGAGCAGCACCTGTCCCCCAGCCACCAGCCACCCAGTGCGCAGTCAGTAAGATGCAACGCTCTTGGCCTTGCTTACTTGTCCAAGTGTCTGTTGTGAAATGCACCCTGGCACACAAAGATTTAGTCAAGGAATGGGTGATGTTGTCTGCGACATGCTGGGGTAAAGCAGGCACAGCTTTCTTAGAAAAGTAATGGCGACTGGGCAATTGGTACTGGGGAACTGCAACAGCCATCAGTTTTCGAAAACCATCTGAATCTACCAGGCGGAAAGGCAGCATTTCCACGGCCAACAGATTGGATATAGTGGAGTTCAACCTCTTAGCTTTGTCATGCATAGGAAGAAACAATCTTTTACAAGACCACAACTGCGGAATCGTGGGTTGGCTGCAGTGCTGAGAGAGGGCGGAGTACGGTGAACCAGACAAACTGCTGGACCGTGAGAGAGGTGCAGGCGGAGATGTTATTGTGGATTGAGAAACTTGTGTTGTGCTCATTCTCTGAGATCGGTCAAAAATAGCAGGCTCTCAGTCAGCGTGACTGAAGCAGTAAAGAACCCGAGGTTCTGTGGTCGAAGACCTGCGTCACAATAGTTGGCACAGTAATAGAGGAGGAAGCAGATGCGATTGATGGGGCGGCTGATGGTTATTGAGGTCCACTGGTCTGCATTTTTGTGCAGTGGGATTCCCACAGTAAAGCATGTATACATGTAGTAGTAAAAATTATTGCACTTTTTACCTTGACTCAGTATTTTTTTTGCAAAGTTGGCAGATTACGTGAGTTGGCTCATCCTTTGCAGTGTCAAAAAAGGCCCAGGCTAGGCAACTCTTACCACCCCTGCAAGCTGCAGACCCGCGGATGCTGATCACAGGCACAGTTGTGGTGAGGATGCATTGCTTGTCGTGGCTTCATCAGTATGTGTCTACGACGTACGGCGCAACGTAACCTCCTAATCTTCCTCCTCAGATGTGTGCCTCTATGTTCACACCAACTGGGATCCCACACCTCATCATACGATACGATACGATACGATACACTTTATTGATCCCGGGGGGAAATTAATTATTAATCCCAGGGGGAATAATTATCATCATACTCGGTGTTATCACATTTCTTGCCCTTGGAGTCACCCTCCTCCTCTTCTTGCCCTGACAGCACAGTACAGTCTGCGTGAGCCTCAGATATTTGAGTCTCATCAGGATCACCTCCCCCAGGGGTTAAAGTCTGATGACGAGGGTCAGGATGCTGTTCAGACAGTATCCAAGCTAAAAAAAATTTGGGCATCAGTGCAGATTTCCTCCTCTTGACTCTGCGAAGCTTTTCAGTACACTTCTGATGAACATGGCTAGAATGTGTGAACAGCTCTTCAGATTCACCCATCTGTGGTTCCGTACAGTCAGCTGAACGGTTGGACAGTTGGGACGTGGGAGGAAGCAAGTGGAATTTGGGTGCCACTTCTGTGGACTGTACTGGCTGTGATGTTGAGGTGGAGGAATAGGAGGAGGCCACTTGAAGCTGCGCTTGCAATCCACTCAAGTACACGCTCTTTTTGGGCATCATCGACAAGGTGTACCGCTGTGCATCTGCCAAAGAAAGGTAGTGGTGTTAGCCTGTCCAGTAACATAAGTGTCAGTTGTCTTTGCATAGGACGTGACGTTGCTTTGCTAGTGCTTTCACAAACGATACAACCTACCCCACGTACACCTTGAATACCAAGGCCAATTCACCTTCTACCACGTCCTAGCTTTTTCCCAGTCATGTTGCTCAGATAGTGTGGTAGTAGCACAGTATTGGCAACAAAAAATTAGATTTTAAACTCTGCACCACCTCTGCAAACAGCTGAACTTCAGCGACAGTAAATTCCAAGTTGAAACATGGCGTGCTATATCGTGTTAGTCACAGAAAAAAGAATTGTTTAAGATGTGGATGAGGCCTGTATGATAAAGAAGTTATGCTACAAACAATTTGAAAGTCAGGTCCCTTACTGTATGACATTATGAACAGAATAATTTTTTGTGGCCTAGGGATCAGGCCTTTACAGCTTAATTTCAACCCAACCAAATGACAAAGTGTGACACGGCGGGTTGTCTAACTTTCTGCAACTGAAAAATTATATATTTTTCTTTAATGTGCCTTAGGTCTGCACACAGGTTCATATCACCACAGCACTAAATGTAACGGCGGAATACAGTAAGCTGTTTCACATTTAGCTAGCGAAAAATTATTAATTAGAAGGCTATACTCGTGCATGGAGCACAACAGAAGAAGTGCAAAACACACTTGTAGAACATGTGCCCTGCTGGCTTTGTCTGTGGACCTCAGTATTGGCCAAAAAAAAAAAAAAAAACGCTGGAAAGTAAATTTAACAGCCACACTGGACACTAGCTAGCTACACTATCTGACTGATATATAACTGCCTAACTAAAATCTTGCTGTTAACAGTGCCAGCAACAGGAGAAACCTCTCTGCGCCGTTACAATGTCAAAATGGCACAAGATGTCCACTATTTATATGGAGAGGGACATGTGATTTCACCAGCCAATGACACAAGCCATTGTGTCAGGACATTGTGGGTGTTTATTGCGCCTGATTGGTTAGCCGCAATGCGCACACAAAGTTAGGGGGAAAAAAATGACTGGTTACAAAAACGCCATGCCTTTGTGCTCTGCAAACCACCTTCTCTTCATCAAACACTTGCCAAACGCTCTTGATACATCACCATTATCGTTGCTAAAGTGCTGAAAATACTTTAGTGGCAACAGAAATATTTTCCTGCACTTTTACCGAATGTTACAGATTTTTCCTGCTTTTATAAAATTTTGCTCATGTTTCCGATCACGAATCCGAATGTGCCATATTCGTGCCGAATTTATGTTTGGCGATCGTTTTCCAAATTCGCTCATCATTAGTCAACAGATATAAAAAAAATTTTAAGAAAAATGTAAACTCATATTACTCACCAGTACTGGTTTTTTAAAAGTTCTGTGCAGGTTTGTGCTTTCTGTTCGGGTCCATGAAGAGCCAAAAATGTCCATTATGCTAATAAGCGAATGCAAAGTTGACCCATCTCACTAAATGATTCACCAAGCAGGTGTGTCTAGGACGGGACCAGGAAGCAAACACTAGAAAGGATCAGGTAAGTAAGAACGGGAGCAGTGGGTTATAGCAAGTATCACTTAGACTTTTTCCAATTGTAGGAGTCATTTAAATGAACATTGCCTAGTGAAAGTCATTAAAGGGAATATGTCACCCCATTTTTCAACCATCAGCTGTAGCCACCGCCATCAGGGGCTTATCTACAGCATTCTGTAATGATGTAGATAAGCCCCCGATGTCACCTGAAAGAGAAGAAAAACGAGTTATATTATACTCACCCAGGGGCGGTCCGCCGTCTAGTCCGATGGGCGTCGCGGTCCGGTCCAGCACCTCTCATCTTCTAGCGAAGCCCTCCTCTTCTTAGCTTCGCATCGCGGCTCCGGCGCAGGCGCACTGCTCTGCCCTGGTGAGGGCAGAGCAGAGTACTGCAGTGCGCAGGCGCCGGACCTCTCTGACCTTTCCCGGCGCCTGCGCACTGCAGTACTCTGCTCTGCCGTCACCAGGGCAGAGCAGTGCGCCTGCGCCGGAGCTGCGATGGGAAGCTAAGAAGAGGAGGGCTTCGCTAGAAGATGGGAGGCGCCGGACCACGACGCCCATCAGACCGGACGGCGGACCGCCCCTGGGTGACTATAATATAACTCGCTTTTCTTCTCTTTCAGGTTACATCGTGGCCTTATCTACAGAATTACAGAATGCTGTAGATAAGCCCCTGATGGCGGTGGCTACAGCTGATGGTCGAAAAATGGGGTGGCAGATTCCCTTTAATTTGTAATTTTAAAAATGCCCAAAGACAATTCACATCTTGGCCATCATTAATGACAGGAACTTGATATAATGAAGTAAACTAATCATATTACCATGGGATAAATGATATTCTTGAATATAGAAAAAATACTGGATATTGGTTTAAAGAGTTTCTCCAAGAATGTGATCAGGTTTGTTTGTTCACAATGCTGCTTGTTATGATTTGGTAGCTGAGGAGTGCAGGTAAAAAAGGCAATACACCAGAGCAGTTGGAATCTATGAGATTGCAGTACCCTGACTAACCACCACAACTAGAGGCAGCCGTGGAGCGTTCCTACGTTGGTCCTAGACGCCTCGTCACAGCCTGAGAAACTAACTATACCTAAAGATAGAAAGAGGAAAGCTATCTGCCCCGGAGCAGATCCCCAAAGAACATAGAAAGCCCCCAAACATGTAATGGCGGTTAGACAAGAAGAAATACTGACACAGACAGAAAATAGTATGAGCAAACGTTGGGGCCCAAACTATCTAAATAGAAAAGGATAGGAAGGGAACTTACTGCAATCCCAAAAAACCCTGAAAAGCACCAACTCTACTAATTTCAAAAACACCTGAGATCACACGACCTCTACCACCTAAATTAGTTCTCTGGTGTAACAAAATCAAAACAGCAGCCACTGAAAAAACTGGAAAAAGCAAATGTACAAACATCAGTGGCTGAACTAAACTGAGAGGGCAAAAGCCCCCGGAGGGGACCCTGAAGGCCCCCACAGAAGTGCAGGACAAAATGCAAAAATCAAGCACAAAAACAAAAAGAAAAAGTCTTATCTGTTAGCAGGAGATGCAGACACGACACAGCAGGCTACAAAGGAAACAGGAATCAAGGATTGAGACCAGAACAATTGATCACCGGCAACCCTGATGGGAAGGCGACTCCCTTATATAAGACCAGTCAGTAACACCTGATTCCCAATCCTCACAATCTTCACTGGACAGTCCAGTACCGCTTGTAACCACCAGAGGGAGCCTCTGCTCAGAACTCATTTCAAGTCCATTCACAACAGTACCCCCCCCCATTGAGGAGGGGTCACCGAACCCTCACCTGAGCAACCAGGTCGGTCAGGATGAGTTCTATGATATGCACGGATGAGTCTCCTAGCATGGATGTCCGAAGCAAACACCCAAGAATTGTCTTCCTGACCATAACCTCTCCACTTAACCAAATACTGGAGTTTCCGTCTAGAAAAACGAGAATTCAATATTTTCTCAACCACACACTCCATATTGCCCTCAACCAGAACAGGGTCAGGAGGCAAAGCAGTAGGAACCACTGGCTCAACAAACCTCTTCAACAAGGACTTGTGGAACACGTTATGGATCTTAAATGTCCCTGGAAGAAGCAAACGAAAAGAAACAGGATTAAGAATCTCCATGATCTTATAAGGTCCAATGAACCTAGGCTTAAATTTAGGAGATGCCACTCTCATAGGAATATTTTTTGAGGACAACCAGACCAAGTCCCCCACTTTAAACCGAGGACCATCAGTCCTATGCCGGTTAGCAAACCGCTGGGCCCTCTCCTGAGAGAGGGACAACCTCTCCACTACCTGGTCCCAAATCTGTTGCATACGCTCCACAACAGAGTCAACACCTGGACAGGCAGAAGCCTCCGTCTGTCCTGAAGAAAATCGAGGGTGAAACCCAGAATTACAGAAAAATGGAGACAAAGTGGCAGAGCTAGTCCTATTATTAAGAGCAAACTCAGCCAAAGGCAAAAAAGAGACCCAGTCATCCTGATCAGCAGACACAAAGCATCTTAGATAAGTCTCCAATGTCTGGTTTGTTCTCTCAGTTTGACCATTGGTCTGAGGATGAAACGCCGAGGAAAAAGACAACTGAACACCAAGCTTAGAACAAAAGGTCCTCCAAAATCTGGAAACAAACTGGACTCCTCTGTCAGACACAATGTTCTCAGGAATGCCGTGTAAACGAACCACGTGCTGAAGGAACAAAGGCACCAATTCAGAGGAGGAAGGCAACTTAGGTAATGGCACAAGATGTATCATCTTGGAAAACCTATCACAAATCACCCAGATGACAGTCATTCTCTGAGAAACAGGGAGGTCGGAAATGAAATCCATAGAGATATGGGTCCATGGTCTCTTGGGCACAGGCAATGGCATCAACAAACCACTAGAGCGAGAGCAAGGCTTGGAGCGAGAGCAAGTCCCGCAGGACTGCACAAATTCCCTGACATCACGAGACAAGGTAGGCCACCAAAAGGACCGACTAACCAAGTCTCTGGTACCAAAAATTCCGGGATGACCGGCCAACGCGGAACAATGAATCTCAAACATCACACTCTTTTTCCACTGGTCCGGGACAAACAATTTCCCAACAGGGCAGCGCTCGGGCCTATCCTCCTGACACCCCTCCAGAGCCAGTCTCAAATTGGGCGAGATGGCGGAAAGAACTACACCTTCTTTCAAAATAACAGAAGGATCAGATAACTCAGGAGAGTCCGCAAGGAAACTCCTAGAGAGGGCATCCGCCTTAACATTCTTAGTGCCAGGAAGAAAGGAAACCACAAAATTAAAACGTGTGAAAAACAAGGCCCACCTGGCCTGTCTAGGATTAAGTCGCTTGGCAGATTCCAGATAAACCAGATTCTTATGGTCCGTAAGGACCACCACCTGATGTTTGGCTCCCTCCAGCCAATGTCTCCACTCTTCAAAAGCTCACTTCATGGCCAATAACTCCCGATTACCCACGTCATAATTACGTTCAGTAGGAGAAAATTTTCGAGAGAAAAAGGCACAAGGGTTACTTTTAGAGGTCTCTGGATCTCTTTGGGACAAAACGGCACCTGCCCCAATTTCAGAGGCATCAACCTCCACCTGAAATGGCAGAGAAACATCAGGCTGCCGTAGAACAGGAGCAGAAGTGAATCTCTGCTTAAGTTCCTGAAATGCAGAGACTGCCTCAGGAAGCCAATTCACCACATCAGAACCCTTTTTGGTCAAATCAGTTAATGGTTTAACAATAACCGAGAAATTACCAATAAATTTACGAAAAAAATTGGCAAAACCCAAAAATCTTTGAAGAGCCTTTAATGAAGTAGGTTGGACCCAATCACAGATGGCCTGAACTTTGACCGGTCCATTTCAACAACAGATGGGGACAAAATGAATCCCAAAAATGAGATCCTCTGTACGCCAAAAAGACACTTTGATCCCTTCACATACAGAGCATTCTCTCTCAAAATCTGGAATACAGTTCGAACATGTTTCACATGAGAGTCCCAGTCATTAGAAAAAATCAAGATATCATCCAAATAAACAATCAGAAATTTATCCACAAAATCCCTGAAAATGTCATTCATGAAGGACTGGAAGACAGAAGGAGCATTAGTGAGCCCAAAGGGCATCACAAGGTACTCAAAATGCCCCTCAGGGGTGTTAAATGCCGTCTTCCATTCATCCCTGTGCTTAATGCGAATAAGGTTATATGCCCCCCTGAGGTCAAGCTTGGTAAACCAAGTAGCGTTTTTCACCCTGGAAAACAGGTCAGAAATCAAGGGTAACGGATATTGATATTTCACAGTAATATTGTTCAAAAGACGATAATCAATACACGGCCTTAATGAACCATCCTTTTTGGCCACAAAGAAAAAACCGGCACCTAAGGGTGAAGAGGATGGTCTGATATGACCTTTCTCCAATGACTCCTTGATATAAGACCGCATAGCGTCATGTTCAGGTACAGACAAGTTAAAAAGGCGACCTTTAGGGAATTTACTACCAGGCACTAATTCAATTAGCGCAGTCATAGCTCCTATGGGGAGGCAAGGATGCAGATTTACTTTCGCTAAACACATCAGAAAAATCAATCAAAAAGTCAGGAACATCCTGAGCCTGGGGGAGGCAGAAAAAACAGGAGTGTTGGTATTAACACATTGGCATCCCCAACTGGTTACAGACACAGATTTCCAATCCAAAAACAGGATTATGAGACTGTAACCAAGGGAAACCCAGCACGATAATGTCATGCAGATTATACAGAACCAAAAATTTGCAGCTCTCCTGATGATCAGGTTCAACCCTCATTATCACCTGAGTAGAGAACTGAGGTTTATTCTCAGCCAAAGGGGTAGAATCGATCCCCAGTAGGGGAATAGACTTCTGTAGGGGTATCAAGGGAAACCCGCAACGTTTAGCAAAATCAAAATCCATCAGGTTAATAGCTGCTCCCGAATCAACGAAAGCCTGAGCAGAAAATGAGGACAGAGAGCATATCAGAGTAACAGTTAATAAAAACTTAGTCTGAACACTACCCAAGACAACTGAGCGTGCAAAACGTCTTCCCCGCTTAGGGCAGACTGAAATAGCATGAGAGGCATCAACACAGTAGAAACATAACCCATTGCGCTTTCGAAACTCATGACGCTGTGCCCCAGAAACCACTCTATCACACTGCATGGGTTCAGAAGCAGGTTCACAAGGCAACACTATTCCACGCATACTTCTCCGCTCACGCAAACGTCTGTCAATTTGAATCGCTAATGACATAGAATCATTGAGACCAGAGGGGACAGGGAATCCCACCATAACATCCTTTACAATTATCTGACAGACCCTTCCGAAAAAGGGCTGCCAAAGCGTCGTCATTCCATTTGGTCAGGACTGCCCACCTGCGGAATCTCTGACAGTATAACTCAGCGTCATCAAGCCCCTGATTTAATGCCAACAAGGCTTTTTCAGCTTGATCAGTGACATTAGGCTCATCGTACAATAACCCCAAGGCCTGAAAAAATGCATCAACATCACTCAAAACAGGGTCCCCAGGTGTCAGGGAAAAAGCCCAATCCTGAGGATCGCCGCGCAGGAGAGAGATGACAATTTGAACCTGCTGCGCTGCGTTCCCTGAGGACTTAGATTTTAAGGCAAAAAACAATTTACAATTATTTTTGAAATTCAGAAACTTGGCTCGATCCCCCAAAAACAAATCTGGCATGGGGATCCTAGGTTCCACAACAGGCAACCTAGCAAGATAGGTAGCAATACTCCGAACCTCAGTGGCAAGCTGATCCACACGGCCAGACAACTGTGCAAACTCCATTGAGAGAAAAAATCCTCCCCAGCACCCAGAGATACAGAGGGGAAAAAAAAAAAATGCAACAAACAGAAAAATATCTCTGACAACTCTGACAACCTTTTTTTTTTTTTTTTTTTCTTTCACAATATTTTTCCCTTCTGTGAGTACCATATAATTTTCAGTTTAGGCCGGTGATACTGTTATGATTTGGTAGCTGAGGAGTGCAGGTAAAAAAGGCAATACACCAGAGCAGTTGGAATCTATGAGATTGCAGTACCCTGACTAACCACCATAACTAGAGGCAGCCATGGAGCGTTCCTACGTTGGTCCTAGACGCCTCGTCACAGCCTGAGAAACTAACTATACCTAAAGATAGAAAGAGGAAAGCTATCTGCCCCGGAGCAGATCCCCAAAGAACATAGAAAGCCCCCAAACATGTAATGGCGGTTAGACAAGAAGAAATACTGACACAGACAGAAAATAGTATGAGCAAACGTTGGGGCCCAAACTATCTAAATAGAAAAGGATAGGAAGGGAACTTACTGCAATCCCAAAAAACCCTGAAAAGCACCAACTCTACTAATTTCAAGAACACCTGAGATCACACGACCTCTATCACCTAAATTAGTTCTCTGGTGTAACAAAATCAAAACAGCAGCCACTGAAAAAACTGGAAAAAGCAAATGTACAAACATCAGTGGCTGAACTAAACTGAGCGGGCAAAAGCCCCCGGAGGGGACCCTGAAGGCCCCCACAGAAGTGCAGGACAAAATGCAAAAATCAAGCACAAAAACAAAAAGAAGAAAAAGTCTTATCTGTTAGTAGGAGATGCAGACACGACACAGCAGGCTACAAAGGAAACAGGAATCAAGGATTGAGACCAGAACAATTGATCACCGGCAACCCTGATGGGAAGGCGACTCCCTTATATAAGACCAGTCAGTAACACCTGATTCCCAATCCTCACAATCTTCACTGGACAGTCCAGTACCGCTTGTAACCACCAGAGGGAGCCTCTGCTCAGAACTCATTTCAAGTCCATTCACAACAGCTGCTTATCTGACAGTTGAGCCACCTCTTGAGTTGTGTTTCTTCAGGCTTTAGGATTTCAGAGAAACCGCTTTAGTGGAGCTTCTTTCACAGGTGCCACATAGATGATGCATCAGCATTTGATTTTTGATTGCACGTGGGAACGTAGGTGTACTTGTAGATTACAGATTAAACAACAGCATGCAATGTCAACCAGTGGCATTTATGGTCAACAGAACGTTGTCATTTATTAAAAGAGGATTGGACGCCCAAGATAGGGACATAATACTACCAATTTACAAAGCATTAGTGCAATGACATCTTAAACATGCAGTTTAGTTCTGGGCACCAGTTCATAAAAGGATGCACGGGAGCTAGAAAAGGTACAAAAGCCAAAAGTCTGATAATTGAGCATCTTCGTAATAAGAAGAGATTAAATAACTAAATTTATTTTGTCTTGAGGAAATACGAATAAGAGGGACATAAATGGACAATACAAAAAATATGGTCAAAACCATCTCAAAAGTCAAGGGGACATTCTCTTCACTTGGAGAAAGACAGGTTCAATTTCCAGAGGAGACAAGGCTTTTTTACCATAGGAGCTATTAATTTGTGAAGTTGTCTACTTCAAAAGTTAGTCACAGCGGGAATCATCGATAAGTTCAAAAAGGGTTTAGATGCTTTTTTTTTTAGAAGAAAATATTTGTGTAAAATTCTTGTTCTGAACGTTGATTCAGTCGATGGACGCTAAGGTCAGGAGGGAAAAATTTATTTCTAGGGACTGGAACATGCATTATGGATGAACCCATCCCCTTTCCCATCCTTCATTGAACTTGAAAGACGTGTCGTTTTTCAACTGTATTAAGTAACTATGATAACATGACATTCTTTTCTAATGGAACTATTCGGAAGAAAATAAATCTCATGGCATGTCACAGCACTATACATCTACATTTATGTAGCAGTATTTTCCCCTTTTGCTATATACTGTAATATACTATACTCCTCAGCTCTGAAATTGCAGCATCAAGAAGAAAAAGCCATGGAGTTATGGAAAGCACAGGATCTATAAACACGTTAATGTTATGCAAAAATAGAAAAATGGATGCAAAATTTTCAAAACAGCTCGATTTATTCAGTGTCGTACATGAGCACCAAAATAGACACACTTACAACCATTCATAACCTCAATGATGACATGCCAGGTGTGTCTCAGGAATATTCTGCCGCACTGAATTAACTCGGGCATGCAAATCACCAAGATCCGCTGCTGGCAGCTCCCTTTGCAACTGCCGACCAATAATGTCCTTGATGTGTTTGAAGGAAGACAAGTCCAGAGACACTGTAGGGCATGGTAGCAAAATATGATCATGCAGGATGGTCACAGCACCACAAGCAAAATGCGGCCTGGCATTGGGTTGAAAAATGCCTCTCCTGGAACATTTGGAGAAATTACCATATTACTGCATTCACTACTGATCCATTCTGTACTGCAAGTGAAATTAGACATCATATAACAGACCTAAGGTGTCAAACAGTGTCTACACAAACTATGAGAAGGCATTTGCACGACACACTAGATGTCAAGCTACAGGTGTTCTATTGACCTCACACCACTGTTCTCAAAAGCTATCAGGGTGAAGAGGAAAAGGACAATGGAGGAAGGTCTAGCCTCTTCAGTGATGAGTCCCACTTTTGTTTTGGATGCAATCAATAGCTGGAGATTGGTCTGCAGCCTATATAGGTAAAAGCCATGAAGCGGCCTTCATGAGGTAATGTCACAACAGACCAGAAAAATACTTGGCACTCAAATTGTGGAAAATCAGTAAATTCCTTTTATTTTGCATCCGGACAAACTGTATATTGAACGTTTTCGGTCCACAATAGGACCTTCATCAGCATTTTTACAAAAGGTCACTGGGGTATAATCCAATGCAAAGGAGGTCATAGTAACCCACAGTTTGTCAAACTGGATGCGCTGGAAATATGTATATAAAGCACTACATTTAATGGACTGGAGTCCTAAAGCAGCGAGTGAGAACTGGTTATCAGGGAAGGCAGCGCATGAGTGTAAGAGCACAGAGCTCAGCTGGAAAGCGCTGTGTGTGAGGATCAGCTGGGTGCAGTGGGAAAATCGCCGACGCTCTCTGAGCGTCAAGTGCCTCCATACAGTGTATCTTGAAACAGCCACACCGCTAGTTTTCAGAGAGTCCAGTATTTCAGCTGATGTTATTTGTGGGTTTTTCTTTGCATCCCGAACAAATTTCCTGGCAGCTGTGGACAAAATTTTTGTTGGTCTACCTGACCGTGGTTTTGTTTTCACAGAACCCCTGATTTTCCGTTTGTTAATCACAGTGTGAATGCTGCGGATATCTTTTTGTATCCCTTTCCTGTTTTATACAGTTTAACTACCTTTTCCTATACATCTGTTGACAATTCTTTTGCGTTCACCATGACTCACAATCCAGAAACATCAGTGGCTGGATGAAAGATGCAAGAGTCTGTCTGGATCCCAGAAACTCACTCAGCTTTTATGCACACACACTGATTACAAGCAAACAGGTCACAGGTGAGGATGTTACGTTTAGCAGCCATTCAAACCCATTTGTGTCAACTTCTGTGCATGTTATCAGGTCATAATCACCAGGGTAAGTGAACTTTTGGATGTTTTGGGTTGTCATTATGATTTAAAAAATGAAAACACAATAGTGTGACAATAAATGGCTTCACCCAACCACTAACCATGAGTGGAGATAAAGTTTTGGTTTTATCATTCATATTCTCTGAAAAAAGGCCAAGAAAGCAAAAATTCTGCCAGGGTATGTAAACTTTTGAGCACAACTGTATGTTTCCAAGATTGTCATTGTGACATAAATTACGTTTAGTAGATACAATACAAACGAATAGCGGAAACTAACATGCAGCCTAAGTAATGAAAGTATTCCAAAAAGCAATGTGCCATTTATCTGTCTAAATACTGACAAATATCATGAAACACATGTGGAGGCAAAGTAATGTACTTTGCAATCTACACACACAGAGATTACATCTCACATAATTCGCAAGACAGCTATTAGGCCATCTAGCAAGTCTTTCACACTTTAACTTCAAACAATCCCACAATAAATGGCATATTCTAATCCCCATTCTTTATAGTTTGTGGTCAATAACTTTGTATATCAAATACTCAGAGCTGGCCCTAGTGCTTGGCAGGATCAGTGAGTAATGGAGTACTGCTCTTCACTCTTCATAGGTCCCAGGAAATTATATGTGCTTCAACATTTCCTAGGTCTTTAAACTGTGACCATGCCATGTATAAAGTGCATTTATTAACTAGATACAATCACAATGAATGCCCACTGCAACTGAAAATGTTACAAAATATTGTCATTTCTGGAGATAAAGTGTTAAAAATAGTTAAAGGAAACTTGTCATGTCAAAAAAACACTATTAACCTGCAGGTAAGTCAGTACAGTGAGCGGTGGCTGTAACCAAGCCCTGGCACTGATAGCCGAGTCAGTAGGGCATCATTGCAGACCAGGCTGTCAGTCAGTGCCAGGGCATGGTTACAGCCGCCACTATGTACTCAGCAGTGACTGAAGCTGCGCCGGCCGCATCTCTATGACTGAAAGCCAGAGGCCACCAGGAGCAATAAAGGTAATTTCCTCAAAGCAGCTGGGATTTCAGTGAGATCAGGCAGCTTTAATACGGTATTAACCTGCGGATTAACCCCACATCTACAGGTTAATAGCGTGGGTTTTTTTTACAAGACAGTTATATACACCAACATATAAAGAAAATAAGTGCTGCTACAGACTATAGATGCAGAAATACATTAATGGAAACTCTTCAATCAGCCATCAACAAGGTCATACATACCAAAGAAGCAGACCATGTAGCTTATATGGGGATTGTGGAGAGAGGGGGCTACGTGAACCCATTACAACTGTGCTTGATTACTCTCTACAGCAACTTCATAGGCAGCAAAAGAATGCTAATGAGTCCAGGAATAAAGGAACAAAGCATGTTAGGGGGAAACCCTGCATTGTAATGAGCAGGCTATTTACATTTTTCCTATGTAGGCCATTTATCTATTTGTGACAGAGTATGATGAGCGATCTATGGGGAGCGCTGAGGACCGGGCCACTAAGGGGGCTGTAAAATAAAACTATGAATCCGAGGCAGCTCCAGCCGTGAGCTCTCATCTTTTTCTTTGATGCATCAAAAAAATCTGAAGTATCTTAAACTCATTATTGTTGATCAAATAAGGTGGAATAAGATTCTGCAGGTGAACAACTGGCTACGTCGATGGTGCCGTCAGCAAGGATTTGGATTTCTGGATCACGGAGTGAATTACCTGTACGATGGACTACTTGCTAGAGATGGGGTGCACCTTACGAAGACTAGAAAACATGTATTTGGAAGTCGCCTTGCTACACTCATCAGGAGAGCTTTAAACTAGAACAATGTGGGAAGGGAAGTGTCAAGGTAAAATATAATTTTCTACTATACTTTTATATTCATAGTGTGTATATGTATTTTATAAACACGAAGTTTTCCTTAAAAGAATAATAAGATAATGTTAGTATCTGCTGGTGTTTGTCTCCATCTTGTGTCCTATCACTGTATTACACTAAATTGAACTGGATCCACTAAAATGTCCCCCACCTTTGGAGAATTGAGGAAACACATGATACACGAGAACAATAGAATCTTTCTTCAAGAAACGAAACTGAGGATGACAACACGATCAAGGAGGACTTAGAAGATCTAAGGACCAATTAGGATGATCAGATGCTGAATGTGTACATATATAGACATGATTCAGCATATCTCTTTCTCCTCAATCCCGCCTTTACTCCACCCCAATATTCTGTGTATGTAATCTTATGTACGTGAATAAAAAGTTCAGTGCTTACTGGAGATGGCCGCCTAATAGCACCATTTTCTTTAGGGCACGTTCTGAAGTCTGAACCAGCGTATTGCCTGATTCATTCTCGGTCGACCCGTGCTCTATAGTCTAATTTGGAGTGACTGGAGGATGAGTGGTTTGTCGTTACGACCCCGACAATTGGCGCCTAACACGTGGGGCCGTGGATTGCCGCCCGTCCGGACCCGTCTTGAGGACTTTGCGGTGGTGCCCGCGGTGACTGAATGCGAGGACTGCAGCCTCCGTTGAACACGGTAAGTTGGGATCATATACTTTATATGCGTCCCACTTGCCTGTGTGTCAGTCACTGTTTGGTCCTGTCGTATTGTCCATTTGGGTCTGGAGGGGTGACTGGTTGAGTGGTGAGACCAAGGGCAATCCCACGCCACGAACCAGCAAGTGTGACCGAGTGACGTTGCATGCCTGCAACGTGCTTGAGTCAAAACACCACGTTCCTCCTCCTCCGGTCACTGTACCTTTATGTAGATAATTGCCTCCCGTGACTGTTAGAATAAAGTTGGGACAAATTTTAGATTCTTGAAGTGTTGAGTGGGGTAGAAGACGCACATGATAGTCTAATCAGTGACGAATGGAGCCGGGGCTCTTCATCTGAGAAGTGACAAATGGAGCAGGGGCTCTTTGTCCAACACGGGGAGTCTCATTAGGAGAAGCCCCAGTGTCAGTGCATGGAGCGGGGACTCTGTACTGTGTAGAGTGTTACGGTGGACTGTGCTGTAAAGTTATCACCCACAGTTAGGGAAGGGACAAATTGAGCAGGGACTTTTTGTCTTGTCAACACATGGAGCGGGGACTCTGTATTGACGGGTGGTGACCTGCAAGTGGCACCGTGGTCTGAGTCGCGACAGATCATTTCACTCTGTTAAATCATGATGCGTCTGTTTAAATCTGAGAGACCTCACAAGTTAGAGGGTGGTGCTTTGGGAGTGGTTGAATTGATGGAATCACGTGGAGGCAAGAAGGCTGTTAAGAATGAGCTTGCCGAGTACAGGCAGGCTTCAGTCTTCAGTGTGGAAAGACTTTGTCGCACAGAATGAGGGAAAGTTGAGAGATCAGGGGCTCTTGTATCAAGCCCAAGCACATTTAAGAGTAGTAAATGATTTGAAAGTTGAGGGTTGGAAAGAGGTAGATGGAATAAGGAGGTTCGGAAAGTGCTGAGCCTTTGTTCGGATATGTAAAATGCTCTGCATATGATCTTGTTGATGTAACTAAAATGGCCGCTCCAAGCCCTCGGCCACCGCCCTATAATGGTGCCGATCTCAGAACAAAGGGAGGTTGGACCTGTCATGTGTGTGGTGAACAGAATCCGCCCTGGGCGGAGACCTGCCGTGTTTGTGGGGCGGGTCGCTCCTGGTGTAATGCCCAGCCCATCGCCCCTCCCACACCCAGCGGCCATTTTGGTAAACCCAGTGGCCATCTTAATACACCTGGAAATGACCAACAACCCATCTCCTCCGGCGGCCATCTTGAGACACCCAAGCACACCCAGTCAGGCCTATATCCCTTGCTGATACCAACCAGGGCCTACTACCAGCCCCCGCCCGCACCTGTGCAGGCCACAGCTCCCAATATGGCACCAGATGCAACACCATTGTTCCCTTTCACACACCCCAACCCGGCCATTGCTGCAATGCATGAATCTTCAGTTTTTCAAACAATGATCAGGAGCCGCCGCCATGATATTATGGGATCTAATGAAGGGAAGGAGGATCAGGAGAGAGAAGAGGGGTGGGCCCCTTAACAGCCACCACTATCCCCAGCAGCACCAGTATCTTTTCTTCCCTCCTCCATTCCCCACCATCATTGTCAACCCCTGGTCCTAGGGCCTATTCCACCCCTACTTCAGAGATAAGGCACCTTCCTCTCCTTCACAAATCCTCAGGGAGGACAGTCGCTCTGTAAGATTCACGGAAACCCCGGTCAGGCCCCCAGCTCCCGGTGTACTTGAAAACTGGTATCCCAGCCATTCACAGCATTACACAGACCGCAACGGAAATCCAGTGACATTATCCATAGGGTACGGTGATATCCTGACACATCGGGTTGGTGCTATAGTTAGTCCTGCCAACTCCAACTGCTCCAAGAAAGGGGGTCTGGCTCTATTAATAGCCCAAGCAGGTGGTCCCATCGTCACTGCAGAATGCATGGCTCATATATACACTCATGGCCCTTTGCCACCTGGACAGACTCTGACAACCCATGCAGGGGACCTTCCCGCTGATATCATCATCCATGCAGTAGGTCCAGTCCATGATCCTCTAAACTCAAATGAGTCACGGGCCACCCTTCGGGCCACCATACATTCAATACTCCATCATGCTGGTATGTTAAAAACAGAAGACATTAGGCACCAGGAATTATTTGAAACCAATGATAAAGTAGTAAATTTGTGATTGCTTTGTCTAAAGAGTTAACTAACACCCACTCTGCAGTGTCTGCTTCTCTCCCAGAATTTACAGGTGACACGGTGCATGATTTCTCGCCTGATGACCTTATATATATAAAAAATTTATGAAAAGAGACTGTCTCCAGCCCAGATTTGAGGGTCCATGCACTGTGGTCCTGTCCACCCCTACTGCCCGAAGCTCGAGGGCAAGAGCACCTGGATTCACGCCTCCCATTGCAAGAAGGACAAGATTAATCAGCAGTCATGAAGTTTCTGATATACATATCCTTTTGAGCTATATCCTGATCTCCAGTAGTGCCAGTATGCCCACCTTCTGGGTTAATACTACAACCAATGTGGTTATCTTTAAGTTCGATTTCTATCAAATATTCAACTGTGATAGGAATGATTTCAAGGGATCAACACACTAAATTTAAGGGAAAAATTGGCGGATGAGGCTGGATGCGGTGGATTGATGGATGAGATATACAGGTGTTGTGTTTGTGGGAACGGATTTAAGAATGCAGGAGTCAGTGACAGCAAGCAAAGGTATAAGGGAGGGAGGAAGTGCTGGTAGCAGCGAGATGGTATTTTGCTGTACACCAAGGTCATTCTACAGATAAGGAAGCTGAAGGCTGAGGGAGAGCACACTGACAAACTGCGCAGCGACCCGACTTACCCCTCCCATCAGGCATTCAGCATAGAGACGCAGAGCCAGAGTGCAGTAGTTTTCAGATTTTGTTGAATAGGTTTTTGGAATAGACACAGTACGTAAGAATCGAAGGGCTAGGCATGTGAATAGAAGGTCAGTGTATGTGAGAAGAAAGATAGAAGGCAGAGAAAGGAAGTGACAGAAAGCTGAAAGTGGGTAGACCGGATTGGAGATCAGTTGAAGCGGAGGATCTGGCCAGAATGGCACAGGGGGCACGGCATGATTTGGCGCAGGCAAAAAGAGGAGCAAGGATACACGCTGTAGGTACTCGTCCTGCAAATAACAGGGAGAGGAGACGTGTGCCAGGAGATGGACAGAAATTGTGCTACGGGTGTAAGAAACCAGGACATTTCAGGAGGGATTGCAGAACTAATCCATATCCAGCCTGTCCAACTAATCCATATCCAAATGACCCGCCTGCAGGAGGCCCCCAAGACCAATTAGCGCCGCACCCATAGGATAAGGTGGCTTGCGCATGAGCCCCCTTGTCTCCTTACCCCCCATTCCTAATTGCACAGTACAGGTGAACCTACTAGGGGGACATGAGGTTGAATTCCAGGTGGACACGGGGGCAGAAAATTCAGTAATTACAGACAACTCTCCAGCTCCCCGTCACTAAAAAGATTTCCCTGCAGATTCGGGGAACCGCTGTGCACACACAGTTGGTGGTGTCACCGCGGGGTCAATGTGGTCTTTTGGGATGTGGTGTGTTGTTACGGTTGCGGGCGCGTATTGAGTGTTGTCCGGTTGGGGCTGTCACTGTGGCACCGGGACTGGGGCGGAGCACTCTTTGTGGAGTCGTGTCGCTAGACGTTGCTAGTACAGAGGAAAGAGATTATTCACCCGTCAGAGACAGGATACACAGAGGAAAGAGAAGATTTTCAGGAAATATATTCCAATGTTATTCCTGGACCCCATCGTCATGATGTACTCTTTAGGATAAGGACAGGGGATTTTACGAAACAACATGTTGGGGTCATAGTAAATGCTGCAAATAATCAACTCCACTATGCTGGAGGACTGGCCGCAACAATTTCACAGAAAGGCGGACCCATGATACAGGACGAATCTAATTCGTATATACAAACGTGTGGTCAGGTAGAAATAGGACAGGTCCCAGCAACCAGAGCAGGACAGTTGCCGTGTCAATATGCAATATATGCAATGAAATCACGATATACTTCTACTAATATGCCTAGGTCCCAACAATTACTTACTGAAGCTGTCCAGAATGTAATCCTGTATGTTTTCCCTGTCCACTCCGAACAATGTATTAAAAGTAAAAAAAAAAGTTAGAAGAATTCAGCTTGTTCTGTATCAGAAAAAAAAGCCAGCCAGGAGTAGTTCTAGCCCACATTTTGCAAGCAGGCAGCTGCAGGTCCAAGGACAGTTCTTATCAGTGCCCACATAGCAAACTCCACCCCCCCTTCAACTTAACCCTGTGTACGGGTTGGTACAAAAATTATGGGCAGTTAATGCAGCTACTGATCTGGAAACTCCAGTGGTGTCTAATATATATATATATACACTTTTGTTCCAGATATCTCAGGATGCTGCTTAGTTTACAGTTATTGATTTTGCCAATGTTATTTTTATAATATGTTGATGATTTACTGATTTGTGCCCCTCCAGGAAACAGTGTAGTATTGCAACAATATTACTTATGTTGTTTTTGTACCAAGCAGGTTGTAAGCGTTAAAGGATAAACTGCAATTCTGTAAATCTTCAGTTATCTTTTTGGGACATTGCATTTCACTGGGGGCGCGACATCTGACCAGCGCTCGCAAAGAAGCTGTACAGAACTTTCCTATGCCTGTTAATGTTGCCGCTCTTAGGATATTTCTTGGACTGATTTTCTACTGCAGGCAGTGGATTCGTGCTGTGTCAGTCCTCATGCAGCCTCTCTATGACTGTATCACCATTGTGCTTTTTAAACTAACTCCTGAAGGTATAGACTGTTTTTATTCTCTCAAAAACAGGATTGTGGCAGCTCCAGCGCTAGGAACCCCCAACTATGAACTACCATTCACCCTGTATCTCCACGAACAGCAGGGACGCGCGACAGGAGTATTGACTCAGTTACATGGTGACAATCAAAGGCCAGTGGCCTGTTTCAGTGGAAGACTAGATGCAGTGGCTAGAGGTGCCCCGTCCTGTGTACGGGCAGTACATGCTGTAGGACTATTGCTTCACGAATCGTCAGATATCGTTCTTGATTATCCACTGACAGCACTTACACCTCATGATGTATATACATACTGAACCAGGTGCAGTCGGCACATCTTTCAGCTGCACGTCATCTTTGATTGCAATGTGCACTTTTAATGCCTCCAAATGTTTCTTTGCAGAGATGTACCACACTTAATCCTGCCACATTGTTACCTCTCTCGGATCTAGGGGGGAGGTCAGGTATTGTACGGTATTGTACAAAGAAGATCCAAGAGAGGAGATTCCTTATGATTATGTTCAGCTTCTGGACCGATACCACGGCACTCAACCTTTGATTCGCACCAGGCTCCCACCTGTTTTCTGTCGGCGCCTTAGCGCACCACTCAGAGGTGCCCCCGGTCCCTTATTCACCTTAGGAACAACGCGACTCGCATATGAACAGATTTATGTTTTGAAGAAGGCTTGTAGCCGAAACGTCAATTTATTTGGAATCTGTATGCCAAGCGTTATCATATAGACACCAGGGAATACTGTGTGGACATTAAATACTTTTTCAGAAATCCATAGCATTTCCTTCTTTATTTCTCAGTGAGTGCCGGGGTTATAAGTTATATGTTCAGCTTATGGCACAGGAAACAGCAGGCCTACCCACAGTGTTTGAAACTGAAAGATGTAATGTTGACTTTAAATCTTTTGTAGAACTCGCTACCAAGATGACTCAGGTACCTTCCACACCAGGTATGCCATCGTCTCCCTGAATGCAGTAATCAAAGCAGAACCAATGCTCCCATATCAGTAGGCCCAGGAGGCTGAATTTAAGGCTCTGACCGAGGCCTGTAAGATAGCTGAAGGTAGAATTGTTAACACCTACACAGATTCTAGATAAGCATTCGGTATAGCTCATGATTTGGGTCCAATTTGGAAGTCTAGAGGATTCCTGACGGCAGCAGGACATCCATTAAAAATGCTGACGCAGTCCAGCAGTTAATTGATGCATTACAATTACCAAAAGAAGTAGTTGTCAAAAGTTAAAGCACATACCAGATGCACTGATCAGGTGAGTAAAGGAAACGCAATGGCCGATGCAGCAGCAAAAACAGCAGCCAGTAGACCACTCCAAGGGGTAACGATGCACCAGGTAAGCGCTCCCAAAAATCCCTTTGTGTCGGAGGATGCCTTAGCCCAGATGCAGGCTCAGGTGCGCCAGGAGGAAGTAGAAAAGTGGGAAAAAGAAGGTGCATGTCTGAATGCAGCAACTGGGGTATGGGGAAGAGGGATGCGCCGATGCCTTCCAAGAGCGTTGTACCCTGCGGTCGCCCAGATGTTACATGGGCCAACCCACCAGTCCAAAACTGCTGTAATGAGCGTGATGCAGAAGCATTGGGCGGCACCAGGCTTTTCCACCTGTATAGAAGGTTTGATCCAGGGATGCATGGTATGTGCTACACATAATCAGAGAAGGGTAGTCAAGACACCACCCAAACACGCCCCTCAGCCCCTCTATCCTTTCCAGAGACTGCAGATTGATTATATTCAGCTGCCAAAATCAGGGTCATGGGAGAACGTGTTGGTGTGTTCTGATTTATTCTCAGGTTGGCCGGAGGCTTTCCCGATTGCCAAGGCTACGGCTGCGGCAACCGCAAAGAAGCTGCTTGCGGAGGTGGTGTGCAGGTATGGAGTACCAGAGGTGATCGAAAGTGACAGAGGTGCACATTTCACAGGTGAAATAATGAATGAAGTCTTGACAGCGCTGGGAATTCAACAAGTTTTCCACACTCCATATCATCCACAAAGCGGTGTAAAAGTAAAAGGACTAAATAGGACATTGAAGTTAAAAAAATCTAAAAGGCCATGGCTGAAACAGGGAAATCTTGGCCTGAATGTTTATCATTAGCCCTATATTTAGTAAAGTATATTCCAAATAGAAAAACTGGACTTTCTCCGTATAAAGTACTATTTGACAAAGTGCCTAGTTTAGGATGTTTCTTTTCCCAAGCATTGGAAATAAGTAACCATGTATTAAGTTCATATGTAAGGGATTTGCATAAAAGACTCAAGAAAGTATATGATAATGTTTTCAGTTCTCTTCCAGATCCGAACCAGGATCCTGGGAGTCACAGCCTGCAGCCTGGAGACTGGGTAGTCATTAAAAGACACGTGAGAAAGAGTCTGGATCCGAGAATATAGCTCCACTGATATCCAGAAAAAGAAGGAGTCTGGGTCAGCTGCACACCGGTTATGCTGAGGATCCCAAAGTTTATATGGATTCCATAGGTGTTCCTAGGGGGGTCCCAGACGAATACAAAGCTCAGAATCAGATCCTGATGGGTTTCCGTTCTCTCATCCCAACTGTGCAGATCAATTACAATGTAGATTGGATAAAATATATATACTACACTGAGCAAAGATTTATCAATATCAATTTTAGTCAAGATGCTTTCCAGGGTATAGTTGAGAAACTGGGCCCAAAACAAAAGACTGACTCTTCAAAATAGACTGGCCATTGACATGATTCTAGCTGAAAAAGATGAAGTCTGTGGGATGATAGGGGAAGAATTTTGTACTTATATTCCTCAGAATTCTGGAGTCAATGGTAAAACTATAGTGGCCCTTACAGAGATTAAAAATCTGGCTCAGGAAATAAAAGCCAATGCAGAAGTAGATACCTCTTTCTTCTTAAGATGGCTTGGAGGACTTAAAGAATTTCTCCAACAAGCCTGCTTAGTGGTAACAGGGCTTTTGGTGCTAGGATTGATAATTCTATGTTGTGCGATATCTATGTATAGGAAAACTGTGACCAATGCAGCCGCCTCCTCAGGTACTTTCCTTCATTAGGAAGTTGTGTCCCTATTATATGATGACACTGATAAGGGTTTATGGAGAAATGTATTCCACAGGATAAACCTGATAAAACCCCCTATAACAGAATACAAATGGAAATAAGAGATTTAGTTTAGGGATAGTGGGAGAACTCCATGTGCATGTTTGGTAGGGACTTGGTTGTTTGGGGGCGGTCCATAAGGGGCCAGTTTCTAAAATGACCAAGCGAAGAAATCCATTACCCTGTCCCCACACATGGACAGTCTCGAAGGCCGCATATATTAAGGGAAAACTTAGTGTTTAGGGGGGATTGTCAAGGTAAAATATAATTTTCTACTATACTTTTATATTCATAGTGTGTATATGTATTTTATAAACACAAAGTTTTCCTTAAAAGAATAATAAGATAATGTTAGTATCTGCTGGTGTTTGTCTCCATCTTGTGTCCTATCACTGTATTACACTAAATTGAACTGGATCCACTAAAATGTCCCCCACCTTTGGAGAATTGAGGAAACACATGATACACGAGAACAATAGAATCTTTCTTCAAGAAACGAAACTGAGGATGACAACACGATCAAGGAGGACTTAGAAGAAGATCTAAGGACCAATTAGGATGATCAGATGCTGAATGTGTACATATATAGACATGATTCAGCATATCTCTTTCTCCTCAATCCCGCCTTTACTCCACCCCAATATTCTGTGTATGTAATCTTATGTACGTGAATAAAAAGTTCAGTGCTTACTGGAGATGGCCGCCTAATAGCACCATTTTCTTTAGGGCACGTTCTGAAGTCTGAACCAGCGTATTGCCTGATTCATTCTCGGTCGACCCGTGCTCTTAGTCTAATTTGGAGTGACTGGAGGATGAGTGGTTTGTCGTTACGACCCCGACAGAAGCAAAATGCCAGCAAAAGCCATACACCTGACAAATGCTATTGAGAACTCTGCTATTAGAAGTGAAGGGGAAGAACAAAGACAAAAAAATCTACATAATAAAAATATTGAAGAAAGAGAAACCAATCACAAACTAAAGTGTTTCTATACGAATGCACAAAGCATGGGCAACAAACAAGGAGAACTGGAGCTACTAACGCAGGAGAAGAAATATGATGTCATTGGAATCACTGAGACTTGGTGGGACGATACACATGATTGGAATACAAGGCTAGAAGGTTACAACTTATTTGCAAGAAACAGACTTGATAAACGAGGAGGAGGTGTTGCATTGTATGTTAGAAAAGCGTATATCTGCACAGAGATTGAAGCTTCAGAGAGTGGGAGTTCTGTGGAAACTGTTTGGGTAAGAATACAAGGACAGAACAATGGAAAGGACACCATTGTAGGCATTTACTACAGGCCGCCTGTGCAAGCTGAAGATATGGATGAACTCTTTATGCATCAAATGGCCAAGTTCTCCAAAAAATATGACATAGTGGTCATGGGAGATTTCAACTATCCAGACATTTCTTGGGAATCTCTCTCAGGCAAAACTAACAGGTCCAGGAAATTCTTATCCTCTCTTGCTGACAACTTTATCTTCCAAAAGGTAATGGAGAAAACAAGGGGATCTGCTACCTTGGATCTAATCCTCATAAACAGGGAGGAAATGGTGGAGGAGGTAAGAGTGGCTGGGACCCTAGGAGGTAGTGACCATGCTATTTTAGAATTTTGGATAACAAGAGGAGGAAGACCTGTGAAGACTCAGACGTCAAGGTTAGATTTCAGAAAGGCAGATTTTAAGGAACTCAGAAAGAGAATTGGAGGGATCCAATGGCTGGATATCCTTAAGGACAAAAATGTCCAGGAAGGATGGAAAATCTTGAAAAATGAGATTCTCAAAGCACAATCGTTAACAATTCCGAAAAGAGGGAAGAATGGGAAGCATTTAAGGAAACCAGGATGGATGAACATAGAACTTAAACACATGCTAAAAAGGAAGAAAGAAATGTTTATCAAATGGAAAGAGGGAGGCATATCTAAAGAAGAATATAATGCCGTCTGCAGAACCTGCAGGGCACAAATCAGATTATCTAAAGCTGACAATGAATTAAGGCTTGCAAGTGACGTCAAAAGCAACAAAAAGGATTTTGGGGATACGTCAAAAGTAAAAGAAAAGTCAAAGATGCTATAGGATTTTTACAGGATGAAAATGATGAAATGGTAAGTCAGGATGTTGAGAAGGCTGAACTTTTAAATTCCTATTTTGCATCTGTTTTCTCTCAGAAAGGAAATGTAACATCAACTGATCTTCACTGTCCTATTAAAGGAATAGAAGAATCCAGGATATCTATAAACAGAAAGACAGTGAGGAAACACTTAGCTAACCTAAATGAATTCAAGTCTCCAGGTCCAGATGAATTACACCCCAGGGTACTGAAGGAGATAGCAGAAGAAATTCTTGAACCACTGTCAATAATCTTTGAAAATTCTTGGAGAACAGGAGAAGTCCCAGAAGAACTGGAGAAGAGCAAATGCTGTTCCTATCTTCAAAAAGGGGAAGAAGGTGGACCCAGGGAACTACAGGCCGGTGAGTCTGACTTCTATACCAGGAAAGATCTTTGAACAAATTATTAAAGAACATGTATGCAAGTACCTGGATAAGAATGAAGTGATTAAACAGAGTCAGCATGGGTTTGTAACTAATAAGTCATGTCAGACTAACTTAATTTCCTTCTATGACAGAATCACTGACTGGGTGGATCAGGGAAATGCTGTAGATATAGTATATCTTGACTTCAGCAAAGCATTTGACAAAGTATCTCACACAATCCTTATTGAAAAAATGACTAAGTATGGAATGGACAAGGCAACTGTTAGGTGGATTCATAACTGGCTTAGTGATCGGACCCAAAGAGTGGTTGTAAATGGCTGCACATCCAGTTGGAAGAATGTCTCAAGTGGGGTACCACAAGGCTCTGTTTTGGGCCCTGTATTGTTCAACATCTTTATCAATGATTTAGATGAAGGAATTGAGGGTAAACTGATCAAATTTGCTGATGACACAAAGCTAGGAGGGGTAGCTAATACTAGAGAAGAGAGAGAGAGGATTCAAAAAGATATACATAAACTGGAGCAGTGGGCAGCAACTAACAGAATGGATTTTAACAGGGAAAAATGCAAAGTACTACATCTGGGCAATAAAAATGAAAAAAGCATATACAAAATGGGAGGAATAGGGTTAAGTAACAGCACATGTGAAAAGACTTGGGTATACTAATTGATCACAGACTTAACATGAGTCAACAGTGTGATGCAGCAGCAAAAAAGGCAAATACAATTCTAGGATGTATCAACAGAAGCATACAGTCTAGATCACGTGAGGTCATTATTGCCTCTACTCCTCTTTGGTCAGACCTCATCTGGAATACTGTGTCCAGTTTTGGGCACCACATTTTAAAAAAGACATCAACAAACTGGAGCAAGTTCAGAGAAGAGCCACCAGAATGGTGACCGGTCTGCAAACCATGTCCTATGAGGAACGGCTGCAGGATTTGGGAATGTTTAGCTTGCAAAAAAGAAGACTGAGAGGAGACTTAATAGCTGTCTACAAATATCTCAAGGGCTGTCACATTGTAGAAGGATCATCTTTATTCTCATTTGCGCAAGGAAAGACTAGAAGCAATGGGATGAAACTGAATGGGAGGAGACAGATTAGATATTAGAAAAAACTTTTTGACAGTTAGGGTGATCAATGAGTGGAACAGGCTGCCACAAGAGGTGGTGAGTTCTCATTCAATGGAAGTCTTTAAACAGAGGCTGGATAGACATCTGTCTGGGATGATTTACAGAATCCTGCTTTGAGCAGGGGGTTGGACCAGATGACCCAGGAGGTCCCTTCCAACTCTACCATTCTATGATTCTATGAAATACCTGATAATGTTCCCAATTGCTGTAGGAGTTTAATCAATAGAGAGCTATTGGATATTCAAATTGGATACACTTAGTCCAGATGGTCTGAATCTTACCATTGAGAAGACAAGACAATTTTGTCATTTAATGTTAATTTATTTTCTTTACATTTTAACATTATGATTGTAGCATTTTATCTTGTTTTTATTCTTTTATTTTATGTTTTTATTTAGAATTGACTGGTAGTTTTTTATTGGCTGTCCTGCATATATATATACACGGATTTTGGTAAAGACTTACCTGTAAAATCCTTTTCAGCGAAGGAAGGAAGAGAGACACAGTATTCATTACTGATGGGTAGGCGGAGCCCCAGATCAGGATGTTACCTCAGATCAAAAGAGTGATGACTGGCTGGCCCCTCCAGCTCGGGCTCCTCCTACTCAGCTCCAGTCGTATCAAAGCTTTTAGGAAAAGAGCCAAGATCACCAGCGGAGCAACATAACCCCTTCTGAAGGAACTTCAGAGAAAAAACACAAGGATACAGGTTATGCATGCAAAGAAAGCCAAAAACCACAGAGTTCCAGGTACTACTCACGGAACCTGACTACTGCGATGAGCTGGCGATGCTGGAACAGAGCCTTAGCGCGCTGACCTCAGCCCAGATAATCGCTATCAGATAAGGGTCGCGCTGCATCTGAAAACATCAACACACTTCTGCCGTGGGAGGGTGCTGTGTCTCTCTTCCTTCCTTCGCTGAAAAGGATTTTACAGGTAAGTCTTTACCAAAATCCGTGTTTCAGCTGCAGATGAAGGAAGAGAGCCACAGTATTCATTACTGATGGGACGTCCCAAAGCAGTTCAAAAATAAGGGTGGGAAAAAAACCAACAAAAGGCAGAAACCCAACAACCTTAACAACAAAGCGCAACCAGCGCTAAACACAAGTTCATCCAGAACTTTAAACTACAGCTGCCTGCAGGACCCTACGTCCGAGGGCTGCATCAGCGGAAGCACTGACGTCCACTTTATAAAATCTTGTAAACGTGTGGACAGAGCGCCAAGTCGCCGCTCGGCAAAGCTGCACTGCCGAAGCACCTTGATGAAAAGCCCACGATGAAGCCACAGCTCTCGTGGAATGGGCTCGAATCTTAATCGGGCAAGATTCACCCCGAAGACGGTAAGCTTCCAAAATAGCTGACCGGATCCAACGAGCTATAGAACCCTTGGAAGCTCGTTGACCACGCCGACGACCTGCCGGAACCACAAACAGGGAGTCCGTCTTACGAAAACCTTGAGTAATAGATAGATAAAACTTCAAGGCCCGCACTAAATCCAATGTGTGTAAATCTCGCTCTTTCGTATTCTTCGGATCCGGACAGAGTGAAGGCAACACAATATCCTGGTTAACATGAAATTGTGACACCACTTTAGGCAAAAAATCACCCCGAGTGCGAAGCACTACACGATCCGGAAAAAACTCCAGAAAAGGAGGCGAGCAAGAAAGAGCTGCCAATTCAGAAACTCTCCTCAAGGAAGAGACTGCAACAAGGAAAGCCACCTTCCAAGAAAGTAAAGAAAGGCTAGCAGAAACCATAGGTTCAAAAGGTTTATGCTGAAGAGCCTCCAAAACAAGGTTGAGCCGCCAAGGAGACACGGGTGCCTTCCGCGGCGGAAACTTACGAGAGATACCTCGGAAAAAAGAGATCACGTCTCTATTTGAAGCAATGGTTCTCCGGAACAATAAGGACAGAGCAGAAATCTGACCTTTCAGAGTGCTAACTGCCAAACCCTTGTCTAGCCCATGCTGCAGAAAAGCCAACAGATTGGGAATGGAAAATTTTCTCGGGTTCCGAGAAGACCCCAAACACCACGAAAAGAAGGTTTCCCAAATTTTGTGGTAAATCCTAGAAGTAGCCGGACACCTTGCAGCACGAAGGGTAGCAATGACCTCGGCTGAAAAACCTCTACGGGTCAAGATCTCGGTCTCAAGAGCCACGCCGTCAAACGCAGGGACATCAAGTCCGGATGACAAATGGGCCCCTGAGTCAACAAGTCCGGTTGAAGAGGGAGTGGAAACGGAGGTGCCGCCAACAGCGACATTATTGTCGAGAACCACACCCTTCTTGGCCAGTCTGGAGCTATCAGAATAGCTGGAATTCTCTCTAGTCTGATCCGACGCAGCACTAGAGGAAGTAAGGATATCGGCGGGAATACATAGATCAGCTTGAACTGATCCCACTGAGCCACTAAAGCATCCACCGCCACCGCCTTCGGGTCCTTGTACCTGGACATGAATGTCGGTAACTTGGCATTGGACTGGAAGCCATCAAATCCACTTGGGGGGTTCCCCAGCGAGAGCACAGTAGTGCAAAGACTTCCGGGTGGAGGCTCCATTCCCCGGGATCCATCCTTCTGCGACTGAGAAAGTCCGCAGTAATATTCTGAACCCCTGGAATGTGAATCGCCGAAATGGCTGGTACATTGGCCTCTGCCCAAATCAGAATTCGGGACACCTCTACCATGAGTCTGGAACTCCTTGTCCCACCTTGGTGATTGATATACGCGACAGCCGTCGCATTGTCTGTCTGCACACGGACTGGCAGACCGCTCAAAAGGACCGTCCAATGTTGGAGGCAAAGAAAAATCGCCCTCAATTCCAGGATGTTGATCGGAAGCACAGACTCTTCCGGTGACCATACCCCCTGAATCCAGAGATTGTTCCAAACACCCCCCCAGCCCGTCAGGCTGGCATCGGTGGTTATGACTGACCACTTTAGAGGGAGGAAAGACTTCCCCAGGGAGAATGCCCTGGACGTAACCACCATTCTAGAGAATCCCGCACCGCGCGAGAAATGGTGACACTGCAATCCAGCGATTGCGACTGATTCCATCGACTCAAGATGAACCTTTGAAGAGTCCTGGAGTGGAACTGGGCAAAAGGAATTGCCTCCATGGACGCCACCATCAGTCCCAGAAGGACGCATACACTTCCGTAGGGACATTGCCATTGAGGATGTCATAATCTGTACATGTCGAAGAAGACATGACTGTTTGTCTGGTGGTAGGGAAACTACCGACCGAAACGTGTCGAGATGCATTCCCAAAAAGAGAATTGTCCTCGATGGTTCCAGGGACGACTTCTCCCAATTGACCAGCCAACCGAAGTCTTTCAGAAACTGAAGAGACAAATCCCGAGCCGTCAATGCCTCCTCCTCCGAGGAAGCCACGATCAAAAGATCGTCCAGATAAGGGAGAATCGTAATCCCCTGTCTTCGAAGGAGTGCCATGAGGGGCGCCAGAATTTTTGTAAAGACCCTTGGCGCTGAGGCTAAGCCGAACGGCAGAGCCACGAACTGGTAATGATTCTGACCTATGGCAAATCGAAGAAAGCGCTGATGAGCCTTTCCGATGGGAATATGCAAATAGGCGTCGCGAATGTCGATTGACACCAGAAAATCGTTCTGTGACAGGGCTGCCACAACAGAACGAAGCGACTCCATGCGAAATTTCCGGGCATGGACATGCCGGTTCAATCGCTTGAGATCCAGAATCGGGCGAAATTTGTTCTCCTTTTTGGGAACTATAAAAAAGGTTGGAATAAAAACCTTTTCCTCGGTCCTCTGACGGAACCGGTATCACTACACCCTTTTGTAGTAGCGATTCGACCTCTCGCTGTAGAGCGACAACAAGCTCGGGTTCCGACGGAACGCGAGATTGACAAAAAACATTTGGGGGTTGAGAAGCAAACTCTATGAAATAGCCTGCCGACACTATCCGCGTTACCCAGGAATCTGGAACGCGAGCCATCCAAGTCTCCTTGAAAAGAAGCAGGCGACCCCCCACTCGAGAATCCTCGAGTGGACCCCTGGCGTCAATCCGACTTTGCGGTTTTCTTGTCAAGTTCCCGCTTGTTCTGGCGGAAACTCTGCTTCCAGGGAGTACGAGTTTTCTGAGAGGATTTCTTTCCTGAGAAAGAAGGACGACCCGATCCCCACGAGGAGTGACTAGATCGCCCTCGGCCCCGAAAGGACCGCCGACCACTATAAACACCAGGCTTACTGGACACCGAGGCCATGGCCCTTCGCTGTGGTAATGCTGATTCCTTCGCCTTAGCCCTGGAAATCAGCTCTGTGAGGTCGGATCCAAAAAGATGGCCACCCTTGTAAGGTAAGGCCACAACCCTTGTTTGGAAACTGCGTCCCCGGCCCACTGTCTGAGCCATAAAGCTCTTCTGACTGTGACCGCTGAAGCTTGCGCTTTGGCCAGCAGAGATGCCGTATCCAGACCGGCATCAAAGATATAACAGGCTGCCGTTTCTAACCATTCACAAGTTTCCCGTATCTCAGATAACGGAGATTCATTTTGCAACTCCGTCTTCAGACGTGCCAACCAGCTTAGAGAAGCTCTAGCAGCACACATGGATCCTAGCACTGCTCGAAATCCATGACCCGCAGCCTCATAGCTTGCTTTTGCCGCCAATTCTGCCTTTCTCTCCAAAGGCTCCTGTAAGCTCGCTTTTCCCTTAATAGGGAGTAGTGAGGATTTACTAAGCTGAGACAAAGAACACATCCACTTCAGGAGCAGAAGTCCAATTAGCCTTTAACTCCGTAGAGCAAGGATAAAGTGTATCAAAGAAATGCGTTCCATGAAAACGCTTATCTGGACATAGACGTTCCTCCTCTATTACACCATTAAGCTCATCCAGAGCTGGCAATGTTGTGCGCGAAGCACGGGACTCCTGGAACATGCGTGCTGTTTTACCAGGACGACTAGTTACCTCCTCCGGTAACTGTAGTATATCTCTCATGGCTTCAATTAATGCCTCCGTACGCTTCGCCATAGAGGAACGCCCCTGCGGCTCGTCCGCATCAGAATCGGATATTTCTCCATCCGAATATAAAGGGGAACTCTGCCCAATATCAGATACATCTGAACTCGCTCCGTGTAGAGGCCGGTAACGGCCTGCGTCGCTTCCTCTGAGAGGAATTAGCAGACACATATTGACCTAAAAGGTCAGATAAGTTATTAATCGATCGAGCGATATCATCCAATTTTCCACCACTGTCAACCGCAGCGCTAGACGTTGTGGAGGTCTGCGTATCTGATTGCCGCAATGGCACTGGGACGTGATCCGCGACATCTGAACTCTGTTCAGACATGTCTCACCTGTATGAACAGGTCAAAGCGGTAATACCAGCAAAAAACTATGCGGTTTTTTTTTTTTTTTTTTCAAACGCTGAAGGGTTAACGCTCCACCAAGCAGAGTTACCCCAGCGGTATTCAGTCAGCAAATTTAGCAGGTAGAAATAACCCTCAAAGGGTTAATATTGCAAACTCACCAAAATATATATATATTTGTGAGCCCCAGCCAATTTTTATGTCTCTGATGAGACTGCAGCTGCAGGATAGCGATCGCTGCGCTGCGGGGTGAGGAATCCACACTCACCCAGCTGGCCGTGGTGTTATACGAGGAGGGGAGCGGTCCGAGGAGCCCAGGAGCCTGAGTAATGGCCGCCACAGTGAGGGGATCGCAGGAGAAAAGCCAGAGCGCGCGTCTTCCTGCTCAAAAGACCGGGATAGATAGGCCACGCCCCCTGCTAGCTCAAATAATGAGCGCGAACTCTCCCGCTCCTGCTCCCTCTCTGTCCTGCAGGTATCTGCCTGCGGACAAAAAATCACCACATCTTCATGTAGTAGCGCTGTCACAGCAGCGCTGAAGCATACTGACTTTACATGTAGTAGCGCTGTCACAGCAGCGTTCATACTGACATTACATGTAGTAGCGCTGTCACAGCAGCGCTGAAGCTTACTGACATTTACATGTAGTAGCGCTGTCACAGCAGCGCTGAAGCATACTGACATTACATGTATTAGCGCTGTCACAGCAGCGCTGAAGCTTACTGACATTTACATGTAGTAGCGCTGTCACAGCAGCGCTGAAGCATACTGACATTACATGTAGTAGCGCTGTCACAGCAGCGCTGACGCATACTGACATAGTAACGCTGACATTAGTAATAGCGCTGCTCATTCAGACGCTAAAGCACTCACACATAATTATTATTAAAATTTGTGTGGAGTACTCACCAGCCAAAGGCGCCACAGGGACCCTCAGGGGTTTCTGGCGCAGTGCCCATGCTTCCCCCCAGGGCGAAGAACGCAGTGACCGCACGTGTGGTTTGCGTTCCGCCAGGAAAGCTCTCCTCATCCCCAGGGCCGGCAAGGATTCTGCAGGGACTTTTAGTAAATACAGATCCGCCAAGGGAGAGGTTGGGGTACAGCAGCGCTGATACCCCTGAGACCTCTAGACCAACTAGTGATCCAAGTCTCCTGTCCGAATATTAAAATAATAAAATTTTCTGAGGAGCTGCATTAGCAGCGACCATCCTCTGGACCTCAAATCTTAGACTGGAGCTGAGTAGGAGGAGCCCGAGCTGGAGGGGCCAGCCAGTCATCACTCTTTTGATCTGAGGTAACATCCTGATCTGGGGCTCCGCCTACCCATCAGTAATGAATACTGTGGCTCTCTTCTTCATCTGCAGCTGAAATATATATATATATATATATATATATATATCCCCTCCCTTGATCTCATTTATGCTGTCACCTGATGAAGACGTCTGGTCGTTGAAACGTGTTGTGGAATAAAGACACTTCTCAGCACTTCTTGACGCTCCTCTGACCACGTTTATTTGTATCCTCTATTTATCTATTTATGTCAGAGGACATCAACACAAAATTGGGATATTAAGTTTAGACTACACATTTTTTATTCCAATTTGTTTTATTCCATGTTCTTATGATGGTAGAGTTCAGGACAAGAAGAAATTATGTGTAACAGCTTTATTCCTGGGTGACAGAGGAAGCGCCCTACTTCTGTTTAACGCTGGTCACACACGCCTGTTCACCTGACAGCAGACTTTCCGGACTTGCCCATAACTCGGGTCGAGCGATTCTATGTTGTAAATGAGAAGCAGCTGCAGAATCCTCTGCCAAAGGCTTATCTTCCATGAAAGCAAAAGATTTTAGTGTTTAACTATCAATGGCCCGATCCTTGTCATTCCCAATATCATCTGTCGGGAGAGACAGGAGGCCCCCATACACATCATATAGTCAGTCAGTAACTATGGAATCAGTGGGTTTGGCAAAGTTTCATGTAATGTGCGGGAGCCTTAATCAAAGGCATCCAATGATCTAAACAGTTGGATAGGAGTCATCTGCAATATACATCTCATACGTACAAGCTGCAGACTGTGCGGACCCCTACGCCTGGTGCGGACTCCTACGCCTGGTGCGGACCCCTACGCCTGTGCTTTCCATGCACTGTAAATTTGTGAAAAGATGTAAGAAATCCTTTCTTGTAAGAGATTAACATTATGAAAAGACATACATACATTATTTTCGATAAGGCTAAAATATGATTACTACATATCACTAATCATTTTAAAATGTAATTACAATTATGAGTTTAGTAATAGGAACGTGATTTGCTTACCATCCAACAAACAATCAAAATGAAGGCACTGTAAGTATTCTCTTTCCCTCATAAATCCATTCAGAGGTGTAGCCCAGCCTTCTGCCAGTACCTGAACCCACTGCATATCAACCTGCACAATGGAAGGAAATAGTAAATATTTCTTACATTTATTCATTTTTAAATAGCGCAATAGCAAATTTAGTAAAGGAGTACTAAAAATTGGCCCTATTTTTCTCACGTCAAGAGAATGGGGCCAGCAGCAGTCTCCTGCACAGCTGGGGAGCATTTTTGTGCAGAACTATTGCCCCTGAATTCTAAGGATTAGTGGTGTGCTTGAATTATGACCTTCACCAATCACAAAATGATGGAATATGCTAGCGATATGTCATCACCTCAGGAGATGGGAATATTTCACACCTGAGCTAGTTCTTTTTCACCAGTTTCTTTTTGGAGGGCAAGAACAGTGCAGAATCCTACACTATTCTATCTGACACAAAAAACGGACACCCAATTGACTTTACTTTGAAAGTCTCCCTAAGGCCTCTTTCACACATCCGTTTTTTGCCGTCAGGCGCGATCCGGCACTTTTTTAAATAAACTGATCCGGTTTTTTAAATCGCCGGATGCGTTTTTTTGTCATTGACTATCATTAGCGCCGGATGTCCTTGTGTTGCGTCCGTTTTTTGCCGATGTACATTCCGGCGGCCGGACAAAACGGTCACTGCAACGGTTTTTTTTTCTGCTGCACCCGCCTGGTAGCGCCTGAAGCGACGCATCCGGCGGGCGCAAACAATAAAAGTCTATGGTGCCAGATCAGTCTTTTGTGCCATCCGGCAAAAGACTGATCCGGATTCTGGAAACCAAGGTGTCTCTCTCTCTCCTCGGTCCGGACATGCGTACCAGGCATTTACAGCTTCAAAAGTTCAGGACGGATCCAGCAAAAAACCTGATCCGTTGCATCAGTTTTTTTCAAAATCAGCGCCGGATCCGTCCTTTCCGATTTTGGACGGATTGTGCCTAACGGCAAAAAACGGATGTGTGAAAGAGGCCCAAGAATGGCTGTATCTCCTTGTTAACAAATAGAGCATTTTAGGAGTCCAGCCAGAGCTCATATAATGCTCATCTCAAACATTCCCACAAATGCTCTGCATTATACAGCCACTTGATTTTCAAAGTAAGTACATCAGTTTCAGCAGTCTAATGGAGCCATAACATACATGGCTTGTTTTGAAAAATTGGAAGACAGATCTGTCTTAAAGAGGTTGTCCACTACCTTTTCACTGATTACCTATCCTGCTATCGGTGTTGGCAGAAGTACTCACTTGCGGAGCTGCTCCATCTTCTGATAGCTGCCACGGCAGGGAACTACACATCCGCCTCCATTGATTTGAATCATGTGATCATCGGATGTGCAGTACACTGTCGTGACCACTATCAGAATACAGCCAGCTAGGTAAGAGTATTTCCGGCCGGACCTATATAGGTCATCAATGATAAAGTAGAGGACAACCTTTGTAAGCAATCAAATTTGTGATCTAGTTATGGCTTGACGCTACCCTTTATTCCAACAGTTGTTTGACATGCCTTACGGAATTAAATTTATTTCCAGAACTTTCTATTCACCTTATTAATTTCTAATGCCGGCAACGTATCAGCATCTGTCTTTGCCAGCTCCAGTTTGTTCTCTGGTACATACAACTCCTTGACTTCATAAGATGCATCCACCGGCACAATATCCTATTAGCGGGAAGAAACCAGAAGACTTAGTATATTCAGCTGTTGGACAGATGCATTGAGCTTATCAAGAAAGGGAGGTAAAATAACATGCAATATCAAAGTTCGTAATGATTTTTTTCTGGCTCGGGAGTTTAATATTTCTTGCAATATCTTGAGGAAAAAAGGAAAAAATAATAAGTGCAAGTGTTCTGTGGGTTTAGGTGAATATATTTTCTGGACAGAGCCCGTGGCTAGGATCATGGGAAGAACACAGATTTTTTACTGTGCCCGGCCAATGAACCTGAAGAGGACTCCAGGGAAAATTCATAAAGTACTGGACTGAAAAAAAAGATTCTGGGTCTACAGAGTTTAGCAGTGCAGATTCTGCACCATCCTGGAGAAGCTTAGCATGCACTACATGAAGAGAGCAAAGGTAGCCAGATGCTTGCACAGAACAAAACAATGAGCAAAATGGAAAAAAAAAACTGACGCAAACTAGGCTGCAATATCCACCTTCTCAAATCTAAAAATTAAAAAAAAAAAAAAATTGGAATATGAGGGAAAACACCCATAGTAGTTACACTTTTTGGGTTAATGTGGTGATCAGGCCAACTATAACATTCCCTAAATGGGCAGAATTATGTGGACGCACCTAATTATTGAGATTAGGTGTTTCTGCCATACACCATAGACAAGCATCAATAGCAGTAAGGCTAGGCTCACACCAGCATATATTCTCTCATCCGAGAGCATCGGGCCAATAATGCTGATCACACTCTGATCATAGAGTGCTCCATTCTCTCAGATGAGAAGAAGATGGAGAATTTTTTTTTCTTCTATGTCCTCAATCGTGTCAGTCAATGAAAATCATACAGTAGGTAGATGTAATCTGAGTGCAGCCAGATGTTTTCCACCGATATATTGACTTGCATGACCAGGCATGCTGTGATTTTTTTTCCTCAGACCGAAAAATCGGACATGTGCCCGGCCCCATCGAACAACATTAGTCAAGAGTATGATCTGATGTTTTGCCGGATGGCACTTGGATCAAAAATACAATCATGTGCAGAAGCCCTAAAGGTCATACATTACTTCTGATCTCCCCAGGCAACTATAAGTGCTTCTTAGGAAATGGAAGCATCTTGAAATAACAGTAGCTCAGCTATGAAGACCTACACCACGAATATCAAGTTGGGCAGCCGAGTGCTGAAGCATGTGGCGCAAAAGAAACTGCCTATGCATTGTTACATTACTCAGTAGTTGTGAGCTGCTTCTGGGAGTGATATTTGTACGAGAACGTGGGTCAGGAATTTCAGGAAATGGGTGCCCATGGTCAAATTGTAAAGGTAATGAATACATTTTGGACATTTGTGTGCTTAAAAAAAAAAGAAAAAAAAAACCCACTCCTTTGGCTAAATGGGAAACAATCAAAAATCCTGTTAGAAGCTCCAAATGTCTACATAGTGGATCATTGTTACTCCAAAGTGGGCTACTCTTCTTTCCGACATGGAAACTAGCTGTGTGCAGCCATTAGACACATTAGCGTATCTGTGTCCAGTTGGCTAAGTCACACAGGATAGAATTGTGTGCGCGCAGGTTGTTCCCCCCCCCAGTATATCCTGTAACCGGTATACAGTAAATATGGCACACATGCACCGTAAAACAAAGTTAGGACCAATCGCAACTCGACCAGCATTCACTAAAACCCATGCAAGTTCCTAACAACAGTTTATAAAATGGATTCTATAAAACCCTATTCACTATAGTGTGTGACTCTCATTATATGCATCTTGGATGTGATATCCCTTTAAAACTCCTTCAGAAAATAAATAAATGCATATACTTGCACACCAGACAGCTGAGGAAACAAAGCATTAGAAAGTGATTCACTATGATTAAAAGGAGGTCGCTTACAATATTACTCTGCTTAGAAAAATACAAGTGTCGCTTTAGCGGACAATAAATATGACACATGAAAGGATGGAAATTGTTGTATAAAGAAAGCGCAGACACGCCCCGGCACCAATGATGTATGCCCCTGATCCGGCCAAACATGCAGCTTGTAATTGGAAACTGAAAATGATTAGTACAAGGGATGAGTTAAAAATTCCAGATACAAGACGGCTGCAGCACCATACATCAAACACTCAGGAGAAGAACACGCTCTTTGTAGCGTGCGTGCTGTTCTGTGATAAAGAGCAGACTTGGTCTGTGGAGCATCGCTGAAAACAACAATAATGGCCTTTAGCACGGGACGGGCTGCCGATGCACCACAACTCCCACAAAGCCGATCAGCAGCCATCAGGTCCACCTCATCTATGCAGCACTTATGAACAGTCACTATCAAGGGCGTCTGCCAGTAAAGTTCATCAGACGCGCATTATACAACACCATTTTCAATCTAGGTGTTATTTTTAATTTTTAAGTGATTTTTTTTTATAATGTTAAACTAATTAACACTGTGTTATGATATGTAAAGAAAAATGCCCTCCGATGTCTGGCAGGAACACAACTGGCAGCTGGATGGAGTCACTTTAGTTTCCCCCCTCCATACTTTTGCCATTTTTCAGCCTCCCTTCAAGTTAAAATGAGAAAAAAAGAAATTACTTTTTATGAGCCACTAAACCATCAACAGCATCTGATATCTGACAGATGTCCCAGCAACCATTAGGTTTACAAAACAGACAATAATTTTAATTTTTGTTTTAGCTTGAACGTAGTTAGACTGTAGAAGATGGCGCCAAGCTATGTAATAATGGCAAAGTTTCTGGAAGAGTCAAAATCAAGACTGGATGCCTTACAGGTGATCGTATCAATAGCCAGAAAACAAATCATAGGCGATCCAGGGAAGTAAGAGGACGGTAAGGAGTAGAAAGCAGATAGATTCTCCACTATGGAGGCTATGTTTCATTCTGCCTTGTCCTAGATCAACAGTAGAAATAAAAGAAAGTTCCAAAAATGGTCTTATGGCCTATGAGACATTGGGCATGAAAGGCAGAAAGGCATGCTGAGTGGTGCAGTAGAGCGGCATTCAGATGGATAAGCGGACAAACGCCTGTAGCGTAGCCTATATTAAATCGATTAATTAGCACAGCATCTGGTCTCCTGTATCATGGGTATTTCACATGAGTGCTGCCAATCAGTGCCCGCTAATGGGCTGTTTCGATCTCTCTTCCCTCGGACATCTGGGAATGGAGTGAGTACTGCAGCCCATCAATGGTCGCTGCGATAGGGAAGGTGAGCATAATATTTTTTTTTTTATTATTTTAGCATTAAAGAAATTGTTATCCAAGTAGTGGACAATGCCTTTAGGATGTAAAAGATGAGGACAACAAGGATTAGCTCTGCGGCACATTTTGTGTAAAGCAGTGATTCCCAAACTCCAGTCCTCACAGCCCCCACAGGTCATGTTTTGAGGATTTCCATAGTAGTGCACAGGTGAGAATTTCTGATGATACTTGTGCAATACTAAGGAAATCCTGAAAACATGACCTGTGGGGGCTGTGAGGACTGGAGTTTGGGAAACACTGGTGTAAAGGGATGCTTTAAATTAAGAAGTATTTCATCAATCCAGAAAACCGAACGGTCCTGCTCTTACTGAGAAGAAACCGCACTATAGCGGAATGAAGCAGGACTTAGAATTTTTACAATTTTAAAAATGTTGAAGTCGAAGGAAATGAGACATCATTCGGTCACTGAGACGCTAAATTATGTTGTAAACAATGATGTAAATATTTACCAGTAAATTGAAACCTGACTTTTCTATTACTTTCCGACTTACTGTAGCTAATGCAGCGTGAATGTGACACCTAGTGGACATCTAGAGATTTGCACCTACAGATAAAAGCTTAAAAAAAAAATAGTGCTTGACATTAGCGTCCGCTCGATCGATTTACACGATATAAAACATGCGCCAATAGCTGATATTTTAATTACATTTTATCAACAATTCTTATAAGTTGCTCACATTTCAATTCAAATGCTTTAGAAAATTAAATTGCCAGAATTTCCCAGGATAAACATAAAGCACAGAAAACATCTGTGAAATACCTTCCAGGCTTACAATGTGTAGGGTTTTTTGTTTTTTTAGGTGCATTCAAAACTTCAAAAAAAGTGTAATAAAAGCCAAATTCGGTCAACATTTACATTTTGATCTGAAACTTGTCTGCGTAGAAAACAACAGTTTTACTTCACACACGTACCAGGAAAAGGGGCTGAATCGGGCTCGTATTGCCTTTATTAGCCATGTGCTGATGAGGTGCAAGAGAATTCGGCTGACACTTTTATGGCTCATCAATTATTTGCAGCAGAGGACGCTTTATGGTTCTACATAACAACATTAAAGCTTAGGAACTACGGTTTGCCAAGTCCTTGTGTTGATTACAATACGAGTAAAGATTTGGTTTTACAGATCTTTCCTTGAGGATCGATTGAAAATTATCCAATTTCCGACAAAAAACGGGAACACAATGTAGAAACGACCACCTTGGACCACTGGTTCCACACCAGGGGACCGTACAAAGCACCAGGGAGAATATTTCCCATAGGTAAGACAAGACTAGAGTAGATTCTCTTCCTTGAAATGTTTCATTATTGTTTCTTCGTAAAACACCACATATGGAAACTTGAGAAACAACCTAACCCTCCATGTCTTCATCAGAGGTGGTAGTGCAGTGTGTTGTGTGGACCTCACCCATCAGAGGTGGTAGTGCAGTGTGTTGTGTGGACCTCACCCATCAGAGGTGGTAGTGCAGTGTTGCGTGGACCTCACCCATCAGAGGTGGTAGTGTAGTGTGTTGCATGGACCTCACCCATCAGAGGTGGTAGTGTAGTGTGTTGTGTGGACCTCACCCATCAGAGGTGGTAGTGTAGTGTGTTGTGTGGACCTCACCCATCAGAGGTGGTAGTGTAGTGTGTTGTGTGGACCTCATCCATCAGAGGTGGTAGTGCAGTGTGTTGCGTGGACCTTACCCATCAGAGGTGGTAGCGTAGTGTGTTGCGTGGACCTTACCCATCAGAGGTGGTAGTGTAGTGTGTTGTGTGGACCTCACCCATCAAAGGTGGTAGTGTAGTGTGTTGCGTGGACCTCACCCATCAAAGGTGGTAGTGTAGTGTGTTGCGTGGACCTCACCCATCAGAGGTGGTAGTGTAGTGTGTTGTGTGGACCTCACCCATCAGAGGTGGTAGTGTAGTGTGTTGTGTGGACCTCACCCATCAGAGGTGGTAGTGTAGTGTGTTGTGTGGACCTCACCCATCAGAGGTGGTAGTGTAGTGTGTTGTGTGGACCTCATCCATCAGAGGTGGTAGTGCAGTGTGTTGCGTGGACCTTACCCATCAGAGGTGGTAGTGTAGTGTGTTGCGTGGACCTTACCCATCAGAGGTGGTAGCGTAGTGTGTTGCGTGGACCTTACCCATCAGAGGTGGTAGTGTAGTGTGTTGCGTGGACCTTACCCATCAGAGGTGGTAGTGTAGTGTGTTGTGTGGACCTCACCCATCAAAGGTGGTAGTGTAGTGTGTTGTGTGGACCTCACCCATCAGAGGTGGTAGTGTAGTGTGTTGTGTGGACCTCACCCATCAGAGGTGGTAGTGCAGTGTGTTGCGTGGACTTCACCCATCATAGGTGGTAGTGTAGTGTGTTGTGTGGACCTCACCAATCAGAGGTGGTAGTGTAGTGTGTTGCGTGGACCTCACCCATCAGAGGTGGTAGTGTAGTGTGTTGCGTGGACCTCACCCATCAGAGGTGGTAGTGTAGTGTGTTGTGTGGACCTCACCCATCAGAGGTGGTAGTGTAGTGTGTTGTGTGGACCTCATCCATCAGAGGTGGTAGTGTAGTGTGTTGCGTGGACCTCATCCATCAGAGGTGGTAGTGTAGTGTGTTGCGTGGACCTTACCCATCAGAGGTGGTAGTGTAGTGTGTTGCGTGGACCTCACCCATCAGAGGTGGTAGTGCAGTGTGTTGCATGGACCTCACCCATCAGAGGTGGAAGCATAGTGTGTTGTGTGGTTACATTTTGATAGCTTTTTCCTTCAGCCTGACTTGTAGTATCGAACATTAAAGGGGTACTAGATGTATTTTTGAATGGCGCCATTCAACTTACCATTCAATGTACTGGGAAAAAAAAATCTGAGTGCAGTGTAATTGTAAAAATAAAAAACAAAAACTAAAACAAAAAAAAACAACCCCGCCCCACAATTCTGCAGTTGTTTGTTGTTGTTTTTTTGTCAATACGATTGTTCAGGTCAGTACCATTATAACCATAGCAAAAAAAAAAAAAAATTGAAAATTTGTAAAAATCACTTGCGTCACCATTTTCATCTTTTGGTTGTTGAAGTTGTGTTAGGGCTTCTTTTTTGTGTGGCGAGTCAACATTTTTATTTATACCATTTTAGGTATACATATGGCAATGTGATAACTTTTGATTGATTTTTTTTGTAGCGTTGCGGTGATTTAAAAAAAATTAATAAATGAAATACGCAATTCTGGAGTATTTCTGTTTACCTATCGGGTTAGCTCAGTGAAACCTATGTTTTAATAATTAAAGCCGGTGTTCATTTTAGAGTTTCCAGTCCAGTGGGTGGCCCTATCAGTGATTGTACATACTGAGACCGCTGTCAATTACGTTCAGTCACTGCCAGAACTGGCAGCTGGACTGAAAATTCCAGAAAGAGCCAAAGTTTAAATGACAAAAGTTATACTGCTCTTTTCTCACAAACCTATGTATCAATCTGCTCAGCTCCCTCTGCTCTATTAACATGGTCCCTACAGATTGAACTGCATCTTCAAGGTGACAAGTACTCTTTAAAACATTAACAGTTGCCAGCAGAGCCTGGCTCTGTTCACTGATGTTAGGGGCAGATGATGGCTGCACAATACAACCATCATCTTCCAGGAAAGATGCAGTACCCTTAATAGTACTGCAAATGTTAGAAAAGGGTTAAAGGTTGCAGCAGAAATGTCCCAGCACTGCAGTGGGACGTCACAGTGGTGCAGATGTAAACTGCACGACCGCTGAGGTCACCACTCAGTTAAATTAAAAAAAAAGTGATAACATTTATTCACATGCCCCATACAAATGCAACGTTTCAACTCATGCAAAGGTCTTGCACAATGTTAATTTTCAAGTCACGTAAATGTACCATTTCTTGCAGCAGCTCGACAACTTGTTGAATGCAGTCGTTTACATCACAAGAATCAGTTTTTAATACCAACTCTGGTGCTTCCGGCTTCTCATATTCAGCATCAATACCTGTAAAACCTAAAATTGAATGCAGAGAAAAACAAATGAAGAATATTTTCCTGAATATGAGAAACAAGTCTACATCTTTTAATCTTAAAGAAGCCCTGCTCCCATCAAAATTTGTATTCTCTTACTATACTGCAGTCACCATGTTATATAGCACAGTGTACTTACAATTGCTCATTTTGCCCTTCTACCCAGCTAATTCTTCTCTCCGCTCTATGTAGAAACAGGAAGTGTCTTGTCCCTACAGAAATCATTCCCATCCAATTCCTGACACAGCTGATCTGCTCCTTCCCCTTCCGGGGACTTTTGCAGTGACTCATGAGTCATACAGGCTAAATTGACCTCCTGTTTCTACATAAAGCTATTTTTTTATGTCTTGATACTTTTGCACACTAAGAATAATTTTGTAGAAATTGTTCTTTGCATACGTTTTGATCATGTTTTACTCCACTTTTTAAGCAGCAGTATGATGAGAAAACAGCACTTTGTGTTTTTTTTTTCCCCCACTTTAAATACTGTGACAACAGTAAAATTAGTTTGCATCATTCCAGGAGCAATAACACAAAATGTGTAATTTTTTTATATGAAAAAAAGGAGATTTTATATGCATAATATTGTTCGGTTATTTTTCTTGCTTTTATATTTTTATCAATTTTATTTTTGTACTTGGGACTTGAACATTTTATTGTATGATTTCACTTCTAATACCATGCACTACGTATATATTGCAAGCTATTAGACCTATCAGTTTTACACTGTCAATGCCTGTTAGACCCTGCTAATGGCAGGCCAACCCGGATCGCACACCTCAACCATGCCACGGTGGAGGGGTCAATGTGGTACAGAGGGAGAACCCACCCACTCTCTCTCACAACCTTTTACAAACTGCGTTCACACATGATCGTGTCATTTATAAAGTTAAACCTATAGTGACAGCACTGGCACCGGCCCTGGCTGTTACTGCAAAGGCTCAGCTGTCGGTTAAGGTTTACCCGAGCTCTTGCAGTGATTGTGCCGAGCCCAGCTATCGGTATGTCCATTTGAGGGAAAAGCTAGGAATAATGGACATACCAGTATGTCCTACGTCAAAGGGGTTAACCAAAGTAACACATCCATCAAATGGACCAGAAAAAGTTAAACAGAAATTTGTAGCAATGTTTGAGTTAATAGATATAAAGGTTATTTCATATTGGTTAACACAAGAAGTATTTTGTTAAGAAAAAAAAAAGTTTTACTTAATAAATCACAGCACGTTTTTAATGCTTCCAAAAGGAGTCACTAATGCTATCACATCCTTGCGAAGAAATCTGGAGTTATAAGGTTTCCAGATGAAGCTTTACCTTTGATTTCCCCAGCTCTTGCCATTTTATACAGGCCTTTGACATCTCGCTGTTCACAAACATACAGAGGGGCATCCACAAACACTTCATAAAACGGCAGACTAGCGGCCTCGTGAATTTGCCGGGCATTGTTTCGATCCTGAATAAAGCAAAAACAAGCAAGAGAGTTAATAAGCTATTGGGGTCTTTATAAATACCAGGCAGACCTTCAAAGTTACAGAAAAAAAAATGAAATCTTTGCTGTTAAAAACGTCAAACATAGAAAAAAAATGCAGGGGTGGGCAATTAATTTTCCCAAGTGGCCACATAAAAGACCATGACTGTTGTGGAGTGCTGAACCAGTAGGCTGAAATTAATTCTGCTCAATATTAATATGAACATATTAATTATAATTATTTACATGAATATTAATTTTTCACTTAATATTGAGCAGCATTAAGTACAATCCCCTATATACAGTAAAAGCCCCCACATAGCCTCCTACATTCAGTAGGAGCCCCCACATAGCCTCCTACATTCAGTAGGAGCCCCCACATAGCCTCCTTCATTCAGTAGGAGGCCCTACATAGCCTCCTACAGTCAGTATGAGCCACCATATAGCCTCTGATATACATCATGTGCACCACATAGTCTCATATAAAGCATGTACCACACATAGCCTCACTATATATCAGTATGAGCCCCCCACCTAGCCTCCTATATAGAGTATGAACTCCTCACATAGGCTCAATATATACAGTGTTTGCCCCACATGGCCTCCTATATACATACAAATAACCCACATGAAAAAAACAAAAATGCAGCGACACGATGAAATGACGTCATCGAGTCTGCTGACACACACTGATTGGTGGAAGATGGACCTAGTGGCCCTGTCTTCCACCAATGTATTCACCACTGTCTGCATCCTCAGAATGCAGATAGCAGTGACAACAGGCGGCGGCGAATGGACGGCGGACGGGGGAGGGCATGGTGTTTTCAGCCGTTCAACCCCAGAAACCGACTGCTAAGGCTCAATACTATCAGGCAGTATGCTAGAAGATGCCAATAGAGCCCTTGCATCAATGCCTACCACTACCATAACTCAAAAACAACAGAAGAATGTGCCCCCTCGGAAAAGAAGATCAAGGTGACAGAGAAATTACCCAACTAACAAAAGTACAGAAGGGTGTAAAGATCAAATTGGACAAGTATAACGGCCTAACTCCACTTGAAGCTCTTGAGACTGGTTAACAGAGGTTTACAGCACTTGCTGCAAGATTAACCCCTTAGTGACAGAGCCAATTTGGTATTTAACCCCTCACTGCCATCCAACGTACTATACAGTCCATGTGACCTGGCACAATTTGACCATGGACGGTATAGTAAGTCATAGCGATTGGCTGCGCTCACGGGGACAGTGCGGCCGGGTGTCAGCTGATTCTTACAGCGGACACCCGACACTAGGTGCCAGGAGTAGTCACATACCGCTCACGACACTTTAAGCCCCGAAATACTGCGATCTAACAAGATCGCAGCTTTCAGGAGCCGGCACAGGGGCTGACAGTTCCTCTGCCTTTGGATTGGAGACCCTGCGGCGTGACGCGGAGTCCCGATCGTTCCCATGGTGAGCCGGATGTCGTCATGACAACATCCGGTTCACCGGAGCTAAGTAAACTTGCTGATCATGCGCAGTGCATGATCAGCAAGTCCTCTCTATCAGTGCAGCGCTGATAGTTTCTATAGCATGCAGATGCTGCCTCATCTGCATGCTATAGAAGTGATCAGCCTGCAAAAACTGTCCCATAGTGGGACTAAAGGGTATGCCACACTAAACAACATCGCTAACGGGATCGCTAAAAAACTTCACTATTTAGCGATCCCGTTAGCGATGTTGTTGTGTGCGGCATCTGCCAGCGACGAGCTTCCTGCTGTGATCTCGCTCGTCGCTGGAATCGTTCCGGACCCTATTTTCGTCGCTGGCGCCCCGCTGGTAAGTATCTAATCGCTGAGTGTGGCACCTTTTTTAGCGATTTAGCGGTACTTTTGTACCGCTAAAGTCGTTAAGGAGATCGCTAACCGCGATAGCGTCCTAACGACATCGCTAAAATAGGTAGCTACTAGCGATATAGAAACAATCCCGCTAGCGATCTCATTAGTATGCGACGCTAACGAGATCGCTAGCGGGATTGTGTAGTGTGGCAGTACCTTAAGTAAAAAAGTTAGGAAAAAGTAAAAAAAACAAAAAACAAAAAACAAAACTTTAAATAGTTGTAAAAATATTAAAAAAAATCAAAAATAAAAAAATCTATTTATATTCTATCTTAAAAAAATTTGAATAATATATATATATATATATATATATATATATATATATATATATATATATAAACAATAAAAGTCACATATTTGGTATCGCCGCGTCCGCAACGACCCGACCTATAAAACTGTCCCACTAGTTAACTCCTTTAGTGAACACCATAAAAAAAATGGCAAAAAACAATGCTTTGCCATCATACCGCCGAACAAAAAGTGGAATAACACGCGATCAAAAAGACGGAAATAAGTAACCGTGGTACCGCTGAAAACGTCATCTTGTCCCGCAAAAAAACAGCCACAAAAAAAAGAAAAGTTATAGCTTTCAAAATAAAGTGATGCAAAAACAATTATTTTACTATAAAATATTTTTTATTGTATAAAAGCGCCGAAATATAAAAAAAACTATATAAATGAGGTATCACTGTAATCATACTGACCCAAAGAATAAAACGGTCTTATCAATTTTACCACACACAGAACGGTATAAACCCCCCAAAAAGAAATTCATGAATTGCTGGGTTTTGCTCATTCTGTCTTCCAAAAATCGGAATAGAAAGTGATCAAAAAAGGTCATAGACCCGAAAATGGTACCAATAAAAACGTCAACTTGTCCCGCAAAAAACAAGACCTCACATGTCTCTGTGGGGCAAAATATGGAAAAATTATAGCTCTCAAAATGCGTCTTTTAGCGTGACAGCTGTCAAACATAAAAACATTAGTTTTCAACCTGGACGGTGCCAAGATGCGACCGTCCACGCCGAGAACCACTGATGAATGAGCTGCTGGGAACGCAGCGTCAGTATCCGATGGGTGACGTCATAGAGGTTACCTCCGGTCACTGGGATCCGTTCCCAGCCGGGCTGAGGTGAGATCTCCGCTAGCACCGTGAGCGCTCACGGTGTTAGCGGGGATCTCACTGAAGTCACCGCCGTTACATCCGGTCACTGGGCACTGTTCCCAGCCGGGCTGAGCTGCGGTGAGATCCAGGGTCACTTATAAAATTCCCATACCAGGAAACAGCAGATTAGTTCCTAAAAGGGAGCAATTGTTGGGCATTGCCACTGTTAAGGCACATCTAGATAAGTTCCTTGAGGGGTCTACTTTCAAAAATGGGGTCATTTTTGGGGCATTTCCACTGTTTAGGCACATCGGGGGCTCTCCAAACGCGACATGACGTTTGCAGACTATTCCATCAAAGTCTACATTCCAAAACATCACTACTTCCCTTCCGAGCTCTGCCATGCGCCCAAACAGTAGTTTTCTCCCACATATGGGGTACCAGCGTACTCAGGACAAATTGGACAACAACTTATGGGGTCCAATCTCTCCTGTTACTCTTGGGAAAATAAAAAATTGGGGGCTAAAAAATCATGTTTGTTTTTTTTCACGGCCGGGCATTATAAACTTTATTGAAACACTTGGGGGTTCAAAGTTCTCACCACACATCTAGATAAGTTCCTTAGGGGGTCTAGTTTCCAAAATGGGTTCACTTGTGGGGCGTTTCCACTGTTTAGGCACATCAGGGGCTCTCCAAACGCGACATGGTGTCCAATCTCAATTCCAGCCAATTTTGCGTTGAAAAAGTCAAAAGGCACCCCTTCCCTTCTGAGCACTGCCATGTGCCCAGTGGCTTGCCTCCGCATATGGGCTATCAGTGTACTCAGGACAAATTGCACACTTTTGGGGTCCAATTTATTCTGTTACCCTTGGGAAAATAAAAAAATTTAGATCTGAAGTAAATTTTTTGTGAAAAAGTTAAATGTTCATTTTTTTGTAAATATTCCAAAAATTCCTGTGAAGCACCTGAAGGTGTTATGATTTGGTAGCTGAGGAGAGCAGACAAAAACGGCAATACACCAGAGAGGTTGGAATCTACTGGATTGCAGTACCCTGACTAACCACCACAACTAAAGGCAGCCGTGGAGCGTTCCTAAGTTGGTCCTAGTCGCCTCCTCACAGCCTGAGAGGTTAACTACACCCAAAGATAGAAAGAGGAAAGCTATCTGCCCCGGAGCAGATCCCCAAAGAACATAGGAAGCCCCCAAACATGTAATGGCGGTTAGACAAGAGGAAATACAGACACAGACAGAAAATAGTATGAGCAAACGTTGGGGCCCAATCTTCCTAGAAAGAAAAGGATAGGAAGGACACTTACTGCAATCCAAAAAACCCTAAAAAATACCAACTCTACTAATTGCAAAAACACCTGAGATCACACGACCTCTACCACCTAAATTAGTTCTCTGGTGTAACAAAACTAAGCAGCAGTCATTGAAAAAACTGGAAAAGGCAAATGAACAAATAACAGTGGCTCAGATAAACTGAGAGGAGCACAAGCCCCGGAAGGGACCTGGCTGACCTCCACAGAAGTGCAGAGAACAATGCAAAAAGCAAGCACAAAAATAAAAGCAGAAAATATCTTACCTGATAGCAGAAGATGCAGGCAAGAGTCAGCAAGCTTCAAAGTGAACCAGGAACCACAGTTGAGACAAGAACAATTGATCACCGGCAACCCTGATGGGAGGGAACCTCCCTTATATAAGACCAGTCTGTAACTCCTGATTGCCAATCTTCATTGAATGGTTCAGTACTGTTTGTAACCACCAGAGGGAGCTTCTGCTCAGAATTCATTTCTAACACATTCACAACAGTACCCCCCCCTTGAGGAGGGGTCACCGAACCCTCATTTGGGCAACCAGGTCCATCAGGATGAGCTCTGTGATACGCACGGATCAGTCTCCTAGCATGGATGTCCGAAGCAAACACCCAAGAATTGTCCTCCTGATCATAACCTCTCCACTTAACCAAATACTGGAGTTTCCGTCTAGAAAAACGAGAATCCAATATTTTCTCAACCACATACTCCAGATTGCCCTCAACCAAAACAGGGTCAGGAGGCGCAGCCATAGGAACCACTGGCTCGACAAACCTCTTCAATAAGGACTTGTGGAACACGTTATGGATCTTAAATGTCCCTGGAAGAAGTAACCGAAAGGAAACAGGATTAAGAATCTCCATGATCTTATAAGGTCCAATGAACCTAGGCTTAAACTTAGGAGATGCAACTCTCATAGGGATATTTCTTGAGGACAACCAGACCAAGTCCCCCAAGTCAAACCGAGGACCATCAGTCCTATGCCGGTTGGCAAACCGCTGGGCCCTCTCCTGAGAGAGGGACAACCTCTCCACTACCTGGTCCCAAATCTGCTGCATACGCTCCACAACAGAGTCAACACCTGGACAGACAGAAGCCTCCGTCTGTCCCGAAGAAAGTCGAGGGTGAAACCCAAAATTGCAGAAAAATGGAGACATCAAAGTGGCAGAGCTAGCCCTATTATTAAGAGCAGACTCAGCCAAAGGCAAAAAAGAGACCCAGTCATCTTGATCAGCAGACACAAAGCATCTCAGATAAGTCTCCAATGTCTGGTTTGTTCTCTCAGTTTGTCCATTGGTCTGAGGATGAAAAGCCGAGGAGAAAGACAATTGAACACCAAGTTTAAAACAAAAAGTCCTCCAAAATCTGGAAACAAACTGGACTCCTCTGTCAGACACAATGTTCTCAGGAATGCCATGTAACCAAACCACGTGCTAAAGGAACAAAGGCACCAATTCGGAGGAGGAAGGCAACTTAGGTAATGGCACAAGATGTATCATTTGGAAAACCTATCACAAATCACCCAGATAACGGTCATTCTCTGAGAAACAGGGAGGTCGGAAATGAAATCCATAGAGATATGGGTCCATGGTCTCTTGGGCACAGGCAATGGCATCAACAAACCACTAGAGCGAGAGCAAGGCTTGGAGCGAGAGCAAGTCCCGCAGGACTGCACAAATTCCCTGACGTCACGAGACAAAGTAGGCCACCAAAAGGACCGACTAACCAAGTCTCTGGTACCAAAAATTCCGGGATGACCGGCCAACGTGGAACAATGAATCTCAGACATCACACTCTTCTTCCACCGGTCCGGGACAAACAATTTCCCAAAAGGGCAGCGCTCGGGTTTATCCTACTGACACCCTTCCAGAGCCAGTCTCAAATTGGGAGAGATGGCGGAAAGAACTACACCCTCTTTCAAAATAACAGCAGGATCAGATAACTCAGGAGAGTCCGCAAGGAAACTCCTCGAAAGGGCATCCGCCTTAACATTCTTAGTGCCAGGAAGAAAGGAAACCACAAAATTAAAACGTGTGAAAAACAAGGCCCACCTGGCCTGTCTAGGATTGAGTCGCTTGGCAGATTCCAGATAAACCAGATTCTTATGGTCCGTAAGGACCACCACCTGATGTTTGGCTCCCTCCAGCCAATGTCTCCACTCTTCAAAAGCCCACTTCATGGCCAACAACTCCCGATTACCCACGTCATAATTACGTTCAGTTGGAGAAAATTTTCGAGAGAAAAAGGCACAAGGGTTACTTTTAGAGGTCTCTGGATCTCTTTGGGACAAAACGGCACCTGCCCCAATTTCAGAGGCATCAACCTCCACCTGAAATGGCAGAGAAACATCAGGCTGCCGTAGAACAGGAGCAGAAGTGAATCTCTGCTTAAGTTCCTGAAACGCAGAGACTGCCTCAGGAGGCCAATTCACCACATCAGAACCCTTTTTGGTCAAATCAGTCAATGGTTTAACAATAACAGAGAAATTACCAATAAATTTACGATAAAAATTGGCAAAGCCCAAGAATCTCTGAAGAGCCTTTAATGAAGTAGGTTGGACCCAATCACAGATGGCCTGAAACTTGACCGGGACCATTTCAATAACAGATGGGGACAAAATGAATCCCAGAAATGAGATCCTCTGTACGCCAAAAAGACACTTTGATCCCTTCACATACAGAGCATTCTCTCTCAAAATCTGGAACACAGTCCGAACATGTTTCACATGAGAGTCCCAGTCATTGGAAAAAATCAAGATATCCAAATAAACAATCAGAAATTTATCCACAAAATCCCTGAAAATGTCATTCATGAAGGACTGGAAGACGGAAGGAGCATTAGTGAGCCCAAAGGGCATTACTAGGTACTCAAAATGCCCCTCTGGGGTATTAAATGCCAGTCTTCCATTCATCCCCGTGCTTAATGCGAATAAGGTTATACGCCCCCTGAGGTCAAGCTTGGTAAACCAAGTAGCACTTTTCACCCTGGAAAACAGGTCAGAAATCAAGGGTAACGGATATTGATATTTCACAGTGATATTGTTCAAGAGACGATAATCAATACACGGCCTTAATGAACCATCCTTTTTGGCCACAAAGAAAACACCGGCACCCAATGGTGAAGAGGATGGTCTGATATGACCCTTCTCCAATGACTCCTTGATATAAGACCGCATAGCGTCATGTTCAGGTACAGACAAGTTAAAAAGGCGACCTTTAGGGAATTTACTACCAGGCACTAATTCAATAGCGCAGTCGTAGCTCCTATGGGGGGGCAAGGATGCAGATTTACTTTCGCTAAACACATCAGAAAAATCAGTCAAAAAGTCAGGAACATCCTGAGCCTGGGAGAGGCAGAAAAAACAGGAGAGTTGGCATTAATACATTGGCAGCCCCAACTGGTTACAGACACAGATTTCCAATCCAAAACAGGATTATGAGACTGTAACCAAGGGAAACCTAGTACGATAATGTCATGCAGATTATACAGCACCAAAAATTTGCAACTCTCCTGATGATCAGGTTCAACCCTCATTATCACCTGAGTAGAGAACTGGGGTTTCTTCTCAGCCAAAGGGGTAGAATCAATCCCCAGTAGGGGAATAGACTTCCGTAGGGTTATCAAGAGAAACCCACAACATTTAGCAAAATCAAAATCCATCAGGTTAATAGCTGCTCCCGAATCAACAAAAGCCTGAGCAGAAAATGTGGACAGGGAGCAAATCAGGGTAACAGTCAACAGAAATTTAGTCTGAACACTACCCAAGACAACTGAGCGTGCAAAGCGTCTTGCCCGCTTAGGGCAGACTGAAATAGCATGAGAGGCGTCACCACAGTAGAAACATAACCCATTGCATTTTCGAAACTCATGACGCTGTGCCCCAGAAGCCACTCTATCACACTGCATGGGTTCAGAAGCTGGTTCACAAGGCAACACTATTCCACGCATACCTCTACGCTCACGCAAACGTCTGTCAATTTGAATCGCTAATGACATAGAATCATTGAGACCAGAGGGAGCAGGGAAACCCACCATAACATCTTTTACATTCTCTGACAGACCCTTCCAAAAAGGGCTGCCAAAGCATCATCATTCCATTTGGTCAAGACTGCCCACTTTCGGAATTTCTGACAATATAACTCAGCGTCCTCAAGCCCCTGATTTAATGCCAACAAGGTTTTCTCAGCTTGATCAGTGACATTAGGTTCATCGTACAATAACCCCAGAGCCAGAAAAAATGCATCAACATTACTCAAAACAGGATCCCCAGGTGTCAGGGAAAAAGCCCAATCCTGAGGATCGCCGCGCAGGAGAGAGATGACAATTTGAACCTGCTGTGCTGCGTTCCCTGAGGACTTAGGTTTTAAGGCAAAAAACAACTTACAGTTATTTTTGAAATTCAGAAATTTAGCTCGATCCCCCAAAAACAAATCTGGCATGGGGATCCTAGGTTCCACAACAGGCAACCCTGCAAGATAGGTAGCAATACTCCGAACTTCAGTGGCAAGCTGATCCACACGGCCAGACAACTGTGCAAACTCCACTGAGAGAAAAAAAAAAATCTTCAGCACCCAGAGAAAAAGAGGGAAAAAAAATGCAACAGAGAAAAAAAAAAAATCTCTGACAACTCAGACAACTTTTTTTTTTTTTTTACACTATTTTTCCCTTCTGTGAGTACCATATAATTTTCAGTTTTGGCCGGTGATACTGTTATGATTTGGTAGCTGAGGAGAGCAGGCAAAAACGGAAATACACCAGAGAGGTTGGAATCTACTGGATTGCAGTACCCTGACTAACCACCACAACTAAAGGCAGCCGTGGAGCGTTCCTAAGTTGGTCCTAGACGCCTCCTCACAGCCTGAGAGGTTAACTACACCCAAAGATAGAAAGAGGAAAGCTATCTGCCCCGGAGCAGATCCCCAAAGAACATAGGAAGCCCCCAAACATGTAATGGCAGTTAGACAAGAGGAAATACAGACACAGACAGAAAATAGTATGAGCAAACGTTGGGGCCCAATCTTCCTAGAAAGAAAAGGATAGGAAGGACACTTACTGCAATCTAAAAAACCCTAAAAAATACCAACTCTACTAATTGCAAAAACACCTGAGATCACACGACCTCTACCACCTAAATTAGTTCTCTGGTGTAACAAAACTAAGCAGCAGTCACTGAAAAAACTGGAAAAGGCAAATGAACAAATAACAGTGGCTCAGATAAACTGAGAGGAGCACAAGCCCCCGGAGGGGACCTGGCTGACCTCCTCAGAAGTGCAGAGAACAATGCAAAAAGCAAGCACAAAAATAAAAGCAGAAAATATCTTATCTGATAGCAGAAGATGCAGGCAAGAGTCAGCAAGCTTCAAAGTGAACCAGGAACCACAGTTGAGACAAGAACAATTGATCACCGGCAACCCTGATGGGAGGGAACCTCCATTATATAAGACCAGTCTGTAACTCCTGATTGCCAATCTTCACAATCTTCATTGAATGGTTCAGTACTGTTTGTAACCACCAGAGGGAGCTTCTGCTCAGAATTCATTTCTAACACATTCACAACATGAAGGCTTAATAAACTTCTTGAATATGGTTTTGAGCACCTTGAGGGATGCAGTTTTTAAAATGGTGTCACTTTTGGGTATCTTCTATCATAAAGGCCCCTTAAAGTGACTTCAAATGTGATGTGGTCCGTAAAAAAAAAAAAAATATGGTGTTGTAAAAATGAGAAATCGCTGGTCAACTTTTAACCCTCATAACATCCTAACAAAAAAAAATTTGATTCCAAAATTGTGCTGATGTAAAGTAAAGTAGACTTGTGGGAAATGTTACTTATTAAGTATTTTGTGTGAAATATCTGTGTGCTTTAACCCCTTCATGACCCAGCCTATTTTGACCTAAATGACCTGGCCATTTTTTGCAATTCTGACCAGTGTCCCTTTATGAGGTAATAACTCAGGAACGCTTCAACGGATCCTAGCGATTCTGAGATTGTTTTTTCGTGACATATTGGGCTTCATGTTAGTGGTAAATTTAGGTCGATAATTTTTGCGTTTATTTGTGAAAAAAATGGAACTTTGGCCAAAATTTTGAAAATTTCGCAATTTTCAAATTTTGAATTTTTATTCTGTTAAACCAGAGAGTTATGTGACACAAAATAGTTAATAAATAACATTTCCCACATGTCTACTTTACAACAGCACAATTTTGGGAACAACATTTTTTTTTGTTAGGAAGTTATAAAGGGTTAAAAGTTGACCAGCGATTTCTCATTTTTACAGCAAAATTTTCAAAACCATTTTTTTTAGGGACCACCTCACATTTGAAGTCACTTTGAGGGGTCTATATGGTAGAAAATACCCAAAAGTGACACCATTATAAAAACTGCACCCCTCAAGCTACTCAAAACTACATTCAAGAAGATTATTAACCCTTCAGGTGCTTCACAGGAACTAAAGCAACGTGGAAGGAAAAAATGGACATTTTCATTTTTCCAACAAAATTTTTCTTTTAGAATCAATTTTTTCATTTTTGCATGGGCAACAGGATAAAATGGACCCTAAAATTTGTTGGGCAATTTCTCCTGAGTACACAGATACCTCATATGTGGTCATAAACCACTGTTTGGGCGCACGGCAGGGCTCAGAAGGGAAGGAGCGCCATTTGACTTTTTGAATGGAAAATATGCTGGAATATTTAGCGGATGCCATGTCGCATTTGGAGAGTCCCTGTGTGCCTAAACATTGGAGCTCCCCACAAGTGACCCCATTTTGGAAACTAGACCCCCCAAGGAACTTATCTAGATGCAGAGTGAGCACTTTGAACCCCCAAGTGCTTCACAAATTGATCCGTAAAAAAAAGAAAGTACTTTTTTTTTCACAAAAATTTTCTTTTAGCCTCAGTTTTTTCATTTTCACATGGGCAACAGTATAAATTGGATCCTAAAATTTGTTGGGCAATTTCTCCTGAGTACACAGATACCTCATATGTGGTCATAAACCACTGTTTGGGCGCACGGCAGGGCTCAGAAGGGAAGGAGCGCCATTTGACTTTTTGAATGGAAAATTAGCTCCAGTCGTTAGCGGACACCATGTCATGTTTGGAGAGCCCCTGTATGCCTAAACTTTGGAGCTCCCCCACAAATGACCCTATTTTGGAGACTAGACCCCCTAAGAAACTTATGCAGATGCACAGTGAGCACTTTGAACCCCCAGGTGCTTCACAAAAGATTATAACGCAGAGCCGTGAAAATAAAAAATCATTTTTTTTTCTCAAAAAATGATTATTTAGCCCATATTTTTTATTTTCACAATGGTTACAGGAGAAATTGGACCCCAAAAGTTGTTGTCTAATTTGTCCTAAGTATGCTAGTACCTCACATGTGGGGGAGAACCACTGTTTGTGCACACGTCAGGGCTTGGAAAGGATGTAGTGACGCTTTGAAATGCCGACTTGATGGAATGGTCTGCGGGCGGGCAGAGCCCCTGTGATGTGCCTAAACAGTAGAAACCCCCACAAGTGACCACATTTTGTAAACTAGACCCCTCAAGGAACTTAACTAGATGTGTGGTGAGCACCTTGAACCCCACGTGCTTCACAGAAGTTTGTAATGCAGAGCCGTGAAAATAAAAAATCATTTTTTTCCTCAAAAACTGATTTTTTTAACCCGCAATTTTTTATTTTCACAAGGGTAACAGGAGAAATTGGACCACAAAAGTTGTTGTACAGTTTGTCCTGAGTACACTGGTACCCCATATGTGGGGGGGAACCACTGTTTTGGCGCATGGGAGAGCACAGAAGGGAAGGAGCGCCATTTTGGAATGCAGACTTGATGGAATGTTCTGTGGGCGTCATGTTGCCTTTGCAGAGCCCCTGATGTGCCTAAACAGTAGAAACCCCCCACAAGTGACCCCATTTTGGAAACTAGACCCCCAAGGAGCTTATCTAGATGTGTAGTGAGCACTTTGAACCCCCAAGGGCTACACAGAAGTTTATAACGCCGGGCCATGAAAATAAAAAAATCATATTTTTTCCACAAACATGATCTTTTAGTCCCCAATTTTTTTATTTTCCAAGGGTAACAGGAGAAATTAGACCTCAAAAGTTGTTGTCCAATTTGTCCTGAGTACGCTGATATCCCATATGTGGGGAGAAAACTACTGTATGGGCACACTTCGGGGCTCGGAAGGGAAGTAGTGACGTTTTGAAATGCCGACTTGATGGAATGGTCTGCGGGCGTCATGTTACGTTTGCAGAGTCCCTGATGTGCCTAAACAGTATAAACTCCCCACAAGTGACCCATTTTGGAAACTAGACCCCGCAAGGAACTTATCTAGATGTGTGGTGAGCACTTTGAACCCCAAGTTCTTCACAGAAGTTTATAACGCAGAGCCGTGAAAATAAAAAATCATTTTTTTTCCACAAAAATAACTTTTTTAGTCCCCAATTTTTTTTTCCAACAGTAACAGGAGAAATTAGACCCCAAAGTTGTTGTGCAATTTTTCCCGAGTACGCTGATACCCCATATGTGGGGGTAAACCACTGTTTGGGCACACGTCGGGGCTTGGAATAAAGGGAGCACTGTTTGACTTTTTGAACGCAAAATTTGCAGGAATCAATGGTGGCGCCATGTCGCGTATGGAGACCCCTGATGTACCTAAATAGTGGAAACCCCTCAATTCTAACTCCAACCCTAACCCCAACACACCCCTAACCCCAACCCTAACCCCTACACACCCCTAACCCTAATACAAACCCTAACCATAACCCTAACCCCAACACACCCCTAACCCTAATCCCAACTCTAACCATAAACCTAACCACAAGCCTAACCCTAATCACAACCCTAACCCCAAAACACCTCTAACGCTTATCCCAACCCTAATTCCAACCCTAACCCTAATTCCAACCCTAACCCTAATTCCAACCCTAACCCTAATTCCAACCCTTACCCTAGTTCTAACCTAACCCTAGTTCTAACCTAAGGCTGGGTTCATATTGCGTTTTACCAGCCCGTTCAACACGTAGCGTTGACGGGCTGGTAACGGTATAGCATAACGCGATCGCGTTATGCTATACCCGCTAGTGCAGAGGAATCAGCGATGATTCATCTGTGCTAGCGGTGATGGAGCCCAGACGCTGCAGCCTGCGTCCAAGGCTCCGTCACTGAATGACGACACGTCGCGAACGCATGCCGCTTCATGGCATGCGTTGCGATGCGCACACAAATGGGGTGAATGGCAGCGTTAACGGACTGCGTTACACCGCGTTATACCGCGGTGAAACGCAGTCCGTCTAACGGACTGCCATAATCCAATATGAACCCAGCCTGACCCTAAGGCCCCGTGCACACGTTGCGGATTCACTTGCGGATTTTTCTAAAATCCGCAGGTAAAACGACCTGCCTTTTACCTGCGTATTTAGCGCGGATTTGCTGCGGTTTTTCTCTGCGGTTTTACGCCTATAATGGAATAGGTGTAAAATCGCTGCGGAATCCCCACAAAGAATTGACATGCTGCGGATTTAAAACCGCAGCAAATCTGCGCTGAAAAATCTGCAGCATGTGCACAGCGTTTTTTTTTACCATGTATTTGCATTGTACTGTACATGGTTTCTGGATCTGCTGTGGATCCGCAGCAAATCCGCTGCGGATCCGCAGCTAAATCAGCTGCGGATCAGCAGCGAAATCAGCTGCGGATTAGCAGCGAAATCCGCTGCGGATCAGCAGCGAAATCAGCTGCGGATCAGCAGCGAAATCAGCTGCGGATCAGCAGCGAAATCAGCTGCGGATCAGCAGTAAAATCCGCTGCTGATCCGCAGCTGATTTCGCTGCTGATCCGCTGCTGATTCCGCTGCTGATTTCGCTGCTGATTCCTGCTGTGAAAAATCAGCGCGGATCACGCTGCGGATTAGCAGCGAAATCAGCTGCGGAGGATCAGCAGCGAAATCCGCTGCGGATCAGCAGCGAAATCCGCTACGGATCAGCAGCGAAATCCGCTACGGATCAGCAGCGAAATCCGCTACGGATCAGCAGCGAAATCCGCTGCGGATCAGCAGCGAAATCCGCTGCGGATCAGCAGCGAAATCAGCTGCGGATCAGCAGCGAAATCAGCTGCGGATCCGCAGCAAAATCCGCAACGTGTGCACAGGGCCTAATAGGAAAAAAAAAAAAATTCTTTATTATTTGTCCCTACCTATGACAGGGGGGTTCACTACTTTTTTTTATTTTGATCACTGTGACAGTTTATCACAGTGATCAAAATAAATTTGACTATGCAGGGCGGTGGCGCGCCGATCGCCGTCGTGAATCCGTGTGGGGGGGTCAGGGCTCGGTGTCCAGCCATGGCCGATGCTATTGCAGCATCGGCCATGGCTGGATTGTAATATTTCACCAGTTATATTGGTGAAATATTACAGATTGCTCTGATTGGCTGTTTCACTTTTAACAGCCAATCAGAGCGATCGTGGCCACGGGGGGGTTAAGCCAACCCCCCTGTGGTGAAGCACAAAGGGTCCTGTGCCGGCGGGTCGGGTGACCTTTCAGTAACCCCGGTCACCCGACCCGCAGGGACGCGATCCTTTCATGACGCCACATAGGCGTCATGGGTCGGATTGGCACTGACTTTCATGACACCTACGTGGCGTCATGGGTCGGGAAGGGGTTAAGGACATGAAAATTCACAGTTCGAAAATTGCGAAATTTGCTAAATTTTTGCCAAATTTCTGTTTTTTTCACAAATAAACGCAAGTCATATCAAAGAAATTTTATCACTATCTTGAAGTACAATATGTCACGAGAAAACAATGTCAGAATCATCCGGCTCCATGGAAGCATTCCAGAGTTATTACCTCATAAAGGGACAGTGGTCAGAATTGTTAAAATTGGCCCGAACATTAACATTCAAACCACCCTCGGGGGTAAAGGGGTTAATGACCAAGACAATTTTTAAAATTTTGACCACTGTCACTTTATGAGGTTATAGCTCTGGAACACTTCAACATATCCCACTGATTCAGAGATCGTTTTTTTCGTGACATATTGTACTTCATGTTAGTGGTAAAATTTATTCACTATAACTTGAGTTTATTTAAGAAAAAAATGGAAATTTGGCAAAAATTTTGAAAACTTTGCAATTTTCAAACTTTTAATTTTTGTACACTTAAATCAGAGTGGTGTCACACAAAATAGTTAATAAATAACATTTCCCACATGTCTACTTTAAATCAGCACAATTTTGGAAACAAAATTTTGTTGTTGTTTTTTATTTCTCCATTTTTCCAACAAAATTTACAAAACCATATTTTTTAGGGACCACCTCACATTTGAAGTGCGTTTGGGGGTCAATATAACAGAAAATATCCAAAAGTGGCACTATTCTAAAACCTGCACCCCTCAAGGTGCGCAAAACTAGGAATTTGAAAAAGAGATACATTCGAGAAGTTGAAAAAATAAATGCCCTGTGCAACCATCCAAGGTGTACTCCCATCTGCCAAGCAACAGTATAGAGGCAGCAACTGCATCAATAGCAGAGACTGAACAATACTTGAGGAACATATGGGAGAAGGAAAAAACGTACAACACCAGTGCAATGTGAGATCTGAGAATGAAAGACAGTAACCACCTAGAACAAGAACCAGTCACCATTACAGAAGAAGACATCCAACAGCGTGTCAAGAACATGAAGGCAGCACCTGGCCCAGAATGATCCACACCTACTGGCTAAAGAAATTAACAGCGGTACATGAACGCCTGGCAAAACAGATGAACCAGCAGCTAGAGGCAAGCCATCACTCAGCTTGGTGAACACAAGGACGAACAGTGCTGAAGGATCCGCACAATTGAACAGTTCCATCCAATTACCGCCCAATAACCTGTCTCACAACAACAAGGAAACTCCTGTCAGGCATCATAGTCACCAAGATACAGAACCCTGCAGTACCAGGGACAAGAAAGTGAAGTACCGGGGACAAGAAAGATCCTGTGCAGAACCTTCAAACTCCCAGAGGACCCAAGAATGAGGAAGAACATAAAAAAAAAAAAAAAAAAAAACAACCACCTAAGAGGAGTGAGAAAGTAAATTATATATATATATTGGCAGTACTTGAGGGTGAGGGCTGGTTAGTGGACTGGGGCTGAAGACTGGAGAAATGTATTTATAATAACTTTATTAGAAGATTTTCATGTACATGATAGGTCCCCGTCCTTTCATGGTTTTTAGATTTGTTTGGTGTTTCTTTAGTATCTCTGTTTATGTTAGTACAACACAGATAAAGCTTGATAAAGGTCCAAGTAGAAGGAAAAGTTGGAATATTTCTCTGACTGAGAAATAAACTACCACGTCTTATTCTGTTTTGTGTGCCAAATAATTTTTTTCACGAGGTCCAAGTCCTAAATTTGGGAAATATTTACCTTTGCATATGGAGATATGAAACTAGTAATGCACACAAGGCCAGCATCAGCAAACAGCTTGGCAACCTCTGCAATGCGGCGGATGTTTTCTTCTCTGTCTTCTTGGGTAAAACCAAGATTTTTGCTCAGTCCATGACGTATGTTGTCCCCATCTAAAGTATAGCAAGGAATGCCATGACACACCAAATACTCCTCCAGCGCCATGCTGACTGTGGTCTTTCCAGCACCAGAAAGGCCTGGGAATACAATATAAGAATAGAAAGGCTGATTAAAATACAAAATGCTGGGGACATTATGGTCTATTAGCTATTTTCTGAAATATTATATCAAATTCAAAGGCATGTGTAGCTAAGGAAAATGGTGACAATGGTAAAAAACTGACAAGAAAAAATATTTTAATATACATTTTTTACATGCAATCCAAAGACAACAACTCTAGGCAGCCCTTAGCCGTACTCGCTGTAATGATACAAATAACTATATGTGTCTAGGACACAAGGACACAGCTGACAGCACAACCTCCCACTCTCTTAGGTTAAGTTCACACTAGGCGTTTTTGTAGCGGTTTATTTTTTATGATATTTTTATTCAAATTTTCAGCTAGATTTTACAGTACCAGCAAAATCTGTGAGATTTCACAAATCTGAAAGCACATCAGGATTTTGTGTTTTGCATGGTTTTTTGCACAATGGAGCATGTCACTTCTTTCAGCGTTTTTCCAAATGAATGGGTGGTGAAAAAAACACAAAACGCAGCAAAAAAAAAAAAAAACGCAAGAAGAACCAAAGAAAACATGCTTTTTTATTCTGCAGCTTCTTTACTGTCAAGAGATCAAGTTTTGCTGCAGAAAAAAAAAATGCTGAAAAAACGCATAGTGTGGTTTCACATTAGCGTTCTTGTGCGCAGCGCATCCGATCGCATGTGTCATGCGCCCCTATGTTTAACATGGCGGGCGCATGGTCTTGCGTTTGCATGCAATCATCAGCGTTTTCGTGCGCAAGAGTTATTTCCAGGTGAGCGTCTAGGCGCGCCGGATGCAACTTGTTGCATTTTTGGGTCCGCCCAAAGGAGTAAAAAAAAGCATGCGTTTGCTTTGCGCACGGAATGCGTCAAAACAACGTATTACAGTCTAGGGCGATCGCAGGCGTGCGCATGGACATGTGTATGCCAGCGTTTTCGCACGCATGCGTTGTAAAAGATTAAATATGTCTAGACACTGGTTTAACCCACCCCCTACACAAACAAACATTGCTGAGGGGGTAGTGTATATAAAAAGAAGGTGTTGGCACTGGCTGTCAACTACTCTACAGCCTGCAACACATAAGGAGCTAGAGCTAGCCTGAGCTTGCCTGTTACACAAAGGAGCTTTTCACCAAGTGGGATAATGTGAGTATAAAACCTAATGTCTTTCTCTCCTTTTTTCTCAATTTATTATGTACGAATGTCTCTTTTTTTTATTGCAGCATGTCTTCAGGAGACGAGTACCAGCCGGCCCCTGGTGAACTGGCCCAAGCAGAGGGTGTAGCGAGTACCTTCTTTCCATACTGATTGGTAAGTATTTGCTGTTGCATGGACACATGTGGCAAATTATTTTTTTTTTTATTTTTCAGACCTCATCGTCCACGGCAGCGGAGGAAGAGCGGGAGCAGCCAGTCCTTGTGCAGGCGGAGAGACGGCAGGTTAGTATAGACTGACTGTACTCTTTTTTTTTTTATTTTTTCCCCTGACTTTTTTTCTTGCCTGTTTTTCCTATTCAATCTTGCTTCTATTCTGTCTTGTTTTTTATCTTTTTCATCTCCAAATCTTTACAAGTTTAATGTTTTTCTTTCTTTTCTAGGTTCCACAACAGGATAAGGAACTCGCCCTGGACAATGATGCTGTCATCCAGTTAGTCCAGGAGCGAGTCCTGTTGTGGGACAGCCCTGATCCACTGCACTGTGACAACGTGGTGATCCGGCGGCTCTGGAATGAGGTGGCCGCAGGGCTGATAGATGGCTGGGACAACGCCTCTGCAAGGGTCCGCAAGGAATTTCGTAAGTATTTCAATGCCGTGTGATGCGGCAGTGACCTTGGCCAGTATCACACAACTGTGTGTGATGCTAGTAACTCCTGTGAGTTTCTATCACACACAGTTGTGTGATCCCGGCTTACAGTGCATTGTCTAATTTTTTATTTTTTTTTCCACAGTGAACAAAGTCGGAACCCGTTGGCGCTCGATGAAGGACCGCTTCAACAGGGACCTGAGGCTGGAGAACCGGGTTGCCAGTGGTGCTGCAGCAAGGACCTCCAATAAATATTGTTATTATCGGGTGTTGGCCTTCCTAAGACCGATCCTTGCCACCAGATAGTAAGTACCGTATTTTGTTGTTGTATTGTATTGTGTTGTATTCTGTGTTTTTCTATTCCACAGGAGTTGGCGCTTTGACTATTGTAAACGCATGATACTAATGTTTTTTTTTTTCACAGCACCTGGAGCAGCACCCTGCAACCTGGTCTTGGAGGGGTCCTTCAGCGAGCTGCCTCGGACCTGTCCCAGCCATCCAGCAGCCAAGAAGCACATTGTGGGTCAGCAACACAGACATCTGGAGACCAGGAAGCTGGTCCATCAGGTGTTCCCCTGTCCCAGGTCTCTGCCACTGGTTTTGCGGGCACTTCCCACCAGCGGCAGAAGGCCTCGGACAGGAATCTCATGCCCAAGTTCCTACACTTGAGCTCGGTCTTTCATAATAGCCTCAATGTGATGAGTAACAGACTGGAAAGCGGTTTTACCCTCATGGAAACATGTTTCCAGGCTGTCGACAGTCGCCTTGACCGTCTGGAAGCCGACCTCAACAGACCAGCGAACCATTTCTTCAACCAAATTGAACAGGGCATGGCAGAACACCTTAGTCCTGAGCTCCAGCTGACTGTGATGCAGGCCTGCAACACTGCTTACATGCAGGCTATGCAGCAGAGTCAGTTCACGCAGCAGCCAGTGGTGGCATTTCCAACTGTGCCACCACTGACTCGCTTCAGCTCACTACCGACTTCTGCTGCATACCACTGCACGGCCACCAGCATTCCAAGCCATGCCGGACACCACTACACGACACCAAGGCACAGTGCAGCTGGACACTCCCCCGCCACCACCATGCCAAGCGCTGCTCCTGCTTGGACCTCCACCACCTCCACCCCTGCTTGGAACTCCACCACCTCCACCCCTGCTTGGACCTCCACCACCTCCACCCCTGCTTGGACCTCTACCACCTCCACTCGTGCCTGGACCGCCACCACCACCGAGCAGCAGCTGGGGGACCCTCACTCATTATTCGGGACCACGGACCCTGGCAGGACCTCCATCACCACCAGCATGCCACAGCAGCTTCTGGATCCTGCCAGGAGGTCCCCCAGCTCCAGGAGGTCCCCCAGCTCAAGAAGGTCCAAGAAGGACAGTACATGGCCGTAGAAGCCATAAAAGTGGCCACAAAAAACTAAACTTTTGTCCTCCCACCCCCCTCACCTCCCACTGTGTCTGACCCGCTCCCTTCCCCCACAACTTTCGTTGCCCCTTCCCCTAGAACCCCTTCGTCGCCTTCCTTAAGCCATTCCTCGTCCCTCCACACCCCCAAGTTCCCACCATCTTCCCCAAACGTCGCTCCCAGTAATTTAATTTTTTTTTCTGTTTGTAAATAAATGTAATTTTTTTCCCCCAACTGTTTGGTTCAATTGTGTCTTTCGCCGCCTACACACACTGCGCCGTACACTTTGTGTTTTTGCCACCACATAGCTTCAGTATTGACACATGCTTCTTGTGTCAGTCCTGGAGCTATGTGATGTCAAAAACACAAATCTAAATCTATGACTTGTATTTTCAACATCAGTCTCTTCAGTCTGCTGGTCAGACTGAATAGAGGATGGTGTTGAGTGCAAGGCATATCTATTTTCACCTTGCCAGGTATCATAAAGAGTGAATTGAGGATGGTGTGTTTTGCCCATCATCATTTCACTCTTTGTGACACAAGGCCAGGGGATTGTAGATATACCTTGGAATTAATCACATCATCTATTCAGTCTGTGGCGAATAGACTGAAGAGATGATGGAGAAAATACACGTCATATCTAATATACCTGGCCTGGTATCATAACTATTTAGCACACCTGGCCAGGTGACTATACCTATGAGTTGTCATCTGCAGTGTCGTTTCAGTCTGCAGTATTTATTGCACGCAGACTGGAGAGATGCTGGAGGTTAACTCATATGTGTATTCATCTGCCCAGGTGTCATAAAATTCTGAAGTCAGGATGCGGTTTTTTGGGTAACCTCACTTCAGCATGACACCAGCCAGGGGATTGTAGAAGTTGTATAAATTTTATTATCTCTCCAGTCTGCGTGCATACTGAAGCCACAGTGTAGATACTACAAATAATATTTCTACTTATATGGTCAGGTGTCAAACAGTGAAGGATGCTAGTGCATCCCAAAATCACTATTTGTAACATCAGGCCAGGTGATAAAGATTAGTTATTTTATCTCCACCGTCGCAGCAATCCGCCTTGAACACAGACTGGAGAGATGATGAAGGTCATACAACTTTTCTCTGTAGACTCAACTGGTAGGAGTCCTATTAAAGTCAGGATGCACAAAACACAGCATCCTGACTTCACTGGGACACCTGGGCAGGTGATTATTGTATTGGAGTGTATAAGACAGAGCGCACTTAGTACAGGTATCAAAACAGATTTTTTATTTACATATACACAATAAAACATTTTTACACCATTTGATCTTGCCATGCCACACGTCCCACATCAGATATAAAGTATTCCGCAAATTGGTCCCTCATTTGGCCAACTTCAACTGATGACCTGAGAGGGTGCTGAGTGAAATCAGGCAATGGTTTGGCAGCTGGTTCATCTAGTTCAATTTTAGGGCGCTCTTTAGCCATAACAAAATTGTGAAGAACCACACACGCTTTCACCACCTCATCCACTGTTTCCAGTTTAAGATTAATGGTTGTGCCGAGAATGCGCCATCTGGACACAAGAATCCCAAAGGCATACTCTACAGTTCTTTGTGCCCTTGTGAGTCTGTAATTAAATATTTTTCTTGTGTGGTCCAAATCCCGGCTGGAGTAGGGTTTCAGCAGGTTTTGGCACATTTGAAAGGCCTCATCCCCAACTATTACAAATGGCAGTGGCGGACCTTCGGTGTGGGGAAGAGGCCGTGGCAGGGGGAAAAATGATAATTACTTACCGGTAATTTGATTTTCCAGAGCCATGACAGCACCGACATGAGAGTATGGTATCCGCCCCCAGGAACAGGAAACCTGCAGCAGAGATAAAAGAAGGGGGGCGGTACCTCTTCCTCAGTTTGTTTCAGAGTATGCAAGGTAACCGCCAAAATTAGTCGTTATATATACACATATACTAGCATATTTACGACATCTACCTTCTTTATATATCAATTTATACATGTATATTTATATTTTTTTTTTTTTTTTTGTGAGTCACACAACCATCACCAAGATAGGGCGGGAATTAATACGGTGTTGTCATGGCTCTGGAAAATCAAATTACCGGTAAGTAATTATCATTTTTTCCCTTCCCCATGACAGCACCGACATGAGAGGAAGAAATAGAAGAGCCTCCTAGGGTGGGACAACAGCAAATAACACCTTTCTACCAAAGGCTAAATTTAAGAGACCTAAATCTAGCCTATAATGACGAAAAAAGGTGGAGGGTGACGACCATACCGCTGCCCTGCAAATCTGTTCTATTGACGCATTTGTCCATTCGGCCCAAGATGTCGCAACAGCCCTTGTGGAGTGAGCCGTTACACCCAAGTGGGGGAGTCTGACCTGACGAAGAATAAGAAAGTGAGATAGCCATGCGCAGCCACCGTGCAATTGTAGCTTTTGAAGCTTTTTTACCCCTGTTTATCCCCTGGAAGGAGACAAAAAGGGCTGACGACTGTCGCCAAGATTTTGAAACTTCTATATATTGAAGTAGGCAACGTCTTACATCTAAACAATGAAAGGTTTGCTCTCCCTGGGATTTTGGGTTGGCACAAAACGAGGGCAAAATTATCTCTTGGTCCCTGTGAAATTTTGTATTAACCTTCGGAAGGAAGGCTGGGTCAGTTCTTATGATCACTCTGTCATCCATAAAGGTAGTATATGGGGGATTTACAGAAATAGCTTGCAGCTCGCTGACTCGCCGAGCTGACGTCAGGGCAACCAAGAGCACTGTTTTTAGTGTTTGAGCCTATCTCATCTGTTTCAATAAAGGCTCTAACAGATTTGTAGTTAATGCATTTAACACTAAATTGAGATCCCAGGGAGCTACCTTAGGTACAAATTTCAAGGGTCTGGCTGAAAAGGAGGCCCGAATGAATCTATAGATCCATGGGTGGTCAGCCAGTTTTTTGTCAAACAGCGCACCTAGTGCCGAGACTTGCACCTTTAGAGTGCTTGTGGACAACCCTCTTTCCAGGCCTTTTGTAGAAATTCTAGGATCTCCGTCATCGGGACCATCTGGACTGTCCCCGAAAACCTTCGTCCTGAGAAGTCTAAGAATTTTTGCCAGATTTTATAATATTTGGCCGAGGTGACTTTTTTCCTACTAGTGAGCAAGGTGGTCACCAAGGGTCCTGAGAACCCTTTTGCTAATAGGAGTCCCCTCTCAGGTTCCAGGCAGTGAGGTGTAGACTGTGCACCTGAGGATGTTCCACTGGTCCCTGGTGTAGTAGATTGGGAACATCGGGTAAGATCCATGGGTCCGAGGCAGACATGCGTGTGAGCCATGTAAACCACGCTCTCTTCGGCCAGAAGGGCGCTATAAGGATTACACGGCTTTTGTCTTCCCGTATTTTTCTCAGGACCACTGGTATTAGAGGAAATGGTGGAAAGGCATATGCCAGTTTGAATTTCCAGCGGTGTAGTAGCGCATCTACTCCTTCTGGTTGTTCCCTCGGGTTCAGGGAGTAGAATCTGTTCACTTTTCGATTTTCTTTTGTAGTGAACAGGTCCACTTCTGGTCTGCCCGAGCTGGCACAAATTTTCCCAAATATGTCCTGATTTAGGGACCATTCTCCTTGGTGCAGCACATGCCCTTCCATTCTCCAGCCGTGATGTGAAGCGCTTCTGCAGTGGACTCTGCTCAGCTCGTCGGTCTCAGCCTGGACACGATCTCCTGCCCTCAGGCAGGTTATGTATGCGAGGGGGGGTTAAGGGAGGAGAGCGGTGTGCGCGCGCCTCTGGAGCGACTTCCGCCCGGAAGTGTCCAGCACACCGCTTCTCCCGGCGTGTGGCGTCACTTCCGGTGCGACCGGAAGCCGCCCCACTCAGTCGGCGCCAGCGTCGTGGTGGACATGCCTCCCCCCGGCTCTGCCTCCTGCTCGGAGCAACTGCCGGGGAGTCCACCGGGGGGCGAGACGCGGCCAGGCAGCCCCCAAGAAGCCGGGATGAAGAGCGCGCGCCGCCGCGCTCAGCTGCGATGCCTCCCCTCAGGACCTCGGTCTCCAGACCGGCCATCCAGGGGAAGATTCCCCTACAGGTACTCCGTCCCACAGGCATCCACCTGCAGGAACAGGAAACCAAAACTGAGGGAGAGGTACCGCCCCCCTTCTTTTATCTCTGCTGCAGGTTTCCTGTTCCTGGGGGCGGATACCATACTCTCATGTCGGTGCTGTCATGGGGAAGGGAAAATTAAAATGGTTGCCATACAACCTACGGCCCATGTCCGAGTTCTTAAAAGTCTGGGAGTCATTGCCCCAGCCAAACCGCAACAAACCGACAGTCTGCATCCGCAATGGCTATGAGTACTGTTGAAAAGTACTTTTTATAGTTATAGTACTCCGATCCACTTTTTGCGGGTTTGGTTATCCTGATGTGTTTCCCATCCACCACTCCCAAACAGTTGGGGAAATTGCAGACTGTCAAGAATTATTCAGCTATTTCAATCCACTTTTCCGCTGTGGGCAGGGGCATAAATTCTGGACACAGAACGTCCCACAAAGCCCAGCAGGTGTCAGCAACTATTCCCGACAAGGTGGAGATTCCAAGCCGGTACTGGAAGTGGAGTGATGACAGACTCTCTCCAGTAGCCAAGAATCTGCCAAACAGAGAAAGAAAAAAATTAATATTTTTGTCTAGGATTTTGTAAAACACTGACATGAAAAAAAATTAAGTACATGGCATAACAATTCTGCAGGCTTTTGTTTACTACATGGCAGAACAATAATTCTGCAGGCTTTGGATTAGTAAATGGCAGAACAAAAACAATTATGCACGCATTGGTTTTTAAATATTACGTACCGTAAGGTGACCAGGAGTCGTTCCCAAGGAGGAATCGCACGACGGAGCTGTGTGTTCTGTCTCCGGATGGCTCCTTCAACATGACCAAGCAAATACATGAAGCTTTCTTGGGACATCCGGGTATAGTCAGTAAATTTCACCGGGTTTGCCTGGAACTCGCTGAAGAGGGTGTGGTATGCTCCATTGCTCTCCCGGACTTCAATAATCTGATGAGTCCAAAAACGCCGCCGCTGCCGTCTTCGCTGTCTCTCTCTCTGCCTTTGTTGCTGGCAAGTAAATGCAAAAGCCAGAGACAGCGCGATGTCCTGATCCAAGTTGAAGCGAAAACTCTCCCAACGCATATCCATGGTGACACAGGAAACAGCCGCAAAATCTGAAGAATTCAGCTGTAACAGGGTCTATATAGAGAATTCCCATGACACTCGCCCACTGGTGTCCCATTGGTGGAGTCTGTTTCAAGGATTTTCCTCCTGTGAAATGTGACACTTTAGGGAACGCATGCGCCTAAAAAGGAAAACGCATGCAAAAACGCATGAAAACGCATGCAAACGCTGCGGTTTTTGTAGTAATGCGTACACTGATGCGTTAAAAAAAACTATGCGTTTGCATGCGTTTTTGCAGGCGTTTCTAATTGCGCACAATGCGCAGCGCACAAAGACGCTAATGTGAAACTAGCCTTACCCATAGGCTTTAGACCTTGAACTTAGGCAATAGAACTTCTTGCAATATTAAACATAATGAAGAGAGGAAAGTATTGGAAACAGACTGTGAAAACTTATAAGAAAGGTAGAAACTGTACTTGGAAGACTTCATAACAAGTTTTAGTCTTGTTGCATCTTTGTACTTTATTCCACACAGGGTGGAATTTATCAAGGTTTTTCTGCCAAGTTAAAGGTGTCAAAAAATTGCAAATCTGATGCAGAATGAGTACATTTTTTTGCAAGTTTACGCCGCGATAGCCACTAAAAAATAATGGTTTAATTATCATTGGTTTATTCATTTTTCTGGTGTTAACCAATGCAATAGCTTGAAGCCAGAAATAAGAATTGAAACAAAAAAAAAAAATAAATAAATTTTCATTCCAGTAATTTTCTGCTGCAAACAATCACTGGCTGCAGTGGTATGTTCTGATGCTGGAACAGACTACAGAGCAGCCTGAACTGATTCCATATGGGGTGAAAGCAGGAGTTTCTTTCAGAGACTTGAAGTCAAGTAAACTGAACATGAAGAGGAAGTCAGAGCAGCTGCAGCCCGAAATTCCTCTTCATTTTTCAATTTGTGAGAAGGCGGGGACAGCGAAGCGAGCGCTGATTGGGCGCCAGGCTCACGAGTTGCAACAACTGCACACGTGAGTGCCGACACCACTGGAACGGCACCGGCACGGGAGAAGAGTATAGTTTTTTTTTTTTTATCAAAGCCAAACATTTCGATCAAGAAGGGGCTATCCTAGTTTTTTTGCGGTCATGTGGCGATAATGTATGGACTATATTTTGTGAGGAACGTTGTTAACCAAATTTAAGAAAAAGTAAGGGTGGACACACCCATACAATGGAATATTATTCATTTACTGCTAGAGGATATAACAGATCTGCTGTATAGCACTATAGTGTTGTCACAGCAGTACTCCTATTTGTAACTAGAATAATTCCTGAATTATTGCTACTCATAAGCAATTCCATTTTATCACTAATTTCAGCTAGCACCATAGCAGATTCTATGCAATAATCAGCATTTAGTGCTCATAAACATGCGTTGCCATCCATATTGATGTCACAGCTACTGCCCATATTTAAAACGTATAACCAATTAATAGTGTACCGGTTAGCCACACTGTGCAACCCCGAAATCCACTTCTTGTTCCAAGAACTTGTCCTCTCTTGTTCCTGCTGACATGGTGAGCTTGGTAGGTAACATTGGTTGCCCGCTGCATTCCCTACAGAATGGGAAAAAAAAGGTTTCAGAAAGGATGCCCACTGTGTATACTGTATATGAGAAGTGAAAATTGAAAGCAAAGTATTCAAACAAAATGCAAAAAAAAAATTAACATTAAAATTGAAAATATATTAAACCAGGGTATTTTACAAACTTCCCTGTACTTTTACAGTACACTACTATTGTAATGCTATTGGTATTTGAAACATACAAAAAATAAAACTTTTTTGCGCAACAACGAATAAACTTTCACAAACATAAAATTGTGAAAAAAAATTATACATTTGAACAAAAACAAGAAAGCCAACGAAACAATTATGCAATGATTTATCTAAAAGGAGACTGCACTGGACAAATTTAAGATTGAAGTAACATATTGACATTTTCTTTTCACAGAAGCAATGCTCTAAGTATAGAGAGAATCCAAACCCACCGTTTTCCAAAGAGCCAACCATACAATGTACAGTGCCTTGCGAAAGTATTCGGCTCCCTGGAACTTTTCAACCTTTTCCCACATATCACGCTTCAAACATAATGATACCAAATGTAAATTTTTGGTGAACAACCAACAACAAGTGGGACACAATTGTGAAGATGAACTAAATTTATTGGTTATTTTAAATTTTTGTGGAAATACAAAAACTGAAAAGTGGGGCGTGCAATATTATTTGGCCCCTTTACTTTCAGTGCAGCAAACTCACTCCAGAAGTTCATTCTCTGAATAATCCAATGTTGTCCTAAATGACTAATGAGAATAAATATAATCCACCTGTGTGTAATCAAGTCTCCGTATAAATGCACCTGCTCTGTGATAGTCTCAGGGTTCTGTTTGAAGCACGGAGAGCATCATGAAGACCAAGGAACACAACAGGCAGGTCCGTGATACTGTTGTGGAGAAGTTTAAAGCCGGATTTGGATACAAAATGATTTCCAAAACTTTAAACATCCCAAGTAGCACTGTGCAAGCAATCATATTGAAATGGAAGGAGTATCATACCACTGCAAATCTACCAAGACCGGGCCGTCCCTCTAAACTTTCATCTCAAACAAGGAGAAGACCGATCAGAGATGCAGCCAAGAGGCCCATGATCACTCTGGATGAACTGCAGAGATCTACAGCGGAGGTGGGACAGTCTGTCCATTGGACAACAATCAGTCGTACACTGCACAAATCTGGCCTTTAAGGCTGTGTTTCCACCGTCAGGAAACACAGCGCTTTGGACGGAGTGGAAAGTCCGCTCCGCCCAAAGCCCCGCCCCCTTGTTAACGCGCGGTAAATCCGGATATGCTCATTGAACACATCCGGAATCACCGCAGCGCTGCATAGCCCTGTTTTATTTCCCTTGCAGCGACGCAAGGGAATAGGACATGCTGCGATCTGAAAAGACGCGCCGCATGTCCGTTAACGCAGGTCTGCCGCCTGCGTGTTTTTATGCATAGTGGAGACGGGATTTCTTGAAATCCCCTCCACTATGCTGTAACATCTGGACGCTGCATGTTTGACGCTGCGCCAGCGCACAGCGTCAAACACGCTGCAATTACTGAGTGTTTCCTGACCGTGGAAACACACCCAAAGGAAGAGTGGCAAGAAAAGCCATTTCTCAAAAATATCCATAAAAAGTGTCATTTGAAGTTTGCAACAAGCCACCTGGGAGACACACCAAACATGTTGAAGAAGGTGCTCTGGTCAGATGAAACCAAAATCGAACTTTTTGGCAACAATGCCAAACGATATGTTTGGCATAAAGGCAACAAAGCTCATCACCCTGAACACACCATCCCCACTGTCAAACATGGTGGTGGCAGAATCATGGTTTGGGCCTGCTTTTCTTCAGCAGTGACAGGGAAGATGGTTAAAATTGATGGGAAGATGGATGGAGCCAAATACAAGGACCATTCTTGAAGAAAATCTGTGTAGAGTCTGCAAAAGACCTGAGACTGGGACGGAGATTTGTCTTCCAACAATGATTCCAAACAAAGCAAAATCTACAATGGAATGGTTCACAAATAAACGTATCCAGGTGTTAGAATGGCCAAGTCAAAGTCCAGACCTGAATCCAATCGATAATCTGTGGAAAGAGCTGAAATCTGCTGTTCACAATCGATCTCCATCCAGCCTCACTGAGCTCGAGCTGTTTGTCAAGGAAGAACGGGCAAGAACTTCAGTCTCTCAATGTACAAAAACTGATAGAGACATACCCCAAGCGACTTGCAGCTGTAATCGCAGCAAAGGTGGCGCAACAAAGTATTAAGTTAAAGGGGCCGAATAATATTGCACGCCCCACTTTTCATATTTCCACAAAAATTTAAAATAACCAATAAATTTCGTACAACTTCACAATTGTGTCCCGCTTGTTGATTCTTCACCAAAAATTAACATTTGGCATCTTTATGTTTGAAGCATGATTTGTGGGAAAAGGTTGAAAAGTTGAAGGGAGCCGAATACTTTTGCAAGGCACGTATATATAGTGGGTGAGCAGGGGAGCTGATCAAATTAATACACTTTTTTCCTTAAAACTTGGATTTGTATGAATATAAATCAAGTGGGCAGTCATACTGGTAACTGACAAGTCTTCCCTGCATGACTGTGCATGTAGAAATAGCTGTCAATCACTTGTAGGACCGCCCACTGGACTCACAGGTATACAAGCACAAGGGATTTTAACCCCTTAATGACAGGGCTAAATTTTTGAAATCTGACATGTGTCACTTTATGTTGTGATAACTCTGAAAAGCTTCCACATATCCCATTGATTTTTAGATTGTTTTTTCGTGACACATTATACTTTATGATACCGTAATTGTAATTTAGGTTGATATTTTTATAAACACTAAATCTATCAGAAATTTGACTTTTTTAAATTTGTAATTTTCAAACTTTGAATGATTATCCCTTTAATGTAGATATTCACCCATACGTACTAGTACAATAGGTCTCTGTCTAGACATAGGGGTCCCTTTAGCGAATGGGCAGAGGGATTCCCTAGGGCTGTAGGGTGTATCAGGGCCACTAGGGACAGCCATCATGGAGCGGGGGCGCCACAACGCTCCCCCTAGGGTGCCAACCTCCGCAGCCAGGCAGGTGAGAGCCTAGACGCTTACTAGGGACATCCAGGTGTGCCCAATGTTTTAATTTGGAACACTACATCCACATTATTGTTTGTCACGCATTTTGGTGCTACCTATTGAGGTATTTTATTAATAAAGTATTTTGTTTAGGGTCTTATATATGATTTTAGATATTCACACCATACATCATTAATAAATAAAATTTTACAAATGGTGCTGATGTAAAGCAGACATGCTCTAACATCTTAGAAGATTTAAAAAAAAAATGGAGCAGCAATTTTTCATTTTTTTCAAGGAAATTTACAAAAGTTATTTTTTTTAGGGACGTATTCAGCTTTGAAATGACTTTGGGGGTCCTATTTATTGGAAACTCTCTAAAAGGGATACCATTTTAAAAACAGCACCCATCAATGTGTTCAAAATTCGTTTCAGGTAGTTTATTAACTCTTCAGGTGCTTTTCAGGAATTATTGGAAAGTGACCCGACAGGATTGAAAAAATGTATTTTGCCCACCTAAATGTTTCTAACGTCTGAACAGGTCACTAAAGCTGGAAGACTTTAAGGCCGCTATTTGGACATGAATTGCGATCGCAAACATGTGGACCACATGATCAAGATCTCAGGATGCCAATGGGGTTAGAGAGGGAGCCCCCACAATGTTAACCATTTAAATGCTGTAGTCATTATTAACAGCAGCATTTAAGGAGTAAAAAAGACGGCTATTGGTGCCAACACTAATCATGGCTGATGCAGCAAGTTCTCAGCTATAGTGTACATCTGACAGCTGCTGGATTGTCACTCATAGGGGGATGCTAGTCTCTTACATCGAAGGTCAGTTTTACATCGTATTGGTGGTCACTAAGGGGTTAATGAATAAGCTACAAGTCATACTGAACCTTTTTCAACAATCCTATACATCATTCTGCTCAACTACTCTGTCCTATACTATGCTTTAGTGCCCACAGGGCATTATTCTGAACATTTTGCAGTAAAATAGAAAGCTTATTCAAAGCGTAGTTTAAGCATTTTTTGCAGTAAAATCCAAGTTAAAAATTGTGTGAATAGGCCCTAAAGAGGGAGAGGTGATGCACGCTCTACAATAGACCATAAGTTTTTTGCTTACTGTCTAATGTTTCAGAACTCCCATTACCTACATTGGAGTGAGCCAGATACTACATCTACATCCTAGAGAGCCATCTACTCCATCCTCCCGATGTATGAGGCTTCCAGAGATATCTACACATGGACCATTAGTACTTGCCGGTCCCTGCTCCTCAGCTCCTGACACCATTCTTCTGTGTGTTGCTGCTCACATACCCGGTCAGTCAGGCATTCTTTTGTCCATGTGGTTGAGGGGGCCGCACAGAATGGCATTGTGGGCCGCATGTTGTGTACCCTTGATGTATTTGATACTGTTGTAACAACATCCCATAGAAAATGATGGAGGAGAGCAAAAAACTGTTC
>JARQOD010000001.1:242380435-242475856 GCA_033576555.1 Oophaga sylvatica
CAGAAACCAAGAGACTGGTCTTCTTTCTTGCCTCTGGCAGAGTTCGTCTAACAAAGGGGAGCGGCCACTGGTATTCCCCTTTTTTGGGGTATATGGTTTTCCCCCCAGTTTTGTCTTTCAATGGGGGGGGCTCTTCGGGGTTCCTGAGAGGAACGTTTTCGTCGTCACTTCTTTAGTGGGAGAGGATGCTTAGTAATCTGGCACAGGGGACCCGATACAAACGTAGGCGTAGGGGAGATTGTTGGTCCGGACCAAGTGTGAACGATTGGTTTGGTTGTCACCAAGAATTAAAACTTAAGGTTCCCTCCTGGAACTCTCCCAGATTCATGGGCCATCGGTCATTCAAAATTAACCGGTGGTTTCCCTTGCCTCCCCTCCTAATTTAAAATCCACAATGGTTCCACAAATCGTTGCTAAAGAAAGTACGTGCACCGTTATACCGTCACCTTACCTCCCCTCCAGTGGTGGTCAATGGTAATTGGAGTTTCAGGTATCGAAGTCATTGCTCATCTGAACGCCGGTCCCTTAGTCCTTTTCATTGGAGGGGGTTGGTTCTGGGAAGGAGTGGGTTTCTGGGTGGAATTAACGCAGACCGTTTGGTTGGGCCTTCCACCTACTCACCCAGATAGCCAGGCCCTGAGGGTCCAGAGGCCCCTCGTAAAGGGGGGGGGGTCTGTCAGGGTGTGCGCGGCGGAATCTCGCGATTGCACACCCCTGACTTCGCACAGCTGGTTTCGGGCTGGGTGTTTTTCGGCACGAGGGAGTTAATTCTTTCTTCCGATGCGGCTGACCCCTCGCCACTGCGATTGATGTTTTGTTAATTAGTTCCTTATATACCTGCTGGTCTGCTGGGGAAGTTGCCGTGAAGCATCATCGCCAGCAGAGGGATGTTTCTGAAAGACTTAAGCTAAAGTGCCTGTTGTGTTTTTCCTTCCTCGCTTATTGTTTATCTCTTAACCTTTTGTGTTCCTCTTAGTGGAAGTGTTGTAGCAAGGCTTGTTTTCTTTACCCCTTGTCTGTTCGTTTGCTTAGACGTTGAACTGTTACCTGCCTTCCCTGTGGTGGTAATCAGGGTCCTTCTCGGACTAGATTCAGTGGTCAGGGCTACAGGGGGACAGGGTTACGCTGGCGGCCTGGACTCGTTACCTTAACGACCTCCAGGAGAGGGATGTCAGGACCCAGTTCAGGGTCAGCTAACCCCTCCCCTCTATCAAGACAGGTGAAACACACGTATTGACCCACAATACATGGATATTATGTCATAAAAACATAGAAGGAGGTTGGAAGGGACCTCTGGGTCATCTGGTCCACCCCTGCTCAAAGCAGATTCTCTAAATATCCCGACAGATGTCTTCCAGCCTCTGTTTAAATGATTTGCTGAAGTCAAGATATACTATTCTACAGCATTTCCCTGATCCACCCCAGTCAGTGATTCTGTCATAGAAGGAATTAAGTTAGTCTGACATGACTTTTAGTTACAAACCCCATCCCGAGATCTTGTCCTAGATCTTGGTGAAAGAGATCTCGTTGCCGAGACTTGAATGAGATTCGGCGGCCATCTTACCGGAGGCCCCTGGCGGCCATGTTGGGACACCACCGAGTTGAGGGGGAGCGGAGCTGCGGGGGCTTTCCGGCTAAGACCGAAATGCCGGCGGAGCCCCCCCGCAGCACAGAGCCGGCTGCCTGCCCGGCACCACCGCACGGAAGACTTCGTCGGGACTGCCACCGGAGGCCCCGGCGGCCATCTATCAGGAGGCCGCAGCAGCGGAGCTGGGGGGGGCTGTCCGGCTAAGAGGGAAATGCCGGCGGGCCCCCCACGCAGCACAGAGCCCCACTGCGGCCAGACACCACAGGAAGGCTGCCGCCGCCACCACTGGATTTTTAGGTATGTTGGGACCTAAGACGCACCCCATTTTCCCCCAAATTTTGGGGGGGAAAAAAGTGCGTCTTATGGTCCAAAAAATACGTAAGTGCTCTCAAAATTCTGCCATTTCTGGCCTCCATTTAAAATTTTGTTGCAGTGTGTTAGCGAAGTTATTGAAACCATTGCTGTTAAAAAATAGTTACCTGAGGCCAGCTATTAAAACTGTGTTTGTATGTCACACAGATCATATATAAGTGCGCTCAAAATTTGCCATTTTTGGCCTCCATTTAAATTTTGTTGCAGTGTGTTAACGAAGTTATTGACAGACACCAGTTTGCTGCTAAAAATAGTTACCTACAGGCCAGCTATTTAAACTATGGTTTTCTGTCACCACGGATCTTACATAATTTTGCTCCAAATTCAACCACTTGCAGTTGAACGTGGAAAATATTGTTTCCATTAAAATGGGCAAGGCGTGTGGCAAGTGAGGCGGGGAACTGGACGGGATGGTGGATGGTGCATGCAGAGGCCGAGGCAGAGGCCGTGGGCAATCTGAAATTGTGCCACAACTGGGTTGAGATTCCGATACCGAACCCGGGTTCCGATACCTGAAATCCAATGTAAGTCTATGGGAACAAAATATCGAAGTACTCTCCGATACTTACTTCCGATATTTTGTTCCCATAGACTTACATTGGATTTCAGGTATCGGAAGTATCGGAATGCTCAACCCTAGCCACAACAAACCAACCCACATCTTTGCCCGACCTTCTGTCCCAATATAGAGGACTGCGCAGCACACCACTATGAACCCAGAGCAGTGTCAAAAGGTTTTGGTTGGATAGCAGATAACGCTTCCAGTCACTTTGCCCCACACCACCCTATCTTCCACGGTCAAGTCTCAGTAGCGGTGAGTCTGGACCGCATATTCCTCACCCTGATCCTCCTTCCTCCCACCCGCTGAGTGTCCGGAGACAACTGATCCACCTTGACACTTCGAAGAGCGTTCACTTTTCCATATATAGATTCGAGCCTCTCGCCCGGTCAAATTGAAGCGGGGGCAAGGAGATCGCATGTAGCGATGCCCAAATATTTGAGCAGCCACAGTCACATGAAAGCGTGGGGGAAAGTGTCACAAGACTTGGACAATGATGAGACACAATTGCCAGAAAGTCAGGAGGCGACCAGGGTGCGGAAGTGGAAGACGAGGGTGGTGGATGATAGAGTAACTGACCCACCTGGCAGGAGGACATGCAGGCGATGACCAAAGCACAATGTGGTGGCCACAGACGAAGGCGGGCAACCGTCCCCCTAACACCAACACGGCGGAAGTTTCCACTACAACTGTTTGATCTTCCGAGTCTGATGGTTTTTTAAAGACTTTGCCGATACCTCAAAAAGGCCATTTGCACCACCTGCCAGGCCAGCATCAGCAGGGTAGAAAACTACCAGCCGACCACCACCAGCATAATCAAGCACCATGGCAACAAAGCACCCGACTTTGTGGCTGAACCCAGTGTCCAGGAATAGTGTCTGTGAGTGGCACACTGCTTCTACCGCTGTTGTGTGTGCAAAGCCAATCTCCTGTCCATGGTGCATGCGTAGATGCCTCCGCCCTGCACCTGTCATTGCACACACTCAACTAGCACCATCAGAAAGCACGCCATGTAATTGTCCCAGCCCAGCGTTCAGTTGTCAATACCCCAGTCCTTGGAACGCAAGCATAATATGCAGCCAACACCCACAGGCCACACACTAAATTCCCACATTTCGTGACTGCTTGCACTCGAAAAGTTGCCTTTTAGGCTCGTGGAGACAGAAGCTTCCGCAACTTGATAGCGACAGCCATCCCTCAGTACCGTTCCCCAGCCACCACTATTTCTCCCGGTGTGCTGTCCCTGGATTACACAAGCGGAACCTCAACATGCAGTTATTGGGAAAGTCCACCTAACCACCCACACATGTTCAAGTGCTTGTGGCAGGGATGGTACATCTCTCTGACAGCACACTGGGTTAACATGTGGAAGCTGGGACCCAGTGGACCTTGGGATGGAACACGTCCTCCCCGATGCCGGAGGATTGCGGGCCCTGGGTCAATAAGGGTTGCCTCCACAGTCTACAGCTCCTGTACTCATCCCTCTTCAGCTTCCATCTCAATATGACCACATCAGTCACAAGCTGGAAGCACGCAACACTGCCTCAGCTAGGCTGTGCTGAAGCTAATATGCTTAGGTGACAAACCACAAAATGCTGAAGATTTGTGGACAGCTCTGAAAGAGCAGGCCAGATATGTGGCTGACATGGCTGAACATAACAGCAGGCATGGTCATGTGTTACAATGACTGGAACCTGATGGTGGCTCTGAGGTGAGGCGAGCCATGCCTGGCCCCATGTGCTTAACCTCATGGTTCAGCGGTTTTTCAAAACCTACCTGGAGCTGCTTATCAGCTTGTCAAAGTATGCCGCCCTGTGTGCCCATTTTAGAAAGTCTTCTACAGCTTCCGCTGCCCTTGCCGTGCTTGAGCAGCATTTGCAGCTTCGGGGTCACCGACTGATGTGTGATGTCCCCACGAGTTGGAACTTACACTGCAGATATTGGGAAGGATTTGTGAGCAGAAGAGGGCATTTTGACTACCAGATCAACAAGGACTCTGTATTCAGTTCAGAACTCCACACATAAGACCTCAGGAGTGGACATGGATGTCAGACCAATGTAGCATCCTCCAAAACTTTATGGACTCCACCCAAGATGGTGAGCGGCGATGACACCATAATTACGTCACCATCCCTATTCTGTGTTTTGAAATGTTCTCTGCTCACAATCAAAAAGGATGAATTGCAGGCAGAGCATGATGAAATGGGAGCAAGGACCCATACAGGGTGATTGCACACAGATCAGCCTCATCTCATCCCAATGGATTGGGTGACAATGAGGAAGAGGAAGGATGAGGAAAGGGGCGGAGAAGGAGGAGTTTCAATGCGCTAGTTTCATGCGCTTTAGACGGTACTACCTGCACAACTGTTATGCCTCTGTTCAGCGTGGATGAATGAAATAAACTTGGCACTCAACTTATGGACGAGAAATTCCAGATTTATTGCAGTCAAAAACAGATAGAGAGACGTTTCGGTCAACAAGGGCCTTCCTCAATCTGATAGCAACATAGAGATATTACAATATATTACAGTTTGGATAATGAAAACAAAATATAAGGCACAACAAAAGTGAAAAAAAATATTTTTCTATATACATATATACATTTCTATGTCCAATGAATCTTATCCAGAGAAGTAACAAGGAGGAGGACATCCATGGTGAATTCATTCTATTAAGTAGAGGGGTGTACTAAAGGATGTGATAAAGAGAAGTTCCAATACTTACCCGACTGCTTGTGGCGAGGGAAAAAGCATGAATGAAAGGCAGTTTGCTGAAAAAAGACAAAGTAATCTATCGTTTGTGTAATCCTATATTGTCCTAAGTGAAGTATCCCGAGGTATATTTTTAATTATATATAGATACTGGCTACCAAATACCTTGGTGGAAGAGAGTTTCCTCTTATAGTTCTGTAATTTTATACGTTCCTGGATGGTTAATTATTAGTTAGGACCTGAGTATAGGATAATAAGTAATAATGGGTCATATGGGTGAGTGTGAATAGAAAGTGGCAATATGGAGACTCACTATCACAATTGCAAATCCAGGGCTATGGGCCAATGGCTCCCCAATGACCTGAAAAGGATGTACCTATTAAGATTATTATATATATTATGTATATAAATATCTCCTGTTGTATTTCACTTTATTCGCTGTGTATTATAGTCTGGTATAATCCAGTATCAGTATCAAAATGAGTCAGGTGAACATAAAACAAGGTCTTAGATTAGCCTATGTTGGATTCTACAAAGCGTGGCTGCATAATGCACAAAATCCCAATGATGGTAAATAGCATGGTGGGCTAAATGTGAGAACTGTATGGTGATCTGAATGAGATGGTTCAATCCTTGCATACTGTTCAGTATAAATAGGCATTAGTGGCAGTGTGTATATCATATAACATATAGCACGCCAGAGGCATTAGTGGCGGTTATGTATATCATAATAGCAGTAGTTGCTCAGTGTCCCTAAATAGTTATGCACTTGGTGGCAGTAGTCGCTCTAGTTCCCCTAAATAGTTATGCTTGGTGACAGTAGTCGCTCTAGTGTCCCTAAATATTGGGCATTGGTGGCAGTACTTACATGCTAGATTGGTGGGCAGGGCGCAGGTCTCCTCCGTCTGATGCGGCATCACGCTTGTCAGTGAGGAGACGCGCTGTTATGCGCCTTAAAAGGAAGAGGAGGGCGGGTGGTGGCGTGTGACGTCACCGGAAGTGGCGTCTTGAGTTCCCCATGCTTCCATGGGGCTTGGCGCTCAGTGAGCATCATTCAGTTCTTGGTCATAAGTCCTAGCCCACTGTGTCTGGAAAACAGCACCGTTATTACTAGAGCTCACATATATTAATATTGTGCATATATCAATAGTTATATGGCCTAAGCTATAATCTACTGTGATAAGAAAAAGTGTGTGAGCATTAAGTGAACATATGGTATTCAAATGTTTAGTCGCTATGTTTCAATTAAAATAGAGTTAAATATACATCGGTTATAGAGATATCATATCATAAGGTACCATCTTATAGGACCTGACTGTATAAAGGAGGTATGTTATGTATGTAAATACTAAAATGCCATATATTAATAGAAGAAGGAAGTAAAGCGAGTTATAATGTGAGACATTTAGCAATGGTAAATTACATAAAGGAAAATAAAAGGGAAAAATAATAGAAAAAATAATAAAGGGTGCTGGAATCAGTCGGGTAAGGGGGTCCAAAGGTGTGGGGTTCTAACGAGAGAATCAATATAAACGACTCTGTAATAAAGGAAATCAAAAGTTAGTGCTTATACATAAACCCACGTACAGTACATATTGTCCGGAGAAATACAAAAGAGAGCTACACAATCGTGCATTTATACATAAACCGCACGTACAGTACATATAGTACCAGAGAGATACAAAAGAGAGCTACACAATCAGGGGAGTAATATTTTAGGCATATACACATCGTTAAGATAACGCCCGCAGGATAAAGTTAACATAGATTACCAATAGGTTTAATATTTTATGTTGCCTATCCGATAGCTATCTATAGGATATAGGATAACACATTCTCAATAAAGGAGTATAAATCATATTCTTGTTCAGACCCTTCGGTGAGAGGGTCTGTAGCTTGTGTCCAGTACGCCTCCCTTTTCTTAAGGAGGCGTACTCTGTCTCCCCCTCGTCTAGGGGCATGGACTGTTCTATTATTTGAATTTTAATTGCGAGACCTGGTGACCTTTGGCGATAAAGTGGGATGGTATTGGGAGAAGGAGGTTTTTACACCTAATTGTACTTTTGTGTTTAAGATTCTTTCTTTGATGGCCTTGGTTTCGCCCACATACAGGGGCCCACGGGCATTTAATTAGATAGACAACGAAGGTAAATTGCAGGTATGTAACTTTTATATTATATCCTTACCCTTGGGGGTGGTATATGATATTTTCCTTTTATGACATTATGGCATTGGTTGCACTGAAGGCAAGGGAATGTACCTGTTTTCGGTGTGGAAAAAATCTTCCTGGGTTTGTACTCTTTTTATAACCTTGTCTGCCCTTACTTCATCGCGAGTTTAGGTGCCCTTTTGTAGCATGGGAGAAAAGGGTTTTAAAACTCAGGCACCTCAGATGGGCCTTACCAAGGAGTCCCCAATGTTGTCTATTGTCTTGTGGAGTATTTCACAAAGGGGTGGTATGTTTTGACAAAGGGGATTCTGTTTCCAACCTGAGAATTGGGTCTTAATGTGGGTTACTGCTTCAGTAGGAGATTAGGGGGATATCCTCGCTCCAAAAACTATTGTGCATCTCACTTTGACGGAAGAGGGAGTGTCTTGGTTTGATACGATTCTTTGTACACTTTAAATTGTGAACGTGGTATGGACTTCTTTATTGCTGGGGATGTAGGCTATTAAAGTGTATAAGATTACGGTCCGTCTCTTTGAAAGAGATCCTTCCTAAATTCCATTAGTATCTTTGATTATTGTATGATCAAGGAAACTGACCTTCTCTTTGCTTTCTGACAAAGTGAAGGTAAGTCTGGCCATGATTCATTTAATTGGTAAAAAATTCCTGTAAGGGATATGGGTCCATCCCAAATGCCAAAAAGATGTCGTCTATGTATCTCTTCCATAGACGACAGAAGTACAGTACAGCGCTTGTTATATACTACCTCCTCCCAAAATTACCATATCAATTCGTATGGGGGGGCCACATTGGACCCATGGCCGTACCCTTGATCTGCATGTAAAAAGTATCTTCAAAGAGAAAGAAGTTTTTTGTAAGGACAATCGTCAAAAGTTCTAAACATAATTGGATTGAATCATTTTTCATATTGGTGTTTGTAACAATTGGCTAGCGCACGAGATCCCTTTATCATGTGGTATTAGATGTATAAAGATCTTTCACATCTACGTTACTAGGATGGTGTTTCTGTCAATATGCCTATGAGCCTATCATCTTAAGAAAAGTCGCCTGTATCGAGAATGGAAGGATGGTATTTTACGGACCAATGGGGTGAATATCTTTTCCAAAAAGTAGATAGAGGTGATTGGATAGATTCAGTAGATGCGACTATAGGTCCCTGGGGGGATTTTTAGACTCTTGTGTATTTTTGGCAAGGTGTAAAACACGGTGTTATAGGGTTGCTTTGGTCAAGTATTCCTTAGTTTTTGTATCTATAGTCCCCAGAATCAAAAAATCTTGACAATACTGAATCAATCTGATCCCTGATCTCACTAGTGGGATTTCTTAACAATTTAACATAAACTGAACTATCGTTAAGTTTCGATGGATTTCTTGCAATAGTCTGATTATTCATTATTACTATGGACCACCCTTATCGGCCGCTTCATAATGATTGTCTATCCTCCCTTAGGAACCAAAGCCTGTTGGTCGAAGTGGACTGAGGTTGGGGTTCAGGTGTAATTTCCCAACTTTGCATATTATGTCTTAGTTGTTTCGATGCTGCTCAACAAATTCAATAAATGCCTCCAATCATGGGAGCCCGTAGTGGGACATAGTATTTTGGTGCAAAGACCTAGTTTGGTAATAGAGAGTGATCCCCTTTCGCATGGTGGTTCCGGTGCACTGGTGGTTTATTGGCAAAAATGAATCTTTTGCCGAAGGTTACGTAGAACCTTTGGAGTCCATATCCAGGTTGAAGGTATTCAACCTGTATGCCGGACAAATGATAGTCCCTCTGGGGAATGATTTTCCCGCTATACTGAGTGTACGTAGGGATTATATTAGTCACCAATGGGCTGTACCTGTAACGTGTCACTACTTGGTCCGTATCCCTTCTTATGCCGTCCTCTCCGTATCCTCTTCTCGTCGGCGTCTGGTTTTGTCTAAAAAACGACTTGGTCCTGGATGTGGGTCCCTCCGTTCTGTTTCGGATCCTGACTTGAGATGTCGGAGAAGGATCTGTAATTGGGCCTAATATGGATGAACAGAATTTTAACGAATTGCCAACGGTAGACGCGACCCTGTTCTAATCATCGGGGTCTCTTTAATTTAATTTGTTTCCTATTTTCTGTATCCTTCCTTGTTGGTCGTCACAGATTTGATACGAGTTTTAAGTGTCGTAAGTTCCTCAGGATTCCTATTAAATAATTGAACCTCTATATTACAATTTCTTCCTTAGTTTTAGTAATTCTGACTGTAAAGTGTTCAATGGTTAGAGTCTAAGGTCGAACGAACACTTGTTTAGGATCTGTTCAAATTTAAGACAGAAATCATGATCGCGAACAGAGTAGGTTGCAATGATACCTCAGTCCTCTAGGGATCCTCTTCATCCGTAAGTACTCGGCAATGTAGATAATGGTTTCGTAGTTAATCTGATGGCGTAATTCCTCTCTAGGTCCCTTCCCCTTTCTCCCAGGAGGAACTTTCGAAAATCACTTGAAAGATTTAATTTTGACAAGATATTTGTGGTCCTCCTCCGTGTTATATGAAAAAGTATTAGTGGACATAACTCCCGGTGTGCATGCATATGACTATATATGAAAAATATATCGCAGCACTACCAAAGTAGGTTTTCCAACAAATTACAGTGAATGAATAAACTTGGCACTAACTTATGGACGGAAATTCCAGATTTATTGCAGTCAAAAAACAGATAGAGAGACGTTTCGGTCCAACAAGGGCCTTCCTCAATCTGATAGCAACATAGAGTATATTACAATTATTACAGTTGGATAATAAAAAACAAAATATAAGGCACAACAAAAGTGAAAAAAAAAATATTTTTCTATATACATTATACATTTCTATGTCCAATGAATCATCCAGAAAAGTAACAAGGAGGAGGACATCCCATGGTGAATTCATTCTATTAAGTAGAGGGTGTACTAAAGGATGTGATAAGAGAAGTTCCAATACTTACCCACTGCTTGTGGCGAGGGAAAAAAGCATGAATGAAAGGCAGTTTGCCTGAAAAAAAGACAAAGTAATCTATCGTTTGTGTAATCCTATATGTCCTAAGTGAAGTATCCCCGAGTATATTTTTAATTATATATAGATACTGGCTACCAAATACCTTGGTGGAAAGGAGTTCCTCTTATAGTTCTGTAATTTTATACGTTCCTGGATTGTTAATTATTAGTTAGGACCTGAGATATAGGATAATAAGTAATTAATGGTCATATGGGTGAGTGTGAATAGAAGTGGCATATGGAAGACTCACTTAATCACAATTGCAATCCAGGGCTATGGGCCAATGGGCTCCCCAATGACCTGAAAAAGGATGTAACCATATTAAGATTATATAATATATTATGGTATAATATCTCCTGTTGTATTTCACTTATTCCTGTGTATTATATCGGTATAATCCAGTATTAGTATCAAAATGAGTGAGCTGAACATAACACAGGTCTTAGATTAGCCTATGTTGGATCTACAAAGCGTGGCTGCTAGTGTTGAGCGATACTGCCTCGATATCTAAAAATTATCGTATCGAAATGGTATCGCCGTATCACTTAAATATCGTCGATATCCATTTCGATACCGGAAGTCCAATGTAGTCTATGGGAACAAAATACGCAACTAAAAAAAACCTTTATTTCCTTGTAAACACTAAATATACACACATAGAATACATATATATTATATATATACATGTCATTGGACATAATATATATATAACATATATGTATAGTTTATACACTTCTACATAGTAAAATATCCTCTGATTCAATTGCCGGGGTAAAGCCGCTTCTGTGAAAAGACAGAAGCACCCGACATAAATGACACTTGGTGTACATAGGTTAACCATGTCTTTTCATGTCGTTTGCATCTGATTTGCACAAACAATTACATCAGTCTATGTGTGCAAAATTTCACACTGTAGGGGTTAATTAAAGGTGTAAATTCGTTGTAAAAAAAACGGACTTTTTTGCTACGAATTTACACCTTTAATTAACCCCTACAGGTGTGAAATTTTTTCAAACTTTACACTCATGTAATTGTTTGTGCAAATCAGATATCAAACTACATGAAAAGACATGGTTAACTCTAGTAAACCAAGTGCATTTCATTCGGGTCTGCATTTTCACAAAAGCCGGCAATTGAATTAGCGGCCTATTATACTATGTAGAAGTGTATGAACTATAATATAAATATATATATAATGTGTCACAAATTCAATGACATGTTATATATATATATGAGGTGTAAAATTGCTGAAAAAAAATGCGTGGGCTCCCGCCCTACTTTCGCAACCAGACAGACAAAGCCAGTGATGGGGGCAGATAATATAGCCAGGAGGGACCATTATTTTTGGCCCCCCCCAGCTACTAACATCTGCCCCCAACACCCAGAAAAGACAAATCTATAATTAGACTTGCCCTTTCTGGCACTTTGCCCGTCTATTCCCATTGCCCTGTAGCGGTGGCGAATGGGTTAATAAGGGTTAAAATGACCTTGCAATTGAAAGGTCACTTTAAGCCAGGTTAATAATTAGAGCTGTCATCAGACAACTATCAATTATTAACCTAATGTATGAAAGAAAAATCAAACACACACACACTTTAATAAAAAAGAAGTTTAATAAATAATCACAAGTTTTTGACCTATTTTATTTATCCTGCTAAAACCATTTCCTGTAAATAAAAATAAAATAATAAGCAAAATTATTCTTACCAATCCGATGTACATCAGGTCCCACGGTGTAATCCTATCAGAAAGGGTTAATGTTTACTGCAGGGACCGCAGCTAATGCTGCAGCCTCACAGTAAACCCCCAAATAATGAGTTTCCTCTCCTGGCTGACAGGAGAGGAAGTGGAAAGCTAATTGATTCAGATCAGCCAGGGACACAATCATGACGTCAGAGGGAACTGGTTAACAAAAATAGGGGATCCCTCGAAAAAAAATGGCGTGGGGTCCCCCCTATTTTTGTTAACCAGCCAGAATGAAGCAGACCGCTGAGGCCTGGATTTTCAGGCTGTTAAGGAGCCAAGATCCATGGACCTTGCCAGCCTGATAACACCAGGCCACAGCAGTCTGCATATCTTGGCTGATTAACAAAAATAGGGGATCCCCTAAAAAAAAATTGGCGTGGGGTCCCCCCATTTTTGTTAACCAGCCAGTGAAAGCAGACCGCTGAGGCCTGGTTTTTCGGCTGGTAAGGATCCAATATCCTGGACCTTGCAAGCCTGATAATACCAGGCCACAGCAGTCTGCTTAGCTTGGCTGGTTACAAAATAGGGGATCCCTCTAAAAAAAAAAAACGGCGTGGGGTCCCCCTATTTTTTTAACCAGCCAAGTAAAATGCAGACTGCTGCGCCTGGTATTAAAAGACTGTCAAGGCCCATGATTTTGGCCCTCACAGCCTAAATACCAGGCTACAGCAGCCCCACATTTGGCGCATCAAAGATGTGCCAATTGTGGCACTTTACCCGCTCTTTCCCACTTGCCCTGTAGCGGTGCAAGCGGGGTAATAGGGGTTAAATGTCACCGTGATTGCACGGTGACAATAAGCCCGGTTAATAATGGAGAGGCGTCAATAAGACACCGATCCATTATTTAATCCCAAAGTTATTAATGCATAAAAAAAGACAAAGCAAGAAAAATCTTTTAATGAAATAAAGAGACAACACATTTTCATTTCTTTTATTGTACTCTCATTCCTGCGACCCACGATCTCCTGTAAAAAAAGAAAAAAAAACAAACCAACAGTATACCACCTGTCCGACGCATTCCATAGTAACGACAGTCCCACGACGATCCGCTCTGCTACACGCAAAGACAGGCAGAGCCTAACATCCCGACGCAGCACAGCTGATACCTGCTTCCCCGGCGGTGACGTCATCGGACTGACTGCTTTACGCCGGGATTACCCAGCAGTCGCTGCATTATCGCGGAAGAAACTGCATGTGGACCGCCGGGGAGAAGAGGATGCGGCCATGAAGCATCCAGGACGTGACCGCCGAGATCTTCTGCCAGGTAAGTGCCGCGATCCTGACGACCCCCGACGGACACTGACAGTGACAGACCCGACCAACGGACACGACAGTGACAGTGACAAATCCGATTCCGTATTCATATGACGAAAATATCGTATTCGGAATCGAAAGGCCGATACAGCTAATATCGGCCGATATCCGATATTTGCAGTATCGTATCGCTCAACACTAGTGGCTGCATAATGCACAAAATCCAATGATGGTAAAATATTGTGGGATAAATGGAGCACTGTATAGGTGACTGAATGAGATGGTTCAATCCTTGCATACTGTTCAGTATAATAGGCATTAGTGGCAGTGTGTAAATCATATAACATATAGCACTGCCAGAGGCATTAGTGGCGGTATGTATATCATATGCAGTAGTTGCTCAAGTGTCCCCTAAATTGTTATGCATTGGTGGCATAGTCGCTCTAGTTCCCCTAAATAGTTATGCATTGGTGACAGTAAGCGCTCTTGTCCCCTAAAATAGTTGACATTGGTGGCAGTACTTACATGCTAGATTGGTGGGCCAGGGCGCAGGTCCTCCTCGTCTGATGCGCATCCCCGCTTGTCAGCTGAGGAGACCGCGCTGTTATGCGCCTTAAAAAAAGAGGAGGGCGGGGTTGATGGCGTGTGACGTCACCGGAAGTGGCGTCTTGCGTCCACCATGCGTTCCATGGGCTTGGCGCTCAGTGAGCGTCATAATCAGTTCGTGTCATAAGTCCTAGCCCACTGTGTCTGGAAAAAACAGCACCGTATATTACTAGAGCTCACATATATTAATATTGTGCATATATCAAGTTAATATGGCCTAAGCTATAATCTACTGTGATAAGAAAAAGTGTGTGAGCATTATGTGAACATATTGTATTCAATGTATTAGTCTGCTATGTTCAATTAAAAGAGTTAAATATATCAGTCGGTTATAGAGATATCATATCAAAGGTACCATCTTATAGGACTCAACTGTATAAAGGAGGTTGTTATGTATGTATAATACTAAAATGCCATATATTAATAGAAAAGGAAGTAAAGCGAGTTATGAATGTAGACATTATTGCAATTGTAAATTACATAAAGGAAAAAAAAGTAAACCTACTTGTGCACCATCACGATATGCTGCGATATTTTCACTTATAGTCATATTCCGCATGCACACCGGGAGTTATGTCCACTAATACTTTTTCATATACACGGAGGAGACCACCAAATATCTTTCAAAATTAAACCTCTCAAGTGATTTTCTGAAAGTTCCTCCTAGGGAGACAAGGGGAAGGGACCTAGGAGAGAATTACGCCATCAGATTAACTACGAACTACATTATGCTACATTGTCCGGTACTTACGGATGAAGAGGATCCTGAGGACTGAGGGTATCATTGCAACCTACTCTGTTCCCGACTGACTGATTTCTGTCTTAAATTTGAACAGATCTAAACAAGTGTTCGTTCGACCTTATACTCTAACCATTGAACACTTACAGTCAGCAATTACTAAAACTAAGGAAGAAATTGCTAATATAGAGGTTTCAATTATCTTCAATAGGAACTCCTGAGGAACTTACACACTTAAAACTCGTATCAAATCTGTGACAGACCAACATAGGAAGGATACAGAACATAGGAAACAAATTAAATTCCAAAGAGACGCCATGATTACGAACAGGTCGCGTTCTACCGTTGGCAATTCGTTAATAATTCTCGTTAACCATATTAGGCCCAATTACAGATCTTCTTCCCGACATCTCAACGTCAGGATCCGAAACAGAACGGAGGGACCCCACATCCAGGACCAAGTCGTTTTTTAGGACAAAGAACCAGACGCCGACGAGGAAGAGGATACGGAGAAGGACGGCATAAGAAGGGATACGGACCAAGTAGTGACACGTTCACAGGTACATGCCCATTGGTGACTAATATATCATCACGTACACTCAGTATAGCGGAACATCATCTCCTCCAGAGGGGACTATCATTTTGTCCGGCATACAGGTTGAATACCTTCAACCTGGATATGGAACTCCAAAGGTTCTACCGTAACCTTCGGCTAAAGATTCATTTTGCCAATAAACCACCAAGTGCACCGGAACCACCATGCGAAAGGGGATCACTCTCTATTACCAAACTAGGTCTTGCACCAAAAGTACTTATGTCCACTACGGGGCTCCATGCATTGGAGGCATTTATTGAATTTGTTGACGCAGCATCGAACAACTAAGACATAATATGCAAAGTGGGAAATTACACCTGAACCCAACCTCAGTCCACTCGACCAACAGGCTTTGCGTTCCCTAAGGGAGGATAAGACAATCATTATGAAGCCGGCCGATAAGGGTGGCTCCATAGTAATAATGAATAAATCAGACTACTTGCAAGAAATCCATCGACAACTTAACGATAGTTCAGTTTATGTTAAATTGTTAAGAAATCCCACTAGTGAGATCAGTGATCAGATTGATTCAGTATTGTCGAGATTTTTTGATCTGGGGACTATAGATACAAAAAACTAAGGAATACTTGACCAAAAGCAACCCTTATAACACCGGTGTTTTACACCTTGCCAAAATACACAAGAGTCTAAAAATCCCCCAGGGAGACCTATAGTCGCATCTACTGAATCTATCCTATCACCTCTATCTATCTTTTTGAAAAGATATTCACCCCATTGGTCCGTAAAATACCATCCTTCATTCTCGATACAGGCGACTTTCTAAGATGATAGGCTCATTAGGCATATTGACAGAAACATCCATCCTAGTAACGCTAGATGTGAAAGATCTTTATACATCTATACACATGATAAAGGGATCTCGTGCGCTAGACAATTGTTACAAACATCCAATATGAAAAATGATTCAATCCAATTATGTTTAGAACTTTTGACGATTGTCCTTACAAAAAACTTCTTTCTCTTTGAAGATACTTTTTACATGCAGATCAAGGGTACGGCCATGGGGTCCAATGTGGCCCCCCCATACGCTATCTGCTATATGGCTAATTTTGAGGAGGAGGTAGTATATAACAATGCGCTGTACTGTACTTACTGTCGTCTATGGAAGAGATACATAGACGACATCTTTTGCATTTGGGATGGACCCATATCTACCTTACAGGAATTTTTTACCACATTAAATGAATCATGGCCAGACCTTACCTTCACTATGTCAGAAAGCAAAGAGAAGGTCAGTTTCCTTGATACTACCATAATCAAAGATACTAATGGTAATTTAGGCACGGATCTGTTTACCAAAGAGACGGACCGTAATAGTCTACTACACTTTAATAGCCTACATCCACCAGCAATAAAGAAGTCCATACCACGTTCACAATTTAAACGTGTACAAAGAATCGTATCAAACCAAGACACTCTCCCTCTCGTCAAAGTGAGATGCACAATAAGTTTTTGGAGCGAGGATATCCCCCTAATCTCCTAACTGAAGCAGTAACACCATCATTAAGACCCAATTCTCAGGTTGGAAACAGAATCCCCTTTGTCCATACATACCACCCCTTTGTGGAAATACTCCACAAGACAATTAGACAACATTGGGGACTCCTTGGTAAGGCCCATCCTGAGGTGCCTGAGTTTAAAAACCCTTTTCTCCCATGCTACAAAAGGGCACCTAATCTCCGCGATGACCTGGTAAGGGCAGACATAGGTGATAACAAAAGAGTACAAACCCAGAGATTTCTTTCCACACCGAAAACAGGTACATTCCCTTGCCTTCAGTGCAACCAATGCCATAATGTCATAAAAGGAAATATCATATACCACCCCCATACGGGTAAGAGATATAATATAAAATGTTACACTACCTGCAATTCTACCTTCGTTGTCTATCTAATTAAATGCCCGTGCGGCCTCCTGTATGTGGGCGAAACCACACAGGCCATCAAAGAAAGAATCTCTAAACACAAAAGTTACAATTAGGTGTAAAAACCTCCTTCTCCCAATACCATCCCACTTTATCGCCAAAGGTCACCAGGTCTCGCAATTAAAATTCCAAATAATAGAACAAGTCCAAGCCCCTAGACGAGGGGGAGACATAGTACGCCTCCTTAAGAAAAGGGAGGCGTACTGGATACACAAGCTACAGACCCTCTCACCGAAGGGTCTGAACAGAGAATATGATTTATACTCCTTTATTTGAGAATGTGTTATCTCTATATACCTATAGATAGCTATCGGATAGGCAACATAAAATATTAAACTCTATTGGTAATCTCATGTTAACTTTATCCATGCGGGCGTACACTCTTACGATGTGTATGCCTAAAATATTACTCCCCTGATTGTGTAGCTCTCTTTTGTATCTCTCTGGTACTATATGTACTGTACGTGCGGTTTATGTATAATGCACTGATTGTGTAGCTCTCTTTTGTATTTCTCCGGTACAATATGTACTGTACGTGCGGTTTATGTATAATGCACTAATTTTTGATTTCCTTTATTACAGAGTCGTTTATATCGATTCTCTCGTCTAGAACCCACACCTTTGGACCCCCCTTACCCGACTGCATTCCAGCACCCTTTATTATTTTTTCTATTATTTTTCCCTCTTTATTTTCCTTTATGTAATTTACCAATTGCAATAAATGTCTCACATTCATAACTCGCTTTACTTCCTTCTTCTATTAATATATGGCATTTTAGTATTATACATACATAACATACCTCCTTTTATACAGTCAGGTCCTATAAGATGGTACCTTATGATATGATATTGTGTAGCCCTGGTGTTGGGCACACGCAGTACCCTGGGGAGTGTATGGCGAGACGGCGGCTTAATGCTCAATATGCATTCATTCTGCACACACTGGACACACCCTTGGGGTAGTGAAGTATACTCTAGGGAGTGGTCAAAGTAGTGGGTGTAGGGTGATTTGAAAAAGAGTCTAGTTCCTGTCTCTGGACAGAGAAGACGTGTGGAGGAGAGCTTAGACTTCTGTGAGAACACGGAGGGAGAAAGGAGTCTAGCCTGCTTCATAACCAGTTCAAATAGTGGAGTCGGTATAGGTTTTGAAATATACCTTAGTCTGGTCAGAGCTGGATTATCTCTCAGCACACATTGAGGAAAGGAAGGAGTATCAGCACAGAAAGACTTCAGCGTTCCTGTCTAAGGACAGTATCAGGTACAGAGACGTGCTCCTGCCTGTGACAACTGAGCATCTGTGGCTGGCTTCATTGGAAGGAGAAAGATTGGAAGTGACTGCTCGACCCCTGGCTAGTGAGAATGTTTATGTTACCAGCGTGGACAAGGCGAAAGGCAAGTGGATTATAGAATTGGTGCTACAGGATTGCATAAGTCCAGCACCCTGTTTACCGGTCACTGGGGACCGAAGAGTCGCTGTTGTTTCAGGCACAGAGGCAGGAAAACCAGGAATCTACCGGACCCTAGGTCGCGGCAGACAAGCCCCTTATAGTCGGTACGTAGCTGGGGTCAGGGGGAGTGAAGACTTTGGCGTTCTGCAGGACAAACATAAGTATTCAGCTCCTTCAAAGGAGGACCCCTAACACTAAGCTGACTGGGCAGTTACAGCTAAGATTAGCTGGAATCATAGAGGGAACTACGCTTCAGGCTGGTTGTACTCAGCTTCATTGGAAAGTAAAGGAGGCCCCTAACTTGTCCAGCTGCCGTCTCAAAATACACTCCCTTTGGATCAGCCTCCCGGGACCTGCCTTGACATTCAGCAAGTAAAGGTATGGAAAGACATTGACTGTGTGAGACTGTGTTATTTACCGGCACCCGACTTCACCATCTTAACAGACTTTGAGGAAGAGTCCACCTGTAGGGGACCTGACATCTAGCTGCCTCACCATCCCCTCAGAGATCTACAGCAGCGCTGGTACCCATTACCAGAATACTACAGGTGGCGTCACGAACTGTATATAGTTATCCCCTGTAAATATATCCCCCAACAACATACGCCAGACCGCCCGGGCCACAGACCGAGCCACAGCTACCTGTGACACAAATCCCATAGACTTCTACGGGCTCGGCTCTGAGTACCCATTGCCCTGGTAATCCACAATTGTGGTGGCGGGTCGACACAACTAACTTGGCGTCACGAACAGGATACCAAACTCGCGAAATTGCGAGCCCTGCGTGCCTAAGGACTTGTTTTTGGAAAAAGGACTGTTTGCACTTTTGGCGCCAAAATCGCCATTTTTGTCGCCATATTCGCGCCCTCAGGCGCTGGAGAAGAAGGTGGGCGTGCCTTCGTGGGCGTCTACCCCCCTGTGGCGCGAAGAAAATGCCTGTCCTCTCAAAGTGCTATTACAACATGCGGTCCTGCCCTACAGCGAAGGAGGTCCGCCTCCTCTTCACCTTCTCTGCGAGGAGGAGGCGACGCAAACCCCACCTCCACGGAAGAGACCGGATGTCTCCAAAAGAAAAGAGATTGTTCTGGAACATGATGGAGGCCGGACGTGTGGAGCCGAGCGGAGCAGCGGAGGAAAGCAGGCCCCGTGCCCCCGCCAAGCTGCCATCGGCATCCGAGGCCTATGCGATCCTGCACCTGCAACAGGCGTTGTTAGAGGTCCAGGAGGAGAACTCACGACTAAAGCAGTTGTTCCAACCTGGACTGGAGGAGATTGAGAGACGCCGCTGTAACCTGCAGAAATGGCGGATGACGAACCGGCGTCTCCTCCCCTCAACGAACCCCACGATTCAAAGTACCGAAAAGTCTGCTGCCCAAGGCGAAGGAGCAACCGGAGGCTGCCCCGAAAGTACCGTTCCCGATCCCACTGGTGAAGCGGTGGATGCGGAGGAGGTTGAGGAGGTACAGCCGATCCCGGAACGCCCGCCCGGCCAAGAGGCCGCAGCAGATTATCGGTCCCCGGCAGGGACACCGGAGGGGTCCTGTCCGTCACTACCAGACATCGACTGGGACAACTGGGACGAAATGGCGCGCCTGGATGACGTCGCCTACACCGCCCAGTGGGAGCAAGAATGGCGGAGTCGTGAGGAGACAAAGAGGCGCCAGCAGGAGGAAGCGCGGGAAATCAAGAAGAACCGCCAGCGACAGTTTGCCGAGCTGATTGCTGATAAGGAGACTGTCCGTCGCGACAAAGGTACCTTACGGGAACCGCGGCGGCAGGGGTGTGTGACTGAGTTCCAGCTCCGGAAGGGCTGGGGCTTTATTCGTGAACTGGGCCTCTACCGGCGGTCTTCGTCAGCAGGCGTGACGTGGAATCTCACCTGCCACAAGGCCATCCCGGGAGGGACTTAGTGAACGGCGACATAGTCACCTATACGCGGCATTGGGGAATGAAGGGGTGGTATGCCCTGAACGTCGCCATCGTCCGCGACCCCGTCCCAGACGCAGGTATCGTCACCATTACCGCAGCGTCCCCGTTTCCAGCTTCAGCAGCATCCGGCTGTGCCCCAGCATCGCCCCCGTCAAAGTCATCGCAACATGCGACCCAAGGTCTATCGCAAGTAAAAGCCACTTCCATATCGCCAAATGCGACCCAGTATAGATCGCAAACCCTGACGCGGTCTATATCATTAACAGTAATGGAGACGCAATCGGTGTCGTGTGAAGAAAGTGTACCGGTTGCGCCCCTAGAGGTTCAAACCAGAGATGTCGCAACCCAAACCCTGATCGCAGCACATGACTTGCTGGTCTTAGGATCTAGGGCCCATTGCGTTGTTCCAGCCCCCGGGGTGGAAAGCGTACTATTTGATGAATAAATATATAGAAAGAATTGGTAAGGTCCATAAAGGATCTACCATCAGTCAAAGTTTGAAAAATGTTTATAAAGTTTTTGCACAAGTTTATATATAATGTACATATATATATTCCTAATTATAGAATGCCCGGCTGGGTAAATGGTGAATAGAACCATAAAAAGTTATTGCACTTTATCATAATGTGATTTGATATATGCCTTTGGTTTACAATGGACTCGTAGGTTGAGGACTGAGACAGCCTAAAAACTTTCTTGTACATAGTTGCGCTCCGGCGCCCTATCTTGGTTTTACATAAGCCATACATATCTACCTCTGAAAAACAAAACCCGTGTGGTGTGGCACTGAGTGAGGTCTGCACTTGGATGTCCTGCAGCCCACCCAGGACCCACGTTGAAGGTTTGGTGCGGGTCCTTCACAAGTATCTTGTATATCTATTTATTGAAAATGCTATTTGATACTATTTGTATTAAAGTTTGTAACGTTCAAAGTATTCTTACCTCCCGGATGGGAAGATGTTATTGTTCCAATGTTATTGCATAAACAAAATTTTTCTGTCTTTTGTATTTCACAGCCCGGGAGTGCTGTCGTTTACCATGGGGGAATGTGTAGCCCTGGTGTTGGGCACACGCAGTACCCTGGGGAGTGTATGGCGAGACGGCGGCTTAATGCTCAATATGCATTCATTCTGCACACACTGGACACACCCTTGGGGTAGTGAAGTATACTCTAGGGAGTGGTCAAAGTAGTGGGTGTAGGGTGATTTGAAAAAGAGTCTAGTTCCTGTCTCTGGACAGAGAAGACGTGTGGAGGAGAGCTTAGACTTCTGTGAGAACACGGAGGGAGAAAGGAGTCTAGCCTGCTTCATAACCAGTTCAAATAGTGGAGTCCGGTATAGGTTTTGAAATATACCTTAGTCTGGTCAGAGCTGGATTATCTCTCAGCACACATTGAGGAAAGGAAGGAGTATCAGCACAGAAAGACTTCAGCGTTCCTGTCTAAGGACAGTATCAGGTACAGAGACGTGCTCCTGCCTGTGACAACTGAGCATCTGTGGCTGGCTTCATTGGAAGGAGAAAGATTGGAAGTGACTGCTCGACCCCTGGCTAGTGAGAATGTTTATGTTACCAGCGTGGACAAGGCGAAAGGCAAGTGGATTATAGAATTGGTGCTACAGGATTGCATAAGTCCAGCACCCTGTTTACCGGTCACTGGGGACCGAAGAGTCGCTGTTGTTTCAGGCACAGAGGCAGGAAAACCAGGAATCTACCGGACCCTAGGTCGCGGCAGACAAGCCCCTTATAGTCGGTACGTAGCTGGGGTCAGGGGGAGTGAAGACTTTGGCGTTCTGCAGGACAAACATAAGTATTCAGCTCCTTCAAAGGAGGACCCCTAACACTAAGCTGACTGGGCAGTTACAGCTAAGATTAGCTGGAATCATAGAGGGAACTACGCTTCAGGCTGGTTGTACTCAGCTTCATTGGAAGTAAAGGAGGCCCCTAACTTGTCCAGCTGCCGTCTCAAAATACACTCCCTTTGGATCAGCCTCCCCGGGACCTGCCTTGACATTCAGCAAGTAAAGGTATGGAAAGACATTGACTGTGTGAGACTGTGTTATTTACCGGCACCCGACTTCACCATCTTAACAGACTTTGAGGGAAGAGTCCCACCTGTAGGGGACCTGACATCTAGCTGCCTCACCATCCCCTCAGAGATCTACAGCAGCGCTGGTACCCATTACCAGAATACTACAGGTGGCGTCACGAACTGTATATAGTTATCCCCTGTAAATATATCCCCCAACAACATACGCCAGACCGCCCGGGCCACAGACCGAGCCACAGCTACCTGTGACACAAATCCCATAGACTTCTACGGGCTCGGCTCTGAGTACCCCATTGCCCTGGTAATCCACAATTGTGGTGGCGGGTCGACACAATATCTCTATAACCGACTGATATATTTAACTCTATTTTAATTGAACATAGCAGACTAATACATTTGAATACAATATGTTCACTTAATGCTCACACACTTTTTCTTATCACAGTAGATTATAGCTTAGGCCATATAACTATTGATATATGCACAATATTAATATATGTGAGCTCTAGGTAATATACGGTGCTGTTTTTCCAGACACAGTGGGCTAGGACTTATGACACGAACTGATATGACGCTCACTGAGCGCCAAGCCCCATGGAACGCATGGTGGAACGCAAGACGCAACTTCCGGTGACGTCACACGCCACCACCCCGCCCTCCTCTTCCTTTTAAGGCGCATAACAGCGCGGTCTCCTCAGCTGACAAGCGGTGGATGCCGCATCAGACGGAGGAGACCTGCGCCCCTGCCCACCAATCTAGCATGTAAGTACTGCACCATGCCCAACTATTTAGGGGACACTAGAGCGACTACTGTCACCAATGCATAACTATTTAGGGGACACTAGAGCGACTACTGCCACCAATGCATAACTATTTAGGGGACACTTGAGCAACTACTGCTATATGATATACAGTACAGACCAATAGTTTGGACACACCTTCTCATTCAATGATTTTTCTGTATTTTCATGACTATGAAAATTGTAGAATCACACTGAAGGCATCAAAACTATGAATTAACACATGTGGAATAATACATTACACTTTACAAAAAAGTGTGAAACAACTGAAAATATGTCTTATATTCTAGGTTCTTCAAAGTAGCCACCTTTTGCTTTGATTACTGCTTTGCATGCAGAAAAGGTGAACGGATGGATTCTACATGCCTGGTTCCCACCGTGAAGCATGGAGGAGGAGGTGTGATGATGTGGGGGTGCTTTGCTGGTGACACTGTTGGGGATTTATTCAAAATTGAAGGCATACTGAACCAGCATGGCTACCACAGCATCTTGCAGCGGCATGCTATTCCATCCGGTTTCCGTTTAGTTGGACCATCAATTATTTTTCAACAGGACAGTGATCCCAAACACACCTCAAGGCTGTGTAAGGGCTATTTGACCAAGAAGGAGAGTGTTGGGGTGCTACGCCAGATGACCTGGCCTCCACAGTCACCAGACCTGAACCCAATCGAGATGGTTTGGGGTGAGCTGGACCGCTCACCGCTTCAATTTTGAATAAATCCCCAACAGTGTCACCAGCAAAGCACCCCCACACCATCACACCGCTCCTCCATGCTTCACTGTGGGAACCAGGCATGTAGAGTCCATCCGTTCACTTTTTCTGCGTGCAAAGCAGTAATCAAAGCAAAAGGTGGCTACTTTGAAGAACCTAGAATATAAGACATATTTTCAGTTGTTTCACACTTTTTTGTAAAGTGTAATGTATAATTCTACATGTGTTAATTCATAGTTTTGATGCCTTCAGTGTGATTCTACAATTTTCATAGTCCTGAAAATACAGAAAAATCTTTGAATGAGAAGGTGTGTCCAAACTTTTGGTCTGTACTGTACATACCGCCACTAATGCCTCTGGCAGTGCTATATGTTATATGATATACACACTGCCACTAATGCCTATTATACTGAACAGTATGCAAGGATTGAACCATCTCATTCAGTCACCTATACAGTGCTCACATTTAGCCCACCATGCTATTTACCATCATTGGATTTTGTGCATTATGCAGCCACGCTTTGTAGATCCAACATAGGCTAATCTAAGACCTGTGTTATGTTCAGCCTGACTCATTTTGATACTGATACTGGATTATACCAGACTATAATACACAGCGAATAAAGTGAAATACAACAGGAGATATTTATACCATAATATATATATATAATCTTAATATGGTACATCCTTTTTCAGGTCATTGGGGAGCCATTCTGGCCCATAGCCCTGGATTGCAATTGTGATTAAGTGAGTCTTCCATATTGCCACTTTCTATTCACACTCACCCATATGACCATTAATTACTTATTATCCTATATCTCAGGTCCTAACTAATAATTAACCATCCAGGAACGTATAAAATTACAGAACTATAAGAGGAACTCTCTTCCACCAAGGTATTTGGTAGCCAGTATCTATATATAATTAAAAATATACTCGGGGATACTTCACTTAGGACAATATAGGATTACACAAACGATAGATTACTTTGTCTTTTTTCAGGCAAACTGCCTTTCATTCATGCTTTTCCCTCGCCACAAGCAGTCGAGTAAGTATTGGAACTTCTCTTTATCACATCCTTTAGTACACCCTCTACTTAATAGAATGAATTCACCATGGATGTCCTCCTCCTTGTTACTTTCTCTGGATAGATTCATTGGACATAGAAATGTATATATGTATATAGAAAAATATTTTTTTTCACTTTTTGTTGTGCCTTATATTTTGTTTTCATTATCCAACTGTAATATATTGTAATATACTCTATGTTGCTATCAGATTGAGGAAGGCCCTTGTTGGACCGAAACGTCTCTCTATCTGTTTTTTGACTGCAATAAATCTGGAATTTCTCGTCCATAAGTTGAGTGCCAAGTTTATTCATTCACTGTATATTGGTTGGGAAAACCTACTTGTGCACCATCACGGTAGTGCTGCAATATATTTTCACTACTGTTCAGTGTGGATGACCTGAGGACAGGGAGTAGGAGGAGGAGGAGGACAGCATGGTCAGTCGTCCTATTGGTGAGGACAGGGATATCTTGCCTGTTAGCAGTCTGGCATGCATGACTGGGTTTATGTTATGCTGCCTTTCCCGTGACCCTCGCATTCTCAAACTTTTGGGTGATAGTCATTACTGGTTGGTGACATTTCTAGACTTTCTATCTCTTATTCCCGAGGTGGACTGGTTTACTAAAATTGGGCAGTACCAGAAGGCCCTTGTTGTGGAATTATTAAAAAAATTCCCAACTGAAAACGCAGGTCACAGTTCGTTGGATAACCAAGGAATACAGGCGAGAGAGAGACAACTCCAAATCAGCAGAGGCAAGGGAACACTGTCAAAGTTCTGGGAGAGTTTTCTCAAAAACTCCCATCGCACAGGCATTGAGGCGTGGGGTACTCTCAAAAGAGTAAGTACGTTACTGACTGTACCAACGTCCTCCGTGATTCCTCTGTGCCTCTGGACACATGGCATGAACTGGCTCTCTACGCCTTGGACGTCCTGGCCTGCCCTGCCAGTAGCGTTTTGTCAGAGCGGGTTTTTAGTGCTGCTGGTGGAATCTGCTTGTCAACTGAAAATGCTGACAGGCTGACTCTTATAAAAATGAACAAGCACTGGATTGGGCCAGACTTCTCAACATCACCGAATAATAGCAGCGTAACAAAAACTTTTAATCCAGTGTCTTTTTTTGGGAGGTCTTTTCTCATGCACCTCTTCAAACCCACACATAGGTATACGCTTCCTGATTTTGGCTGTTTGCTGTTGTCCTCCTCCTTCTCCTCATCCTCCACAACCATATCACCAGGGTGACCGTGATCCGTGATGCAACACCCACATAATTTTTTTAAAGGGTGTTTATGATGCCCGCATGATGCCCGTAAAATTGTTTTACAGTATATTCTTGTTTACCCCCCAGGGGTAAATGTTTGTCCGACCATGCACTTAAGGGTATGCCACACTAAGTGAGATCGCTAATGAGATCACTACTGCGTCACCATTTATGACGCAGTAGCGATCTCGCTAGCGACTTAGCTGTGTGATTCCAAACACATCTCATCAGTGATCTGTGATTCCAAACACATCTCATCAGCGATCTGTATAACGACCTCTGCGGTCGTTGGGAAAACCTAGTCCCACCTGCGACGCTGGTGAAGTCGTTCATAAAGGGTGTCACACTCAGCAATTCAGGCTCACCAGCGGGACACCAACGACCAAAAAACGGCTCAGAACGTTCATGAGCGATCAGCGACATCTCAGCAGGGGCCACATCGCTGCTACATGTCACACACAGTTAAGTCGCTAACGAGATCGCTACTGCGTCATAAATGGTGACGCAGTAGTGATCTCGTTAGCAATCTTGCTTGCGATCTCGCTTAGTGTGGCATACCCTTTAGTTCATGGGCATTACAAGTATAGGAGACCCGCTCCTTTCTAATGGGAACATTTTTTATGAGGCTCTTCTCCACGTCTCTTCCAAGGTGCATTGGAGTGCCTCCAAATTTTTACAGCCCTTGAATTCACTGCATAGGTAAACACTATGGGAGACCCACTTCCTAATAATAGGAACATTGTTTTCTGGAGGCCCTCCTGTACGTCTCTACAAAGGGGTATTGGGGTTTGTGCAAATTTTGAGCAGCCCTGCCACTCACTGCATGCGCGATAACAGTATAAGAGACCCAATGTTTAATAATGGGAACATCAAAGCATAGCCGGCTGATGGCTCTCTAAGAATAGTGAGGGCCGACTGCTGGCCCTTTAAGAATAGTGAAGGCCACCTGATGGCCCTATAAAAATAGGCTTTGTGACTTTCAGTGTCCCTCCTTCATAAATGAAACAGGATGTGTCTGATGATGTGTCACACACCACATGGCCAGATAAGGTTGTAAAATGTTAAAATGACATTTCCCAGTGAATGCATTTGAGTGGAGGAACATTTTTATTTTTGATTATTAATTTTGCCTTGTATACAAGTCATTACCCTGGAAAGGATGTTCCTTAACATATTTCCCAGGAAAATCCATTTTGGTTTCATTTTTGTATTGCTTTATTGTGAGTCTGTAAAACTGGCATAAGACTCTGGCAACATTGTTTACAGCAGTAACCTGGGAGTCAGAAATGCTTCCAGGGGGTTTTCCCCATGTTGCTCCAATGTCATATGAGCAGTGTTCCCATCGATTTCCGCAATTTCTAGTCCCTCTGCAGACCGCGGGGGTGGGGCCGCCAGAAAAATGCTCGAGTTTCCCATAGACTTACAATGGGCTCGTTGCTCGGGTCGAGCACCCGAGTGTTGTGAATGTTCTGAATTCTGAGTTGGGGCTCCCTCTGGTGGCTGTTGATATTAATGAAGCTGCCTTGACTGACAGAGGCCCTTCAGCTGAGGATTCAGCTGCGGACGATTGGCAATCTGGGAGTTATGACTGGGGAGATTTAAGGGAGTAACTTTCCCATGATCCTCGCCAGTGATTAGTTGTCTCTTCCTGGTCCAGTTTGGAAGTCAGCTTGCTGCGGTCTCCTGCACCTTTCAGATAAGCTATTTTTTGCTTGTTTCTGTGGTTTTGTTTTCTTTTGTTTTTCTGCCTTCTGAGTGAGGTCAGCTGGGCCTGCGCTGGTCTCTGTTCCTCAGTTATCTCTGTTCATTTGTTCAGTCCCTATTATTTCAGTGGCTGCTGGGTAGCTACCTGTTCACACCAGAGTTCTGATATAGCAGGGAGAGATCGTGTGGTCTATTTTTTGGAATCAGAATTGTTGTAATTTTTCCTAGGGTTTTGCTGGATTGCAGAAAGTATTTTTTTCTGTCCTGTCCTTTCTAGACAGTTTTGGGCCCCATACATTTGCTTACTCTATTTTCTGCCTGCGTTTGTATTTCATCTTGTCTCACCGCCAATATACAGTACAGACCAAAAGTTTGGACACACCTTCTCATTCAAAGATTTTTCTGTATTTTCATGACTATGAAAATTGTAGAATCACACTGAAGGCATTAAAACTATGAATTAACACATGTGGAATTATACATTACACTTTACAAAAAGTGTGAAACAACTGAAAATATGTTTTATATTCTAGGTTCTTCAAAGTAGCCACCTTTTGCTTTGATTACTGCTTTGCACGCAGAAAAGGTGAACGGCTGGACTCTACATGCCTAGTTCCCACCGTGAAGCATGGAGGAGGTGGTGTGATGGTGTGGGGGTGCTTTGCTGGTGACACTGTTGGGGATTTATTCAAAATTGAAGCGGTGAGCGGCCCAGCTCACCCCAAACCATCTCGATTGAGTTCAGGTCTGGTGACTGTGGAGGCCAGGTCATCTGGCGTAGCACCCCAACACTCTCCTTCTTGGTCAAATAGCCCTTACACAGTCTGGAGGTGTGCTTGGGGTCATTGTCCTGTTGAAAAATAAATGATGGTCCAACTAAACACAAACCGGATGGAATAGCATGCTGCTGCAAGATGCTGTAGTAGCCATTCTGGTTCACTATGCCTTCAATTTTGAATAAATCTCCAACAGTGTCACCAGCAAAGCACCCCCACACCATCACAACCACCTCCTCCATGCTTCACGGTGGGAACTAGGCATGTAGAGTCCATCCGTTCACCTTTTCTGCGTGCAAATCAGTAATCAAAGCAAAAGGTGGCTACTTTGAAGAACCTAGACATATTTTCAGGTGTTTCACACTTTTTTGTAACGTGTAATGTATAATTCCACATGTGTTAATTCATAGTTTTGATGCCTTCAGTGTGATTCTACAATTTTCATAGCCATGAAAATACAGAAAAATGTTTGAATGAGAAGGTGTGTCCAAACTTTTGGTCTGTACTGTATGTGTGGGGGCTACCTATACCTTTGGGCACTTCTCAGGGGCAGTTAGCTTTCCCCTTTCTTTCCTTAGGCTTAGCTAACTCTCCAGCTGTGTCGAGGCATCTAGGTCATCGTAGGTACGTCCCACGGCTGCTTCTAGTTGTGCGGTTAGTTTAGGGGTCTGCAATTCATTAGTTACCAACCTCTCTGGGTGACTGGCTGCCTTGGCTATTTTTGCTACTGTCCTCCTCGGCTACCATATCATAACTCCCTGCTTCATATCCTGTGACTTGGGCCTCTCTAGATCTTATCAGGTGGAAGGTGCTAAAGCATATAGATGTTGCCAGGTTGCCTTTGATGATCTAACCACCCCCTGGTGTGCTGACCCCAGCTGCCAAATTATCCCAAAGCAGCTCCCACAATCCCACTTTCCTGACCCTGTAGTGTGGGCTATATATTTAGGAGTAGTCTAAGGGGTGCACGCAGTGTGGGGTGCAGCACGCAGTCATCCCAGAAGCAAAGCATCACAGAAGATAAGCATCGTGTAAACGGCAGTTATCCATGGCAGTTAATCAGGGCTGCAATCAGGTACCCCACACTTTGCTTTCTTTTTAATTATGTACTTTACCTCTCTCCTCCTGTGTTCCCTTGCCATCCACATTCACCACCCCATCCCCACTCCATCACGACTCATACACATCAGCCCCTCTATACTTCCCTCTCCCATGTACAGTTCCCATGCACTCTTCACCTTCCTGAGAAACCTCAGCCCATCTTGCCCAAACACATCACAGAAAAAACCTACTTACAACTCCAACAATTACCTGCTCTTTATCTTCCTACTCCTACTACTGCAATCTCCCCCAACCCTGGTCCACCATCCCCCAACCTCAATCCCTACCCTACCTCATATCGACACCATAATAATCTTATTAATATTACTTGCACTCCCTCATCTCCTTCTTTCAATTGTGCCCTCTGGAATCCACGGTCTGCATGCAACAAGCTATCCTTCCTGCACAACTACTTTCTGAACAACTCTCTTCATCTGTTGGCCCTCACTAAAACCTGGATTCAGGATTCTGACACGGTCTCCCCTGCTGCCATTTCCTATGGTGGCTTACAGTTCTCCCATTCCCCAAGACCCGCAAACAGACATGGTGGTGGAGTTGGCATACTCAAGTCCCCACAATGCACTTTCCAGGTCATCCCCCCAATTCCATCACTCTCATTCCCTTCTTTTGAGGTCCACACCATCAGGCTCTTCCATCCCCTCTCCCTCAGAGTAGCGGTCATATATCGGCCCCCAGGCTCGCCCACCCAGTTCCTTGACCACTTCTCAGCCTGGCTGCCGCACTTCATGTCCTCAGAACTACCAACCCTTATCCTTGGAGACTTCAACATCCCCATTAACAGCCCTACTTCCACATCTGCATCTCAGCTTCTATCACTGACCACTTCTCTAGGCCTCTCACAGCTTTCAACCTCTGAGACACACAAGGATGGTAACACCCTTGACCTGGTCTTTGTCCGCCTCTGTTCAATCTCCCACCTAAATAACTCACCGCTTCCACTCTCTGACCACAACATTCTCTCCTGCATCCTCACAAATCCTCGACCACCCCAGCGCTCTCCTACCTACCATACATTCAGAAATCTACAAGCCATCAACCCTCAGACACTTTCAGACTCCCTACACTCATCACTGTCCCCAATCTCCTCTTTTTCTTGTCCTAATCTGGCTGTTCATCACTACAATGACACTCTTAGAAGCACCCTTGACCAAGTAGCACCGCTCACCCTCAGAACTTCCAAACACACAGTAAAACAGCCCTGGCTCACATTGCAAACTCAACTTCTTCAGCGATGCTCTAGGAGTGCTGAACGCCTTTGGAGAAAAACCCGCACACCAGAAGACTTCATCCACTTTAAATTCATGTTAAGAACTTATAATGCTGCCCTTCACCTCGACAAACAGACCTACTTCACCACCCTGATCTCCTCACTAGCCAACAACCCCAAGAAACTTTTTGACACTTTTCACTCCCTCCTCAGGCCAAAAGCACAAGCCCCTATCACAGACATTTGTGCTGATGACCTGGCCTCCCACTTTATAGAAAAAATAGATACTATCAGTCAGGAAATCTGCTCTCAACCACCAAGTGCTGTGACTCCCATCCCTCCCTGCATTTCCCCTGGCTCAATTTCCACATTTGATCCCATCACAGAAGAAGAAGTCTCCAGACTCCTCTCTTCCTCTCATCCGACTACATGCACTACTGACCCCATTCCCTCACACCTCCTCCAGTCTCTCTCTCCAGTTGTCACAACTCACCTAACTACAATCTTTAATCTCTCACTCTCCTCTGGCATTTTCCCATCCTCCTTCAAACATTACATCATTACTCCACTACTAAAGAAACCCGCTCTCGACCCTTCCTGCACAAACAACTACAGACTGGTCTCCAATCTCCCCTTCATCTCTAAACTTTTGGAGCGCCTAGTCTACTCCCGCCTTACCCGTTACCTCTCCACTCACTCCCTCCTAGACCCTTCACAGTCCAGCTTCCGACCCCTACATTCGACTGAAACTGCACTCATCATAGTGACCAATGACCTTCTGACAGCAAAACGTAACGGTGACCACTCTCTGCTCATTCTTCTCGACCTTTCTGCAGCTTTTGACATGATTGACCACCGTCTCCTACTGTCTAGGCTCAAGTCACTAGGTATTAAGGACACTGTTCTCTCCTGGTTCTCCTCCTATCTTTCTGATCGCTCCTTCAGTGTTTCGTTCTCTGGCTCCACGTCATCTCCTCTTCCTCTCACTGTCGGTGTACCCCAAGGCTCAGTCCTTGGTTCCCTTCTCTTCTCTCTCTACACGGCCCCAATTGGACAGACCATCAGCAGATTTGGCTTTCAGTACCATCTTTATGCTGATGACACACAACTATACACGTCATCCCCCGACCTTACCCCCGCTGTACTACAGAACGCCACCGACAGTCTGTCCGCAGTCTCCAACATCATGTCTGCTCTCTATCTGAAACTTAACCTCTCCAAAACTGAACTTCTTCTGCTCACGCCGTCTACTAACCTCCCTAAATCTGACATTTCCCTCTCTGTGGTGGCACCATAATAACACCCCGGCAGCAGGCTCGCTGTCTGGGTGTTATGTTTGACACCAATCTCTCCTTCACCTCCCATATACAATCTCTTGCCCGCTCTTGCCGCCTACACCTAAAGAACATCTCTAGAATCCGCCCTTTTCTCACCATGGAAACAACAAAAACCCTCACTGTAGCATTGATCCACACCCACCTGGACTACTTCAACGGTCTATTACTTGGCCTCCCCATTACTCGACTATCCCTCTCTCCAGTCCATCCTTAATGCAGCAGCCAGGGTCATCCATCTGGCTAATCGGTACTCGGACGCGTCCGCTCTTTGCCAGTCCTTACACTGGCTGCCCATTCATTATAGGATCCAATTCAAAGTACTGGTTCTCACCCACAAAGCTCTCCACAGTGCAGGACCCCCCTACATTTCCTCCCTCATTTCTATCTATCGGCCTAACCGACTGCTGCACTCTGCAAACGACTTTCGACTAACCTCTGCACTAATTCGTACCTCCCACTCCAGACTCCAAGACTTCTCCCGCGCTGCGCCAATCCTCTGGAATGCTCTACCCCAAGAAATTAGGACTATCCACAATTTGCATGGTTTCAGGCGCTCCCTCAAAACACATCTGTTCAGAGCGGCCTATCACATTCACTAATCAAAGTCATTCTGTGTGTAAGTGTGTGTGTGTGTAGCCCATTCACTATCTCCATCCATCCCTCACTCCCTCAAGATGGCTGGACCATCATTTTAAATGCACCATTGTATATACACACCTGTACTTTGTATCTCCCCCACTTCATTGTAGATTGTAAGCTCTCACGAGCAGGGTCGTCTTATTTTGCTTTAATTATTGTATTGTTAATGTTGCTACTTATAACTTGTGTTTTGAAACTGTTAAACTGTAAAGCGCTGCGGAATATGAAGTCACTATATAAATAAAGATTTATTATTATTATTAACTCCCGAGCATTCCAATTTGCTCGACCCGAGCAATGAGCTCCCGAACATTTTAGTGCTCACCCATCACTACTCCCTATTGCATCTTTGGAGCTCAGCCACAGTGATCTTAGTGTTCTTCTTTACCTCTCTCACCAAGGCTCTTCTACCACGATTGCTCTTGGCTGGACGGCGAGGTCTTGGAAGACTTCTGGTGGTCCCAAACTTCTTCCACTTAAGGATTATAGAGGCCACTGTGCTCTTAGGAACCTTGAGTACTGCAGAAATTATTTTGCAACCTTGGCCAGATATGTGCCTTACCACAATTCTGTCTCTGAGCTCCTTGGCCAGTTCCTTTGACCTCATGATTCTCATTTGGTTTGACATGCACTGTGAGCTGTGAGGTCTTGTATAGACAGGTATGTGCCTTTACAAATCAAGTACTATCAGTTTAATTAAACACAGCTGGACTCCAATGAAGGAGTAGAACCATCTCAAGGAGGATCACAAGGAAATGGACAACATGTGACTTAAATATGAGTGTCTGAGAAAAGGGTCTGAATAGTTATGACAATGTGATATTTCAATTTTTCTTTTTTAATAAATTTGCAAAAGTTTCTACATTTCTGTTTTTTTTTCAGTCAAGGTGGGGTGCGGGGTGTACATTAATAATAATGAGAAAAATGAACTTTTTGAACTTTTTTGAATTTACCAAATGGATGCAATGAAACAAAGAGTGAAAAATTTAAAGGGGTCTGAATACTTTCCGTACCCACTGTATATCAGCATTATTTAGCAATATAAAGTAGACTTGTCTTGCTGATTTAATTGATTCCTAGTGAGCTGTGAAGCCCATCATACCATATATAAGGAGCTGTGGGTGCCATAATACTATATATAAAGGGGCTGTGGGGACTATAATACAGATTCTAGTGGGATGTGGGTCTATTATACAGTATATAGATGCTGTGGAAGTCATAATACAGTATATAGGGAGCTGTGGGGTGATAATACTGGATATAGGGAGCTATGAGGGCCATTATACAGTATATAGGGAGCTGTGGGTGCCATCATATTATGTATAAGGAGCTGTGGGAACCATCGTACAGTAAATAGGATGTTGTAGGAACAATTCTATAGCATATAGGGAGCCGTGGGGACCAACATATAGTATATATTGGGCTATGGGGCTATCATACAGTATATACAAGAGCTGTGGGGCTATCATGCTATATATAAGGATCTGCTAGGTGTAAAATTAAATGTATTAGGGGTTGTGAGGGCCATAATACAGCACATTAGAGTTTGTGGGGCCATAATACAGTATATAAGGGTCTGTGGGGGGCCATAATACAGTAGGTATTGGGCTGTGAGAGCCATTATACAGTATATTTTAGGGTTAGCAACAGTGGTAAACTGTAATTATATATGTATAGATCCTCTTTTAAGTGGCAGGGAGGTTATATGGGGAGGCATGTACTTTGATCTTTTAGGACCCTACCAAAGCCCCTGCATCCCACCATATAGGAAGAAAACAAAGCCCGATGCCAAAGCCCAAACAGGTAACAAAACCCAACTGAAAAAAATATGTATAATACATAGAGCAAAAACATCAACCTCCATGTTCCAAAGACTTTGTATAAAGTAATTAATTTTATGTTTTTCTTTCCACCTCTTAGGAAAAAGACTTTGTTTAAATTTTCCATTGCTTACAAGAAAGCGCCAAGGATGAGATTGAGTTTCAGAATGCAAAATCACAAACACAAACAGTAGAAAGTAAACTAAATCAATCAATCATTAACCAGAGCTCTTCACAAGTAAATCAAGTCTCCATACAATGTACATTCCCATCATGTAATGCATGCTCGTTCTGCTAGACATCATGGGACTTGCTTTGTAAGAAGACGTTTTACACCTAAGGGACTGAAATAAGAGTCAGCAATTGTCTGTTACATAATATCTTGTGAAGGGAAATGTAGAAGTGCTGTGAGGTCAAGTATTTGTTATAATGCAAATGAAATTCTATATTGTTATGTATTTTATTGATTGTTTAGGGAAAACAGAGAAATTATTGTTTGTATTGTATTTCTTCATGGTATCACCGACTTTTTGCAACACTATCCAAAAGTTTAAATCTCAAGAGAGGCCACCACTACTATTTCTCTGAATACTAAATTTTCCATTAACAAAATGACATTTATGTGAAGTGAGAATGAAGCTTGATGCCTTATCTACTTCTCTTATTACTTTCCTTTGTAAGTATGTGAAAGAGATGGAATGCAATGCGGTAGTAGCATCTATAGTAAAAAATAATTACATAGCATTTGAAACAGATTTATCTTTTGTCAATGGTGTTTCTTGTCAAAAGTTCCATATCACTAAAAATTACATTACACATTCTCATCTTACAAATTTCCCGCCACTTCCATGCTGACAGTCCTGTGATTTAACCCCTTAGTGACAGAGCTATTTTGCAGCTTAATGACCAGGCCAATTTTTACAATTCTGACCACTGTCATTTATGAGGTTATAACTCTGGAACGCTTTAACGAATCCCGCTGATTCTGAGATTGTTTTTTCGTGACATATTGTACTTCACGTTAGTTGTAAAAATTTTTTGATATGACTTGTGTTTATTTATGAAAAAAACGGAAATATGGCGAAAATTTTGAAAATTTAGCAATTTTCAAAATTTAAAATTTTTATGCCCTTAAATCAGAGAGATGTGTCACACAAATTTCTTAATAAATAACATTTCCCACATGTCTACTTTACATCAGCACAATTTTGGGAACAAAATTTTCTTTTGTTACGAAGTTATAAGGGTTAAAAGTTGACCAGCGATTTCTCATTTTTACAACACCATTTTTTTTTAGGGACCACATCACATTTGAAGTCACTTTGAGGGGTCTATATGATAGAAAATACCCAAAAGTGACACCATTCTAAAAACTGCACCCCTCAAGGTGCTCAAAACCACATTCAAGAAGTTTATTAACCCTTCAGGTGCTTCACAGGAGCTGAAGCAATGTGGAAGGAAAAAATTGACATTTAACTTTTTTTGCAAAAGCTTTATTTCGGAACCAAGTTTTTTTATTTTCATAAGTGTTAAAAGAAAAAATGAACCACAAAATTTGTTGTGCAATTTCTTCTGAATACACCGATACCCCATATGTGGGGGTAAACCACTTTTTGGGCACATGGCAGAGGTCGCAAGGGAAGGAGCGCCGTTTGACTTTTTCAACGCAGAATTGGCTGAATGCCATGTCGCGTTTAGATAGCCCCTGATGTGCCTAAACAGTGGAAACACCCCACAAGTGACCCCATTTTGGAAACAAGACCCCTTAAGGAACTTATCTAGATGTGTGGTGAGCACTTTGAACCTCCAAGTGCTTCACACAAGTTTATAACGTAGAGCCGTGAAAAAAAAAAAATACTTTTTTTTCCACAAAAATGATCTTTTCACCCCAATTTTTAATTTCCCAAGGGTAATAAGACCGCAAAAGTTTTTGTGCAATTTGTCCTGAGCATGCTGATACCCTATATGTTGGGGTAAACCACTTTTTGGGCGCACGGCAGAGATCGCAAGGAAAGGAGCTCCGTTTGACTTTTTCAACGCGGAATTGGCTGGACGCCATGTCGCATTTGTAGAGGCCCTGATGTGTCTAAACAGTGGAAACCCCCCAAGTGACCCCATTTTGGAAACTGTACCCCCTAAGGAACTTATCTAGATGTGTGGTGAGCACTTTGAACCCCCAAGTGTTTCACAAAAGTTTATAATGCCTGGGTGTGAAAAAAAAATAAATCAATTTTCCACAAAAATGATTTTTTACTCCCAAATTTTTGAGTTTTCACAAGGAAATTGGACCCCAAAAGTTGTTGTCCAATTTGTCTTGAGTACGCTGATACCAAATATGTGGGAGGGGGGAAACTGTTTTGGCGCACAGCAGGGCTTGGAAAGGAAGTAATAACGTTTTGGAATGCAGACGTTGATGGGGGTTATGTTCCGTTTGCAGTGCCCTAGATGTGCCTAAACAGTGGAAAACCCCCACAAGTGACCCCATTTTGGAAACTAGACCCCCTAAGGAATTTATTTAGATGTGTGGTGAGCACTTTGAACCCCAAAGTGCTTCACAGAAATTTATAAACGCAGAGCCGTGAAAATAAAAAAAAAATTTTTCCTCAAAAATGATTTTTTTAGCCAGCTATTTTTTATTTTCCCAAGGGTAACAAGAGAAATTAGAACCCCAAAATTGGTGGGCAATTTGTCCTGAGTGCGCTGATACCCCATATGTTTTGGTAAACCACTGTTTGGGCGCACGGCAGGGCTCGGAAGGGAGGGAGCGCCATCTGACTTTTTGAACGCCACGTCATGTTTGGAGACCCCCTGATGTGCCTAAATAGTGGAAACCCCTCAATTCTAGCTCCAACCCTAACCCCAACACACCCCTAATCCCAACCCTAACCCTAATCCTTACCCTAATCCCAACCCTAATTCCAACCCTAATTGTACCCTAACCCTAATTGTAACACTAACCCTAATTGTAACCCTAACCCTAATTGTAGCCCTAACCCTAATTGTAACCCTAAACTTAATTGTAACCCTAACCCTAATTATAAACCTAACCCTAAGGCTGGGTTAATTTTGCATTTTACCAGCCCGTTCAACATATAGCGTTGACGGGCTGGTAACGGTATAGCATAACGCAATCGCGTTATGCTATACCCGCTAGCGCAGAGGAATCAGCAGATGATTCATCTGCGCTAGCGGTGACGGAGCCCAGACGCTGCAGCCCGCGTCTGAGGCTCCGTCACTGAATGATGGCACGTCGCGAACGCATGCCGCTTTACGGCATTGTCGCGATGTGCCCTCAATTGGGGGTGAATGGCAGCGTTAACGGACTGCGTTACACCGCGTTATACCGTGGTGTAGCGCAGTCCGTCTAATGGACTGCCATAACCCAGTATGAACCCAGCCTAACCCTAATTATAAAACCCTAACCCTAATTATAACCCTAACCCTAATTATAACCCTAAGCCTAACCTTAACCCTAGCCCTAACCCTAGCCTTAAACCTAACCCTAACAGAAAAATGAAAAAAAATATAATTTCTATATTTTATTATATGTCCCTAACTAAGGGGGTGATAAAGGGGGGGTTATGTACTGTCTTTTTTATTTTGATCACTGTGATAGTTTATCACAGTGATCAAAATGTACTTTTTGAGAATGAATGAAACTTTTTTGAATCTGCCGCCAAGCAGATCGGCGGGCGCACTGCGAATGCGCCCGCCATTTTTTTTTTACAGGAAGAAGACGCCGGGATCCTGGGGCCTTGAGGAGGACGGAGGACACCGGTAAGTATAGGGGGGGCGATCGGGGGACCTGGGGACCCTCATTCTCTCCTCTCTGATGTGCGATCACATCAGAGGGGAGAGAAATCTTTTTTTTTTTTTTTTTGCGGTCGCCGTTATACTTAGTATAACGGCGATCGCGACACCGGGGTCGGTAACTACCAACCCGGATCATGTTCTCTGGGGTCTCGGCTACCCTCGGCAGCCGAGACCCCAGAGAAAATTGCCCACCCCCCCCCCCCGGCAGAACGCGGAGAGCGCACTGAGCATGCGCCCGCCATTCAACATGGCGGTGCCCACTGGAGGAAGCAGGTGGGCCCGCGGGCCACAAGGGGAACATTGGGGGACACAAGGGGGGTCCCGGGGACCCTTTTTCTCTGTCCTCTGATGTCCGATGACATCAGAGGACAGAGAAATTAAATGGCACATCAGATTTTTATTTTTTTTGTTGCGGTCGCCGTTATAGGGTTAATAACGGCGATCGCAACATCGGGTCGGTAAAAACCGACCCGATTCATGTTCTCTGGGGTCTCGGCTACCCCCGGTAGCCGAGACCCCGGAAAAAATGCGCCTCTGGGGGGCGCTATACACTTTTTCCACATCACCGTTAATTAACGGCGATGTGGTTTAAGTACCCTTAATGACCGCCGTTAAAAGGCGTATCAGCGGTCGTTAAGGGGTTAACATCAGTCTTTGTTTACTATGATGCAGCAAATGTATATGACTATTTTAAAGATATGCAACTTATACTGCAGATTCTGAAACTGTCAAAACTCCAGTTAACCACTACTTGCACCAGGGGCGGACACTGACAGCTTGGGGTCCCTGTGAGAGGTAATGGGTTTGGGTATTTAGTCAGCAACCAACTGTGCAAGTTCTCCCACTTAAAAAGATGAGAGAGGCCTGTAATTGACATCATTAGTAGACCACAACTATGAGAGTCAAAATGAGAAAACAAATCCAGAAAATCACCTTGTCTGATTTAGTAAGATTTATTTTGCAAATTATGATGGAAAATATGTATTTGGTCACCTAAAAACATGCAAGATTTCTGGCTCTCACAGACCTGTAACTTCTTCTTTAAGAGGCTCCTCTGTCCTCCACTCATTACCTGTAGTAATGGCACCTGTTTGAACTTGTTATCAGTATAAAAGACACCTGTCCACAACCTCAAACAAACAAAGAAAACACCGTATGCACTACTTCGAGAAGGTGCTCAAGTAGGCTCCCACACCTTATTACAGATAAGACAGATAGGTGTACGGTGGTATACTGCCACGTATCTATGTAATCCGAGCGGTATTGGAAAAATAGAGAAAACAGAGTGTAAGAAAAATATAACTGAAAAAATAGTAATGTAAATATAGGAGGCACTGTGGACTAGCGGTGGATGCCGCGTCGCTGAGGGACGCGCTGATTCTTATATTACTCTAGTAAGCTATATTTTCTCATATAACTCCATAGTCCCTCATTTTTTGCCTTATTATCATTTTGTTATCCCCCTCAGGACAGACACACTGGTACTCTCTGAATAACCGGTCCCTTTTCATACAATCTAAAATCTAGGTAGGCACTATACTACCTTGCCTCCTATATTTAAATTACAATTTTTCAGTTATATTTTTCTTACCCTCCGTTTTCTCTATTTTTCCAATACCGCATAGATACGTAGATACGCGGCAGTATACCACCGTACACCTAATGCTATATGCCTTCCTCAATCTAAACTGGTAGGTCATCCTCTTCTTTAATTTTTTGACCTCCTAATCCTCATGTCCTCCTCCTGGATCAATGAGCTATGCTTTTGGGGTTGTCTGCATTAACCCTAGCAATTAAGATGTCTCATGACCGATGTCATTTATTTCCTGTTGTACATATTTTATTTGTGTTTTTTCTTTTTTTTATATATATATTGTACTATCATATTTTGTTCAATTTATTACTTTTTTCTGTTCTGTAGTAGCTGAAGAAGGGCGATTGTGGCCAAAACGTTTTTTGTTAACTACCGTCTCATTAAAAGATTCTGATCTTCATCTGAAGTTAAGTGCCAAGTTTTGTCTTATCCACAACCTCAACCAGTCACACTCCAAATTCCACTATGGTGAAGACCTGGGTGTAACTAGGAACGGCAGGGCCCCACAGCAAACTTCACAATGGGGCCCCCCCCGCACGCGCGTTGCCAATCCCGGTCTACCCAAGTTGTGTTAAGAAAGATACCTTATTATCCAAAATTAGAGGTTTTTGGACTAATGATAGTGAAATAACAGAAAAGAACCAACTCCCAGGAAGCAACTGAGGTAGTGACGAAGGTAGGCTTTCTCCAGAGTAAATGTGTGAAGAAACTTGTAATCCAGCCTGCAAATTGCTTTCAAAACAGATGATTTATTCAGTAGAACAACAGTCCGGTATACAGAATAATCTAAGAATGTTCAGTATACCGTACTTTTGTTCTACTGAATAAATCATCAATTTTGAAAGCAATTTATGGGCTAGATTACAAATTTCTTCTTCACAAGAATAATGCAACATAATTACCTTATTCAGCAGTTTCCTGGGGCCCTAGGCCCCTGATGGGGCCTGCAGTTTTCTTTGGACCTAGGCCCCTAATGGGCCTGCTGCTTCCTTTGGACCTAGGCCCCTAATGGGGCCTGCTGTTTCCTAGGGCCCCATTAGGGGTCTGCTGCTTCCTGGGGCCTCTAATGTGGCCCGCTGTGTCCTGGGGCCTGAGGCCCCTGATACACTCACACCTCCCCCCTCCGCTCTCCTCCCTCTCCTCAAGTGCCGGGACGGGAAGCTGCGGCTGCCGCATCCCTGTAACAGAGAGCCAGACTCAGCAAGCATACTTACCAATCTGCCAATCCTCAGGTGACTGCGTCCTCCAGCTCTTCTGCTCCGCGCGCTCCTCCGTCCTCCACGCTCCGACGTCCACCACGCCAGCCTTGCATGTGACGTGAGAGCGCGCACGCCCCCACGTCACATGACGCGGAAGTGCCGGACTGCTCGGGGCCCGACCCACCTCCTCTCATAGCGGCGCCGGAGGTGGCGGCAGCCCCATATCAGACTCACACCACCGGCAGCTTGCATGGGCGTACCCAGGATCAAAACTGGGGGGGGCAAGCCAATGTCGCATTTTATACAGGTTACATCATATACATTGTACATTATACTGCATATTAGGTATGGAGCATTAGAACTGTTGTATATTGTATAATACAGCAGTGTATGCGACACTACGCTGTATATACCATATATTATACATGGCACACTAACCTCTATACAAAGAATAAGAGGCATTATAACCTGTATATGAAAAGTATAATACAGCAGTGTATATACACTCTATATACGGCACACGATGTGTATGACCCTGTATACACCATATACTACACTCTTATTTTGAAGTAAAAAAAAAAACAAAACAGGAACAAATACAATACTTAAAATAAAGAACAAGTAAAGTTAAAAATCAACAAACTTACTGGTATTTCAATGGGAACTATGGGCCTGCTTTTGGCTAATGAGATGGTCAATGTTCGGTTCATATTTGTCACAAGTGAAGCAATTTTTCTCTTTCTTGATAGCATTATTTCCTAGAGATTCCAAATTGCTATTAGTAAAATACCAATATATATACAGCGCTACAAAAACAATATATCAGCAATAAAACTGCCCACACAGAGACATACAGCCTGCACTGCCCACCACTGCAGCCTTACCAATCCATATATCATTTCATCCTCATCAGTGCACATATTGGCGCAACTCCGCTTTTTCTGCCCCATATGATCCCCCCATCCTGCCCCATCTGTCTCCATCATATCCATCCTGCCCCATGATCCTGCCCCATCTGTCTCCAATCCTGCCCCAGTGTCTCCAGTCATGCCCCCATGTCTCCAGTCATGCCCCCAGTGTCTCCAGTCATGCCCCGTGTCCCAGTCATGCCCCGTATCTCCATTCTGCCCCCTGTGTCTCACATTCTGCCCCGTGTCCGGCATTCTGCCCCGTGTCCAGCATTCTGCCCCGTATCCGGCATTCTGCCCCGTGTCCAGAATTCTGCCCCATGTCCAGCATTCCGCCCCCTGTGTCTCGCATTCTGACCCTTGTCCAGCATTCTGCCCCCGTGTCCAGCATTCTGCCTCGTGTCCAGCATTCTGCCACTGTGTCCAGCATTCTGGCCCCCGGGGCCAGCATTCTGCCCCCAGTATCCAGCATTCTGCCCTCCATATTCAGCATTCTGCCCCCCGTGTCCAGCATTCTGCCCCCCGTGTCCAGCATTCTGCCCCCCGTGTCCAGCAATCTGCCCCAAAGTCCAGCACTCTGCCCCCCATGTCCAGCATTCTGCCCCACGTGTCCAGCATTCTCCCCCCGTGTCCAGCATTCTGCCCCAAGTCCAGCACTCTGCCCCCCATGTCCAGCACTCTGCCCCCCATGTCCAGCATTCTGCCCCCCGTGTCCAGCATTCTGCCCCCGTGTCCAGCATTCTGCCCCCCGTGTCCAGCATTCTGCCCCCGTGTCCAGCATTCTGTGCCAATGTCCAGCATTCTGCCCCCATGTCCAGCATCTGCTCTGCCCCCCTGTGTCCAGCATTCTGCCTCCCGTGTCCAGCATTCTGTCTCAATGTCCAGCATTCTGCCCCGTGTCCATCATTCTGTCCCCCTGTGTCCAGCATTCTGTCCCCCCGTGCCAGCACATTTGCCCAAGTGTCCAGCATTCTGCCCCAATGTCCAGCATTCTGCCCCCCGTGTCCAGCATTCTGCCCCCCCGTGTCCAGCATTCTGCCTCCGTGTCCAGCATTCTGCCCCCCGTGTCCAGCATTCTGCCCCAAAGTCCAGCACTTCTGCCCCCCATGTCCAGCATTCTGCCCCCTGTGTCCAGCATTCTGCCCCCCGTGTCCAGCATTCTTGCCCCACATGCCCGCACATTCTGCCCACCTGTCCAGCATTCTGCCCCCCATGTCCAGCATTCTGCCCCCCATGTCCAGCATTCTGCCCCCATGTCAGCATTCTGCCCCCCGTGTCCAGCATTCTGTCCCCCGTGTCCAGCATTCTGTCCCCCCGTGTCCAGCATTCTGTCCCCAATGTCCAGCATTCTGCCCCCCGTGTCCAGCATTCTGCTTGCCCGCCCCCTGTCCAGCATTCTGCCCCCCATGTCCAGCATTCTCCCCCATGTCCAGCATTCTGCCCCCCGTGTCCAGCATTCTGCCCCCCGTGTCCAGCATTCTGTCCCAATGTCCAGCATTCTGCCCCCCCGTGTCCAGCATTCTGCCCCCCCGTGTCCAGCATTCTGTCCCAATGTCCAGCATTCTGCCCCCCCGTGTCCAGTATTCTGCCCCCCCGTGTCCAGCATTCTGCCCCCCCGTGTCCAGCATTTTGTCCCAATGTCCAGCATTCTGCCCCCCGTGTCCAGTATTCTGCACCCCCGTGTCCAGCATTCTCCCCGTGTCCAGCATTCTGCCCCCGTGTCCAGCATTCTGTCCCCCGTGTCCAGCATTTTGCCCCCCGTGTCCAGCATTCTGCCCCCCGTGTCCAGCATTCTGTCCCAATGTCCAGCATTCTGACCCCCCGTGTCCAGCATTCTGTCCCAATGTCCAGCATTCTGCCCCCCCGTGTCCAGCATTCTGCCCCCCCGTGTCCAGCATTTTGTCCCCCCGTGTCCAGCATTCTGCCCCCCGTGTCCAGCATTCTCCCCGTGTCCAGAATTCTGCCCCATGTCCAGCATTCTGCCCCCATGTCTCACAGTCTGCCCGGGGCCCCCAGGATCGCCGCTCTCAATAAAAAAAAAACAAAAAAAACAAGTTCTTCTTACCTGGCCGCGCTCCTGCTGTGAAACTCCCTCCATGCAGCTGAAGCGCGCACTCGCTGGCGACTGACAGTATATATAGCATATATATACAGTATATATAGCTATATATCTATCTATATATATCTATATATATATCTATCTATATCATCTTCTCACCTGTGTCTTGCCTCTCTCTTGTGTTTTCTGTCTTCTTTCATCTTTTCTCTCTCTCACTCTTGTTTTTCTTTCCTTTTTGCCTCCTTCTCCCTGCTTGTCTGTGGCTCCACCCCCGACATTTAGCCCCGCCCCTCCATGGCTCTCCACAGTCTGAGAGCTGTGACGCTGCTGGAGGGGAGGGATCCGATACTCTGCTGCTGACTACAGGTGCGGGGGTAGGGGCGGTGAATGGTGTCACAGTGTGTGTGACTGCGCCCCTGCTACACTGCAGCCGGCAACTCTCTCAGAGTACGGTACGCTCATGGCAGCTTGCGGAACTACCATGGTGGTAGGTGAAGCAGCTGCAACAGGGACGGGCCACCTTCTAGCCCGGGCCCTGTGGCAGCTGCTTCCCCTGCTTCCACGGTAGTTCCGCCCCTGGTGAAGACCAAAGAGCTGTCGAAAGACACCAGAAACAAAATTGTAGCCCTTCATGAGGCTGGGAACACTGAATCTGCAATAGGCAAGCAGCTTGATGTGATGAAATCAACTGTGGGAGCAATAATAAGAAAATGGAAGACATACAAGACCACTGATAATCTCCCTCGATCTGGGCTCCATGCAAGATTTCACACTGTGGGGTCAAAATGATCACAAGAACGGTGAGCAAAAATCCCAGAACCACACGGGGGAACCGGGGAATGACCTGCATGGAGCTGGCATGACATCCGTATGGCATCCGTATGGCATGTGTATGCCGTTATTTTCTCGCAGACTTGAAAAATGGACATTTAACTGATCCATGGCTTTAAATCTTCATCAAAACATATATATATATATATATATATATATATATATATATATGTCAGTGAGACATATATATTATAAGCTTCCAACTCACTCAGCTGCGACGGAGGTAATCAGGACGCACTTTTATATCAAAAGTTCATCAGGTTTATTGCTCCATAAACCACACAGTAACATACAGTACAATCCTTCAGTACTTCAGCTCGGTCCTGGAACCTCACTCTTCAGACACAGAGTCCTCTGTTATGTTTTGGTAGCTGAGGAGTGGAGGTAAAAAGGGCAATACACCAGAGCAGTTGGAATCTATGAGATTGCAGTACCCTGACTAACCACCACAACTAGAGGCAGCCGTGGAGCGTTCCTACGTTGGTCCTAGACGCCTCGTCACAGCCTGAGAAACTAACTATACCTAAAGATAGAAAGAGGAAAGCTATCTGCCCCGGAGCAGATCCCCAAAGAACATAGAAAGCCCCCAAACATGTAATAGCGGTTAGACAAGAGGAAATACTGACACAGACAGAAAATAGTATGAGCAAACGTTGGGGCCCAAACTAACTAAATAGAAAAGGATAGGAAGGGCATTTACTGCAATCCCAAAAAACCCTGAAAAACACCAACTTTACTAATTTCAAAAACACCTGAGATCACACGACCTCTACCACCTAAATTAGTTCTCTGGTGTAACAAAATCAAAACAGCAGCCACTGAAAAAACTGGAAAAAGCAAATGTAAAAACATCAGTGGCTGAACAAAACTGAGAGGGCAAAAGCCCCCGGAGGGGACCCTGAAGGCCCCCACAGAAGTGCAGGACAAAATGCAAAAATCAAGCACAAAAGCAAAAAGAAGAAAAAGTCTTATCTGTTAGCAGGAGATGCAGACACGACACAGCAGGCTACAAAGGAAACAGGAATCAAGGATTGAGACCAGAACAATTGATCACCGGCAACCCTGATGGGAAGGTGACTCCCTTATATAAGACCAGTCAGTAACACCTGATTCCCAATCCTCACAATCTTCACTGGACAGTCCAGTACGTTTGTAACCACCAGAGGGAGTCTCTGCTCAGAACTCATTTCAAGTCCATTCTCAACAGTACCCCCCCCCTTGAGGAGGGGTCACCGAACCCTCACTTGAGCAACCAGGTCGGTCAGGATGAGTTCTATGATCCGCACGGATGAGTCTCCTAGCATGGATGTCCGAAGCAAACACCCAAGAATTGTCTTCCTGACCATAACCTCTCCACTTAACCAAATACTGGAGTTTCCGTCTAGAAAAACGAGAATTCAAAATTTTCTCAACCACAAACTCCATATTGCCCTCAACCAGAACAGGGTCAGGAGGCAAAGCAGTAGGAACCACAGGCTCAACAAACCTCTTCAACGAGGACTTGTGGAACACATTATGGATCTTAAATGTTCCTGGAAGAAGCAAACGAAAAGAAACAGGATTAAGAATCTCCATGATCTTATAAGGTCCAATGAACCTAGGCTTAAATTTAGGAGATGCCACTCTCATAGGAATATTTTTTGAGGACAACCAGGCCAAGTCCCCCACTTTAAACCGGGGACCATCAGTCCTATGCCGGTTAGCAAACCGCTGGGCCTTCTCCTGAGAGAGGGACAACCTCTGCAGTACCTGGTCCCAAATCTGTTGCATACGCTCCACAACAGAGTCAACACCTGGACAGACAGAAGCCTCAGTCTGTCCTGAAGAAAATCGAGGGTGAAACCCAGAATTACAGAAAAATGGAGACATCAAAGTGGCAGAGCTAGCCCTATTATTAAGAGCAAACTCAGCCAAAGGCAAAAAAGAGACCCAGTCATCCTGATCAGCAGACACAAGGCATCTTAGATAAGTCTCCAATGTCTGATTTGTTCTCTCAGTTTGACCATTGGTCTGAGGATGAAACGCCGAGGAGAAAGACAATTGAACACCAAGTTTAGAACAAAAGGTCCTCCAAAATCTGGAAACAAACTGGACTCCTCTGTCAGACACAATGTTCTCAGGAATGCCGTGTAAACGAACCACGTGCTGAAGGAACAAAGGTACCAATTCAGAGGAGGAAGGCAACTTAGGTAATGGTACAAGATGTATCATCTTGGAAAACCTATCACAAATCACCCAGATGACGGTCATTCTCTGAGAAACAGGAGGTCGGAAATGAAATCCATAGAGATATGGGTCCATGGTCTCTTGGGTACAGGCAATGGCATCAACAAACCACTAGAGCGAGAGCAAGGCTTGGAGCGAGAGCAAGTCCCGCAGGACTGCACAAATTCCCTGACATCACGAGACAAGGTAGGCCACCAAAAGGACCGACTAACCAAGTCTCTGGTACCAAAAATTCCGGGATGACCAGCCAACGCGGAACAATGAATCTCAGACATCACACTCTTTTTCCAGTGGTCCGGGACAAACAATTTCCCAACAGGGCAGCACTCGGGCCTATCCTCCTGACACCCCTCCAGAGCCAGTCTCAAATTGGGCGAGATGCGGAAAGAACTACACCTTCTTTCAAAATAACAGAAGGATCAGATAACTCAGGAGAGTCCGCAAGGAAACTCCTTGAAAGGGCATCCGCCTTAACATTCTTAGTGCCAGGAAGAAAGGAAACCACAAAATTAAAACGTGTGAAAAACAAGGCCCACCTGGCCTGTCTAGGATTAAGTCGCTTGGCAGATTCCAGATAAACCAGATTCTTATGGTCAGTAAGGACCACCACCTGATGTTTGGCTCCCTCCAGCCAATGTCTCCACTCTTCAAAAGCCCACTTCATGGCCAATAACTCCCGATTACCCACGTCATAATTAGTTCAGTAGGAGAAAATTTTCGAGAGAAAAAGGCACAAGGGTTACTTTTAGAGGTCTCTGGATCTCTTTGGGACAAAACGGCACCTGCCCCAATTTCAGAGGCATCAACCTCCACCTGAAATGGCAGAGAAACATCAGGCTGCCGTAGAACAGGAGCAGAAGTGAATCTCTGTTAAGTTCCTGAAATGCAAGACTGCCTCAGGAGGCCAATTCACCACATCAGAACCCTTTTTGGTCAAATCAGTTAATGGTTTAACAATAACCGAGAAATTACCAATAAATTTATGATAAAAATTGGCAAAACCCAAAAATCTTTGAAGAGCCTTTAATGAAGTAGGTTGGACCCAATCACAGATGGCCTGAACCTTGACCGGGTCCATTTCAATAACAGATGGGACAAAATAAATCCCAAAAATGAGATCCTCTGTACGCCAAAAAGACACTTTGATCCCTTCACATACAGAGCATTCTCTCTCAAAATCTGGAATACAGTTCGAACATGTTTCACATGAGAGTCCCAGTCATTGGAAAAAATCAAGATATCATCCAAATAAACAATCAGAAATCTATCCACAAAATCCCTGAAAATGTCATTCATGAAGGACTGGAAGACAGAAGGAGCATTAGTGAGCCCAAAGGGCATCACAAGGTACTCAAATGCCCCTCAGGGGTGTTAAATGCCGTCTTCCATTCATCCCCGTGCTTAATGCGAATAAGGTTATATGCCCCCCTGAGGTCAAGCTTGGTAAACCAAGTAGCGTTTTTCACCCTGGAAAACAGGTCAGAAATCAAGGGTAACGGGTATTGATATTTCACAGTAAATTGTTCAAAAGACGATAATCAATACACGGCCTTAATGAACCATCCTTTTTGGCCACAAAGAAAAAACCGGCACCTAAGGGTGAAGAGGATGGTCTGATATGACCTTTCTCCAAAGACTCCTTGATATAAGACCGCATAGCGATCATGTTCAGGTACAGACAAGTTAAAAAGGCGACCTTTAGGGAATTTACTACCAGGCACTAATTCAATAGCGCAGTCATAGCTCCTATGGGGGGGCAAGGATGCAGATTTACTTTCGCTAAACACATCAGAAAAATCAATCAAAAAGTCAGGAACATCCTGAGCCTGGGGGAGGCAGAAAAAACAGGAGTGTTGGTATTAACACATTGGCAACCCCAACTGGTTACAGACACAGATTTCCAATCCAAAACAGGGTTATGAGACTGTAACCAAGGGAAACCCAGCACGATAATGTCATGCAGATTATACAGAACCAAAAATTTGCAGCTCTCCTGATGATCAGGTTCAACCCTCATTATCACTGAGTAGAGAACTGAGGTTTATTCTCAGCCAAAGGGGTAGAATCGATCCCCAGTAGGGGAATAGACTTCTGTAGGGGTATCAAGGGAAACCCACAACGTTAGCGAAATCAAAATCCATCAGGTTAATAGCTGCTCCCGAATCAACGAAAGCCTGAGCAGAAAATGAGGACAGAGAGCATATCAGAGTAACAGTTAATAAAAACTTAGTCTGAACACTACCCAAGACAACTGAGCGTGCAAAACGTCTTCCCCGCTTAGGGCAGACTGAAATAGCATGAGAGGCGTCACCACAGTAGAAACATAACCCATTGCGCTTTCGAAACTCATGACGCTGTGCCCCAGAAACCACTCTATCACACTGCATGGGTTCAGAAGCAGGTTCACAAGGCAACACTATTCCACGCATACTTCTCCGCTCATGCAAACGTCTGTCAATTTGAATCGCTAATGACATAGAATCATTGAGACCAGAGGGGACAGGGAATCCCACCATAACATCCTTTACATTATCCGACAGACCCTTCCGAAAAAGGGCTGCCAAAGCGTCGTCATTCCATTTGGTCAGGACTGCCCACCTACGGAATCTCTGACAGTATAACTCAGCGTCATCAAGCCCCTGATTTAATGCCAACAAGGCTTTTTCAGCTTGATCAGTGACATTAGGCTCATCGTACAATAACCCCAAGGCCTGAAAAAATGCATCAACATCACTCAAAACAGGATCCCCAGGTGTCAGGGAAAAAGCCCAATCCTGAGGATCGCCGGCAGGAGAGAGATGACAATTTGAACCTGCTGCGCTGCGTTCCCTGAGGACTTAGATTTTAAGGCAAAAAACAATTTACAATTATTTTTGAAATTCAGAAACTTGGCTCATCCCCCAAAAACAAATCTGGCATGGGAATCCTAGGTTCCACAACAGGCAACCTAGCAAGATAGGTAGCAATACTCTGAACCTCAGTGGCAAGCTGATCCACACGGCCAGACAACTGTGCAAACTCCATTGAGAGAAAAAAAAAAATCCTCCCCAGCACCCAGAGATACAGAGGGAAAAAAAAAATGCAACAAACAGAAAAAATATCTCTGACAACTCTGACAACCCTTTTTTTTTTCTTTCACAATATTTTTCCCTTCTGTGAGTACCATATAATTTTCAGTTAGGCCGGTGATACTGTTATGTTTTGGTAGCTGAGGAGTGCAGGTAAAAAGGGCAATACACCAGAGCAGTTGGAATCTATGAGATTGCAGTACCCTGACTAACCACCACAACTAGAGGCAGCCGTGGAGCGTTCCTACGTTGGTCCTAGACGCCTCGTCACAGCCTGAGAAACTAACTATACCTAAAGATAGAAAGAGGAAAGCTATCTCCCCCGGAGCAGATCCCAAAAGAAATAGCGAGCCCCCAAACATGTAATGGCGGTTAGACAAGAGGAAATACTGACACAGACAGAAAATAGTATGAGCAAACGTTGGGGCCCAAACTAACTAAATAGAAAAGGATAGGAAGGGCACTTACTGCAATCCCAAAAAACCCTGAAAAACACCAACTTTACTAATTTCAAAAACACCTGAGATCACACGACCTCTACCACCTAAATTAGTTCTCTGGTGTAACAAAATCAAAACAGCAGCCACTGAAAAAACTGGAAAAAGCAAATGTACAAACATCAGTGGCTGAACAAAACTGAGAGGGCAAAAGCCCCCGGAGGGGACCCTGAAGGCCCCCACAGAAGTGCAGGACAAAATGCAAAAATCAAGCACAAAAGCAAAAAGAAGAAAAAGTCTTATCTGTTAGCAGGAGATGCAGACACGACACAGCAGGCTACAAAGGAAACAGGAATCAAGGATTGAGACCAGAACAATTGATCACCGGCAACCCTGATGGGAAGGTGACTCCCTTATATAAGACCAGTCAGTAACACCTGATTCCCAATCCTCACAATCTTCACTGGACAGTCCAGTACCGTTTGTAACCACCAGAGGGAGTCTCTGCTCAGAACTCATTTCAAGTCCATTCACAACAGTGCTCTCTGTAATGTCCTGCCTGGACACATGGAAGTCTGTCCACACTGGTAGACTCCACAACACTCTCTTTAGATACAGAGACCTCTCTGTAATGTCCCGCCTGGACACATGGTAGTCTGTTCACACTCACAGACTCCCACATCACTCTTCCAGGTGCCAAACACACTCCATTACATAGCTGTAACCCCACCCACTGGTGAGGTCAGGATCACATGGTTAGGTCACCTGGTCATGACCTCACCACAGGTCCTTTACAACCACAAACCATGCCTCCATGCATATCCCGAGGAGCATACACAGTGCCCCCTAGCTGCATCAGGGGTCACTACACCACATACCTCCCCCTCTCTGTTCAAACTTGTGGGGTTGAACACTTGTTACCCGACCAGAGATCCTTCTCGTCGTCTCTGCCAGTCAAACCGTCTGTCTACGTCAGACCCTCTGTCAGTCCACAGCGGTCAGTACGGCGTCGCAATTCCCTTGCACCCATACGTCCTGTCTGGTCTGAGTCCTTTTCATTTCGTCCATCACAGGTACTCCTGCTTAGGTCACTCATCACTGAGCTAACTGAGGCATCACTATTTCTACCTCTTCCATCAGGCGACCTATTTCCTGTATTAGCTCCAGCTTGAGGACTTATAGTCTTAAGTAAACCTCTTCGCCTCTCAACACCACGGATTGAAGGTGGCAGCCATCTTATTTCCATTTCCTGCAGCTCTCTGTTGACCTGCTCCCTCTCCAGTCGTAGCTGCTCTACTTCTCTCAAGTATGCCACACGATACTCCAGGAGCATCCGGATATTCCCAAGGCTTTCCCTGGATCCGACAACGAGGAATGGAACCATCCCATCTTAACCCCCGACCTGGACTCCGTCATCAGCCGGAATCCTGACTCTCATCACACCGGACTTATTCACCATCTCCTGCATCACTTTCCCAAGTCTTCCGATGACTTTCTTCACCAGACCTCTGGGCACTTGAATGATGTCTTCCACCAATCCAAATCGACTTTGAGCCTCATGCAACTCCTCACTGGTACACACTTCTCACAGGTCTTCGGGTATCTCTATTACACACTTGAAAACTGACCCGTCACCTTCTTGGACAGACCCTCCTCGTCCTGAGCGTTAGTACAGTTTTCCAAGACATCGCTCTCCCTTGTGTGCCCATCTGCATGGCACTTCCCTTGCTGGATTTCTTCTCCCATAGATTTCTGGAGCTGGGCACTAGTCTCCTCCTCTATCTTGAGCTCTCGGAGAACTCCATCTCGTCTTCTGCCAAGCAGCGACACTCCTCCTCTCTCTGGAGAAGCTCCTGCTGATGTTTCTCTTGGGCCTCTCTGAGCACCTCCATCTCTTTCCATAGAGCCTTGTTCATACTCTGACACGCTGACAGATGATCTCTGAGCTTAGAGACTTCCTTCTCCAGCTCCTCCACTTTGTGCTCAATCATTTGTCTCAGGACCCTTTCTCGCTCGACTGTCTCTTTCACTGTTTCTTTAAACAGCTCTATCTCATGGTCCTGCTCTCTTTTAGCCAGCACATGTCACACCATCACCTCTTTAATTACATTTTCGGCTGAGCACTCTTGCCCACGCACACTCTGCCTCTCCAGAGTTCCGCCCGTTCCTGCATCCGCAGTTTCCACTGTCTCACGACTCCCGGTAACTTCAACAAGCTCCAGCTTACTGCACTCACTTTCCCTTGCGGTCGTGTCACAGTCTGCATAGGAGTCACTCCCCCTCCCCCTGTCATTATGGAACAGCACGTCCCCACTTAGATAGGTGTCGGCCCCCTTTTCTGGAGCTATCCCGTTTCTCACGGTCACACGTCTTGTCACGTCCAAGTCCCCGAGTTTGTCTGACCCACACTTTCTTCTGGTCACCTGGAACTCTAGACTATCGCTATTAGGTGTTACCTTCTTTTCACACATCACACGACAAGGAACCACTACAGCCACCTGCTGTGGTGGGGCTCCCTCCTCTGAACAACACCACACTTTATCAACTTCCCATGCATTTTCAAAAAAGTAAAGTCCCGCTTCCTCTCATAGGGGTACACTAAGTTCGGTGGTATACCAGCATAATACCCTTTTGTAATCTCCACCCACTTTTGTGCCACCATCCCCTTTGGGTTACCACCCCCTTTTGGGACTCCGCCCCCTTTCGGGCCACCATCCCAATTTGGGTTACCGCCCCCTTTTGGGACTCTGCCCCCTTTTGGGCAACTGGTCTGATTTGGGCTTCCACCCCCTTTTGAGACTCCGCCCCCTTTTGGGCCACCATCCCAATTTGGGTTTCTGCCCCCTTTTGGGACTCCACCCCATTTTGGGTAACCATCCCTGTTTTGGGTTGCTGCCCCCCTTTTGGGACTCCTCCCCTTTTAGGGACACCACCCATCACTGGGGTATACACCACGGCTCTTACAGGCCCCAGTCCACACAGTACCCTTAGACAGTGACTTTTTCTTAGGGCGTGTACTGGCCCTTTAAGATTTTGTTGCCTTGATTCACACTGTCCTTTTTACCACACCAGCTCCTGCTGGTACTGCCACCGCTTCCGTTGCAGCCACAAACCACCAGCACCTCCAGATGCTGCTCATAAGCTGCTGTGGCTGTTACTGCAGCTCCTGCAGAACCTCTTGCTGCAACAGTCACTGTAGTTCCTGCTACCACAAGTCTCTGCAAGCTTCCGCTGCGCCGTCTTGCCGCTTGTCACCTTCGTGACCCCACGAGTCACAGCCAGCCGCTTGTCACCTTCATGACTCCTCCAAGCCACAGTAAACACCTCACACGATGATGTTCTGTAATTTGCCTTTATAGCGTGGATCGAGGATGCTGGCCAACCAGTAGTCATCATCCTTCATAATTTTGGCAAAGCGGGGTCCCGTTTAGGATCCACAAGATATAATCACACATGTGGGCCAATGTTCCAGGTGTCAATGATGCACTGCCAGTGGTGGGTGGAGGAGCGCTTTCTGGCAAATCCACATCCCTCCAGTCACGCACAAACTTTGTACCTGACCTAGGCAAGCCAACATTTTCGCTTGCCCCCTGAGAAGCATCCTCCTCCCTAAATTAATCATCCCCTCCTCCTCCTCCTCCTCCTCTTCTTCCTCCACCTCGTCCAGAACAGTTCCTTGAGCAGACAATGGCTGACTGTCATCAAGGCTTCCCTCCTCCTGGCTTAGTAATGGAGATGTGTCAATAAGACACCTATCCAACACTAGTCCTAAAGTTTGTAAAGGGTTAAATAAACACACAGGCAGAATAAAGTATTTTAATGAAATGAAAGGAAAGACCACACAGTTTTGACATCTTTATTGATCTGCTAATCCAAACAGATCATTTTCCCACGCTGCAGAGTTCACCGCGGGTTGGTCTGCGCAGCATCAGTGATGTCATCGCTAGTCATCCCGCGCTGCTAAGTTCACCACGGATCAGGCTGCGAGGCTGCGCAGCATCAGTGACATCAGCACTAGTCACTGATGCTGCCGCCGGCAGCTTCTCATCCATTCATTGGTGGTTTTCAGCCAGGGCAGTTGCATTAGCACTGCTCCCGGTTGTAAACTATATATCCTCCAGATATGGATTACGGCGTGGGACAGATCGCCGGACAGGTATGGTATATTGTTGTTTTTTTATTTTTCTTTATTTCAGGAGATCAAGGACATCGTTTGAATTAGCAGAACAATAAAGATGGCAAAACTGTATGGTCTTTCATTTCATTAAAATACTTTATTCTGCCTGTGTGTGTTTATTTAACCCTTTACAAACTTTAGGATTAGTGATGGATAGGTGTCTTATTGACACTTCTCCATTACTAAGCCAGGCTTAATGTCACCTTACAATACAAAGGTGACATTAACCCCATCTGTCTCCATCTTGCTCCATGATCCTGCCCCATCTGTCTCCATTGTATCCATCCTGCCCATGATCCTGCACCATGTGTCTCCATACTGCTCCATGATCCTGCCCCATCTGTCTCCATCCTGCCCCATGATCTGGCCCCATCTGTCTCCATCCTGCCCCATAAACCTGCCCCATCTGTCTAATTCCTGCCCCATGATCCTGCCCCATCTGTCTCCATCCTGCCCCATGATACTGCCCCATCTGTCTCCATTCTGCCCCATAATCCTGCCCCATCTGTCTCCATCCTGCCCCATAATCCTGCCCTATCTGTCTCCATCCTGCCCCCTGTGTCTTCATCCTGCCCCCCTGTTTCTCCATCCTGCCCCATGTATCTCCATCTTGCCCCCTGTATCTCCATTCTTCCCCCTGTGTCTCCATACTTCCCTGTGTCTCCATTCTTCTCCCTGTGTCTTCATTCTTCCCCGTGTCTCCAATCCTGCCCCTGTGCTGCTTTAAATTAAAAAAAACCTTTCTCCTTACCTGGCCTCATTCCTGTGATGATGTTCCCTCCATGCAGTTCAAGCGTGCACTCGCCAGTGAATGACAATGACATCATACGCCGGCGACGTGATTATTTTGCACCTGCATTTGTAAGCCAAAAAAAAGATTTAGGCCATTATACCTTTTCTCTATGCTTGTCCCACTTTAGATTTTATTTATCTAAAATGTTGACATGTAAAAGTGGGTTAAAGGACATTAAATCCTTATTACATACTGTAAACCCAATACAATTGTACAGTCTTTAAAGGTCCCCAGATCAGAAATGTCAGTATCAATGGTGTTCCTTCAGTTTCAGAAAAGTTTAGAAAAATCAGATAGTAGAAGTAGATGTGTATCCATTTACTAATGTAGGTAGTGCTGTCCAGTTTTCATATTCTTTCATTGCGCATTCAGCCTTACTGAGAGTGATGTCCGTTAAACTGAGACAAAAATGCATTAATAGTAGAGTTGAGCGATACTTTCCGATATCCAAAAGTATCGGAATCGGAATGGTATCGCCGATACCCAAAAAATATCGGCGATACCCGATACCGATACCGGAAATCCAATGTAAGTCTATGGAACAAAATATCGGAATTAAAAAAACCCCATTCTTGCCTTGTTGGTTAATTGTACATGAAGGAAAACAACAAAGAGTAATGTAGAATGTATTGGGGAAGGTGAGGAGACATTAAAGGCATAGATGTTTAACCCAATCAAATGGAATAGCATAAATATTTTTTTTTTTAAAGATGTTCGGATTGACGAAGAAATTGACAATGTTGTTCACGTTTTTTCTATTTTGGCAAATATGTATATTTCACAACTTCCATGCTCTTCACCTTTTTAACTTTTGACACACTTTCTCCTTCATAATCTTCAGCAGCATCATCTTTTTCATCAAATTATTCTTCATCTTCACCTTCTTTATCTTCTTCTTAAACTTCTTGCTATTCATCTTTTTGTTAACATTACTCATATTCTTCTTATTAAACTATCATTCTAATTCATATTGTACTTCATCTTCTTCATCATATTCTTATTTGTGACAGAGAATCCTGTACTTGTAATCTGTCAAAGTATGAATTTTTCATTCTTCCGTTCTTGCTGTCACAAAAGATTTAAATTACAACAGTATTTGTCCGTGTTCAGTTTAGCCTGCAGCAGCAGCAGCATTTTCCAGGGGCACCACGAGGAGGAACGGACTCACCCCCATACACTGCTTAGTCTTCTTCTGCTTATAATTTAGAGCATATATTTTGCTCTTCATTTTGGTCTTATACTTCATGTTCTTCTGCTTTTAGATCTTCTGCTTATTGTTCTTGTGTCTCTTGTTCTGTATCTTGTATTTGTAGCACAACCTTGTACCAGCTGATGTTACTGGGACACGGTTACTAAGCAGGAGGTACCTGTGCTCCAAAGCACTACCAAGGACCAGCAGACGTTGCAGGAACTCGGATACCGAGATGGAGGCACCTAGGCCAAAGGCACTGCGGAGAACCAGTTGACGGTACTGGAACTCGGACGGGTAGCAGAAGGTACAAGAGCCAATGCAAGTAACGAGGACCAGCTGACTGTGCTGGAACCCGGAGGGGCAGCAGAAGGAAAAGAGCCAATGGCACAACCGAGGACCAGCTGACGTTACTGGGACACGGTTACTAAGCAGGAGGTACCTGTGCTCCAAAGCACTACCAAGGACCAGAAGACGTTGCTGGAACTCGGATACCGAGATGGAGGCACCTAGGGCAAAGGCACTGTGGAGAACCAGCTGACGGTACTGGAACCCGGACGGGTAGCAGAAGGTACCCATGGAAATTTAAGTTGACAGGCCGCGAGCCGGCCGCAGTTACCGAATCCCACAGTACTACAGTGGGTGATTGTCCTATTGTCACAACGGAAACAGTCTTTATTTGCATATCCCGCAGCACACATAGGAAGCACCTAAACTCCAAGCACCATAGAGTCGGCTAACCCGACCGCAACACGACAGGACAACTTATTGGAGGCTAAGTGACGTTTACACTGACAGGAAACAGATGGCGTGCTGTAACCAGTCTGGGCAGGAGTGAGTACCCGTGCCAATGACACTTCCGAGCAACAACTGGCGGTGTTGAAGCCCAGGGATGAGAAGACAACAGGGTGGAGGCAGCATGACTTTTTGCCGTTCACACAGCAGGGGAACAGCTGACATTACTGAACCCCAGTAACACTATAGCTTGTGTATTGGTCTGTGGACACGACACTTCTGAGCAGCAACTGCCAGTGTTGTAGCCCAGGGAGTAGAGTTCAGGTGGTAGAAAGATGAACATAACAGGAGACATGGATAACGTTGCGAACCAGTTATTTAATCTGAAAACGGACAGACAAATTCTGGCGAGATCCATGCCTTGTTCATTTTCAGAAAAGTAAGCCGTCTACATTATCGGAGGATAGTCGCATGCGACGGTCTGTTAGTACACCACCTGCAGCACTAAAGACGCGCTCCGATAATACACTGGCAGCAGGGCAAGCCAGCACCTCCAATGCATACTGGCTAAGCTCTGGCCATGTATCCAGCTTAGAGACCCAAAACTTGAATGGGGAAGAGCCATCTGGGAGTACACTGAGAGGGAAAGACATGTAGTCTGTCACCATCTTACGGAAACGTTGCCTCCTGCTGACTGGAGCCGTCTCGGATGGTGTAGACATTTGTGGCGCTGCCACAAAACTTCGCAACATTTGGAACATACTGGTCTTGCCCTGTGCAGAGGCGCTGCTTGTGCTCCCTCTTGTTGCAGAGCTGTCTCCACTGCCTCGACGCACAGAGCTGCTTTGTAAAGCAGTACCAGCAGCAGTGCTCTCGGCTGGAATGGAGAACATTATGGATTGCACCAGTGTGTCTTGGTACTCCCGCATTTTACGCTCCCGGTTCAACGGTGTGATGAGGCTTTGTAAGTTGTCCCGGTAGCGAGGGTCTAGGAGGGTGTACACCCAATAATCAGACGTGGTGAGAATGTGGGTGATGCGGCTGTCGTTTCTCAGGCACTGCAGCATGAAATCAACCATGTGCTGCAGACTCCCAACTGGCCAACAAACGCTGTCCCCTGCAAGAGGCGTCATCTCTGCCTGCTCTGCATCACCCCACCCTCGCTCTACATACTGACTAGAGCGTTGTGTACCTCCCTCTGGAGCAATGTCTTCCTCCTCCATTGACTCCTCCTCATCCTCCTCACAAAGTGAGCCCTGCCCAGCCCTTTGTGAGGAACCACGTTGCGCTGACTGTCCAGAAGGTGATGGAATTTGTGACTCCTCATCCTCCACCTCTTCCAAAACCTCATCCCTTAGTGCTTGCAGTGTTTTTTGAAGCAGGCAGATAAGGGGACAGTCAGGCTGACTAGTGCATCATCTGCACTCGCCATCTGCGTTGACTCATCAAACGCACGCAAAACGTGGCAGATGTCCTTCATAGAGGCCCACTCAGTAGTGGTGAAGTGTGAACGGCGCAAATTGCGAGTTGATTGTGCCTGATGCAGCTGATACTCCATTACTGCTGGCTGCTGCTCACACAACCGCTCCAACATATGTAACGTGGAATTCCACCTGGTGGGTACGTCACATATGATGCGATGTTCAGGAAGGCGAAATCTGCATTGCAGAGCTGCAATGCGCGATCTGGCCATGCTGGAACGTCGCAAGTGAGCGCACTCTAGGCGGACCTTGTGCAGCAGTGCATCAAGATCCGGATAGTCCCTCAAAAAACTCTGCACGACCAAGTTGAGCACATGTGCCAGACATGGTATGTGAGTGAGGTTGCCAAGGCCCAGAGCTGCCACCAGATTTCGGCCATTGTCACACACTACCAAGCCTGGCTGGAGATTCGCTGGCAAAAACCACACGTCGCTCTCCTGCTTGATGGCATTCCAGAGCTCCTGCGCTGTGTGGCTTCGATTCCCCATGGAAATTAATTTCAGGACGGCCTGTTGACGTTTGGCCACGGCTGTGCTCATATCGGTCGCATCAGGTAAGCGTTCACGGGTCCATGTGGAGGTAGACCATGTCGGCTCCTGCAGCGATGATTCTGAGGAACTGGAGTAGGAGGAGGAGTCAATGTGGACAGACTTGATTCCTGCAATCCTTGGAGTTGGCAGAACACGTACAGCGCCACTCGCAAGATCTGTACCCGGCTCCACAACATTGACCCAATGGGCAGTGAGGGAAAGGTATCGTCCCTGGCCATGGGTACTGGTCCACGCATCGGTGGTCAGGTGGACCTTGCTACTGACGGCGTTTAGTAGCGCATGTTTAATTTTTCCCTCAACATGCTTTTGCAGACCAGGGACGGCTTGCCTGCTGAAATAAAATCGGCTGGGCACATTGTATTGTGGGACTGCCAATGCCATTAAGTTACGGAAACTGTCAGTCTCCACCAGCCTGAATGACAGCATTTCAAGGGACAGGAGTTTTGCAATGCCAGCATTCAGAGTCTGTGCTCGTGGATGGTTTGCCGAGTATGGCCGTCTTTTATCCGATGCCTGTGCTACCGATGGCTGTTTTGTGGCCTGGGAGTGTGAGGATGACAGGGAACTTGCAGCTGTGGGTGGAACAACACTGGGTCTCTGGACAACAGTGACAGAGGTTCTTCCATGGCGATCCTGTGAGGAAGCCGAACCAGCTGTGTGTGAGCTGGAGGTAGAGGCTCCAACACGAGCTGAAGATGTAGGTGCTGCTGTAGGTTGGCCTACATCTCCAGTGTGTCTTTGGAACTCAACCACGTGCTTTGACCGCACATGTTTCCACATATTTGTGGTATTAAGGTTACTGACATTTTTACCTCTTTTTACTTTTTGATTACACAGCTTGCATTTGACATAGCAAATATCATCTGCAAGTGTGTCAAAAAAGGACCACGCAGTGCAAGTCCTGGGAGCGCCCGTTTTGGCTGTTGGAATAGAACTGCTACAAACGGGTGCCAAACTGGAGGCTACAGGCAACCGAGTCTGCAGCCTACCTCTCCCTACTGTTTGGACCGTTGGGGCAATCTCTTCCTCAGAGCTGCTACCACCACCTTCCTGTTCCTCACGCCATGTTGGGTCTTGGACCTCATCATCTCCACTACCCTCTTCCAACACCTGCTGCTGTTGGGTGGTCTGGCCAGCACCATGCTCAACAGAAAATGGCACCTGAGTCTCATCATCATCAGATGCGTTCTGCGGTGTGCTGACCATCGGCACTGGCTCACCCGCCTCTTCACATTCAGAGAGACACAGCTGTTGCGCATCACTGCATACTGCCTCTTCTTCACATTCCAGAATGCTGCTTGGCTGGGCCCCTGTTTGCAAGCCAACAGATTCTGAGAACAGAAGCAGAGACTCAGCTGGCTCCAGTTCAGAACTCTCTGACTGCCTGGGCAATTTGGCAGGCGGTGAAGAGACAGATGGTTGTTCAACAGTGCTGTGGTCCTGAGAGGAGGTGGAAGGAATTGAAGTCGATGCATTGGCTGCCATCCAACCAACAACGGCTTCAATTTGTTCTTCCCGCAGCAGGGGGTACGCTGAGCTCCTACAAAAGTGCGCATAAAGGAACGCTCACGGGGAAAACTGGTGGATGCTGTGTCACTGGGTGCGGCAGCAGCCAAGAATCCCCACGTCCTCTCCCTGCTGAAACTCCACGGCCACGACCACGTGCCTTACTCCCTGCCTTCTTCATCTTGGTAGATTGATAAAGAAAGTCAGAAAAGTTATAAGGCCTAAGTGTGGTTATTCCTCAGAGACTGCAGTGAACACTGCAGACAACTGTTCACTATCTGTGAAAGGCTCCTTTCTGTACTTCTATAGTGTTTGCAACCAATGTATTGTATACGGATGGAAGCGCGTCACACTAATAGATTCGATTTTTTTCAAATATAATGGAGCAGCACCAATTGGAGATAAATGAAAAGGATGAGGCACTGAGACACGCTCAGCAGAGTACAAGCAGCAGTGCTTGAACAAGTAACTGGAGCGTGATGTGCACTCAAAAAATAAAAAACACAGACTGAAGTGAACACTGAAACACAACTGTTCACAATCTGTGAAAGGCTACTCCTTTGTCTACTTCTATAGTGCTTGCAACCAATGTATTGGATACGGATGGAAGCGCGTCACACTAATAGATTAGATTTTAAATGGAATGGAGCAGCACCAATTGGAGATAAATGAAAAGGATGAGGCACTGAGACACGCTCAGCAGAGTACAAGCAGCAGTGCTTGAACAAGTAACTGGAGCGTGATGTGCACTCAAAAAATAAAAAAACACAGACTGAAGTGAACACTGAAACACAACTGTTCACAATCTGTGAAAGGCTACTCCTTTGTCTACTTCTATAGTGTTTGCAACCAATGTATTAGATACGGATGGAAGCGCGTCACACTAATAGTTAAATTGCATGGAGCAGCAAGAATTACACTGAAGAAAAAAAAAAGAGTCTGTGAGTGACACGTGCAGATGCCTACAGACAGCGTTGCATGCAGAGCAAACTGCAGCGTCACCTGCACTCTCACACACACCTTGCACAGAGCTGTTAAAACAACACTGGCAAAAGGAAGCTTTACACAGCGGTTGGTAAACTAGCCTGCCTAAAGCCCAGTACACAAAATCGCAATATCTAACTGTCCCTCAAAGTCAGCAGAACAGCGTTCTGTCCCTAACTGAGTTCACAGCACAGTGATGCTAAAATGGCGGCGGCGCCTTTTATAGTGCATTCTGACATCATTTCAGCAGCCAATCACAGCCATGCCATTAGTTAAGATGACCGCAGCATTACAGGATGTGCCCACACTTCATAAGATTCCTCATTGGCTGACTAAAATCACATTGCCTCTCAAAGAATTATGGGAACTTCCGATTCCGGTATACGATATTGGAAAAATATCGGAACTAAGTATCGGAATTCCGATACAGCGAATATCGGCCGATACCCGATACTTGCGGTATCGGAATGCTCAACACTAATTAATAGTCATTTAACTTCGAGATAATAAGAAGATTAACCCCTTAACCAACAGGGGTGGTTTGCACGTTAATGACCGGGCTAATTTTTACAATTGTTACCACTGTCTCTTTATGATGCTATAACTCTGGAACGCTTCAACGGATCTTCGCGATTCTGAGATTATTTTCTCGAGACATATTATACTTCATGACAGTGGTAAAATTTTCTTCGATATAACTTGCGTTTATTTATGAAAAAATGGAAATAAAGCGAAAATTTGTAAAATTTTGCAATTTTCAAACTTTTAATTTTTATTCCCTTAAAACAGAGAAATATGTCACACAAAATAGTTACTAAATAACATTTACCACATGTCTACTTTACATCAGCACAATTTTGGAACCAACATTTTTTTTAGTTACGAAGTTATAAGGGTTAATATTTGACCAGCGATTTCTCATTTTTACAACAAATTGTACAAAACCATTTTTTTAGGGACCACCTCACATTTGAAGTCGCTTTGAGAGGTCTATATGGCAGAAAATACCCTAAAGTGACACCATTCTAAAAACTGCACCCCTCAAGGTACTCAAAACTACATTCAAGAAGTTTATTAACCCTTCAGGTGCTTCACAGGAGCTGAAGCAACTTGGAAGGAACAAATGAACATTTAACTTTTTAGTCACAAAATGGTATTTTAAAAACATTTTTTTTATTTAAACAAGGGTAAAAGGAGAAAATGGACAGAAAAAGGTGTTGTACAATTTCTCCTGAGCACTCCGATGCCCCATATATGGGGGAAAACCACTGTCTGGGCACACGGCAGGGCTTGGAAGGGAAAGAGAGCCGTTTGACTTTTTCAAACTAAATTGGCTGGAATTGAGATTGGACGCCATGTCGCATTTGGAGAGCCCCTGATGTGCCTAAACAGTGGAAACACCCCACAAGTGACACCATTTTGGAAACTAGACCCCCTAAAGAACTTATTTAGATCTGTTGTGAGCACTTTGAACCCCCAAGTGTTTCACTAAAGTTTATAATTACTGGGTGTGAAAATTTTTTTTCCACAAAAATGATTTTTTAGTCCCCAATTTTTGATTTTTTGGAAATTGGACCCAAAAAGATGTTGTACAATTTGTCCTGAGTATGCTGATACCCCATATGTGGGTAGGGGAAACTGATTGGGCGCACGGCAGGGCTCGGAAAGGAAGTAATGACGTTTCGAAAGGCAGACATTGATGGGTGTCATGTTCAGTTTGCAGAGCCCCTGATGTGCCTAAGCAGTGAGTGGAAACCCCCACAAGTGACCCAATTTTGGAAACTAGACCCCCTAAGGAACTTATCTAGATCTGTGGTGAGCACTTTGAACCCCAAGTGCTTCACACAAGTTTATAATGCCTGGGCATGAAAATAAAAAATCCTATTTTTTTCCAATAAAAATGATATTCAAGTCACCAATTTTTTATTTTCCCAAGGGTAACAGGAGAAATTGGACCACAAAAGTTGTTGTCCAATTTGTCCTGAGTACCTTATACTCCCATATGTGTGGTGAACCACTGTTTGGGCGCACGGCAGAGCTCGGAAAGGAAGGAGCGCCATTTGACTTTTTCAAACCAAAATTGGCTGGAATCGAGATTGGACGCCATGTCGCATTTGGATAGCATCTGATGTGCTTAAACAGTTGGAACCCCCCCAAAGTGACCCCTTTTTATAAACTAGACACCCTAAGGTACTTATCTAGATCTGTGGTGAGCACTTTAAACCCCCACGTGCTTTACACAAGTTTTTTTTTTCACAAAAATGATCTTTTCACCCCAATTTTTATTTTTCCAGGGGTAACAAGACCTCAAAAGTTATTGTGCAATTTGTCCTGAGTTTGCTGATATCCCATATGTGGGAGAAAACTACTGTGTGGGCACATGTCAGGGCTCGAATAGAAGTAGTGACGTTTAGTAATGCAGACTTTGATGGAATGGTCTGCGGGTGTCATGTCACGTTTGGGAGCCCCTGATGTGCCTAAACAATGTAAACCCCCCAAAAATGACCCCATTTTGGAAACTAGACCCCAAATGAACTAATCTATATGTGTGGTGAGCACTTTGAACCCCCAAGTGCTTCACAGAAGTTTATAACGCCAGGGCGTGAAAATAAAAAAATCATATTTTTTCCACAAACATGATCTTTTAGTCCCCAATTTTTTATTTTCCCAAGGGTAACAGGAGAAATTGGACACCAAAAGTTGTTGTGCAATTTGTCCAGAGTACGCAGATACCCTATATGTGGGAGAAAGCTACTGTTTGGGCACACTTCGGGGCTCAGAAGGGAAGTAGTGACGTTTTGCATTGCAGACTTTGATGGAATAGTCTGCGGGCATCATGTCACTTTTGGAGAGCCCCTGATGTGCCTAAAGAGTGGAAACTCCCACAAGTGACCCCATTTTGGAAACTAGACCCCAAAGGAACTTATCTAGATGTGTGGTGAGAACTTTGAACCCCCAAGTGCTTCACAGAAGTTTATAAAGTAGAGCCATAAAAATAAAAAATCATATTTTTTTCCACAAAATGATATTTTCGCCCCCAATTTTTTATTTTCCCAAGGGCAACAGAAGAAATTGGACCCCAAGAGTTATTGTGCAATTTGTCCTGAGTACGCTGATATGGGGATATGTGGGGGTAAACTACTGTTTGGGCGCATGGCAGAGCTCAGAAGGGAAGGAGCATCGTTTCACTTTTCAACGCAGAATTGGCTGGAATTGAGATCAGACATCATGTCACATTTGGAGAACCCCTGATGTGCCGAAACAGTGGAAACCCCCCAATTCTAACTCCAACCCTAACCCCAACACACCCCTAACCCTAATCCCAACCTAACATAACCCTAACACAAACCTAACCACAAACCCTAACCCTAATCCCAACCCTAACCCTAATCCCAACCCTAACCCTAATCCTAACTTTAGCCCCAACCCTAACCCTAACTTTAGCCCCAACCCTAACCCTAATGGCAAAATGGAAATAAATACATTTTTTTAATTTTAGCATTTTTCCCTAAGGGGTTGATAAAGGGGGGTTTGATTTACTATTTATAGCGGGTTTTTATGTTTGGCAGCTGTCACACGCTAAAAGACGCTTTTTATTGCAAAAAATAGTTTTTGCATCATCAATTTTTTCTTATTTTGGCCCATAGAGTAATGTGAGGTCTTATTTTTGCGGGACGAGTTGACATTGGTACCATTTTCGGGCAATAACATTTTTTTTGATTCGCTTTTTTTACGATTTTTGGAGGCAGAATGAAAAAATCAATTGATGGAATTTCTTTGGGGGGTGTTTAATACATCGCAGTGTGGAAATTGATAAAGCAGTTTTATACTTCGGGTTATTACATTACAGCCTTAGCGCGAACTATAGTGGAAGCAGGGGAAAGCAGTCTTTCACAGGGCCCGGGCTAGAAGGGCCGTCCCTGCTGCAGTTGCCTGTGATTTAGTCGCAAAAAGGGGGCCCAGCACGCTGGCAAATGGATAACCGCGCTCGGGCCCTCCCAACATTTTGTTCAGGCTTCTGACTGTACGCTGATGCATACAACACTGTGTTATAAATGAGGGCGAACAGAAATGACACGTAGCTTAAGCTCGGCCATGCATTTGGTCGTCTGTCACAGCGTTGTGTTGCATTAGGGGGGGAATTAGCGAAGACGGTCCTGATGCAGGAGACCACATGAATACGAGCATTGACTTGGAAAGCAGTGGAAGCCCGGGGAGCAAGGGTGAGTACCGGGTTCATCAACTGAGAAGAGGCTTGGTGCTCAATGGTGACTGGGAGGGAGGTGTCTAGCGATCTAACGGGCCCATTAGAACGGCCCCAGGCTGCAGTGCAGGGGGCCCCATTAACACAGGGCCCAGGTGCAAGGGACGCATTCCAACAGGCCTCGGGATCTTGGGCCTGTTTGGACCAAGACACAAGTCACCCTAACCCTCCCTGGGTCCCTGTTGGGCACGGGACTCAGTCACCAGTAGCCTCCCCCTGGCCAGTAACAGCTCATTGGTTCTACAAGTGACGAGTGAACCTGTATCTTTCCTACATGTGAGCCTAACAACTCAGCCCGTACATGTAACAAGTACACCTCAGCTCTGCTACATATGACAGTAACAACCTCAACTCTGCGTACTTGTGACATGTAGCAACCACAGGTCTTGCTATTTGTGACAATTAACAACTCAGTCTGGCTTATGTGCAGTAACAACCTCAGCTCTGCTCATGTGAAGTAGCAACCTCAGCTCTGCTAAGTGTGACAAGTAACATCGTAGCTCTGCTACATGTGACAAGTCAACCTCAGCTCTGCTACATTTGAAAGTAACAACCTCAGCTCTGCTACATGTGACAAGTGAACTCCAGCTTGCTGTCGGCGAGGTGACAGCTATACTCTGCTTAATGCGCGAGTGAACCTCAGCTTGCCTGTACAGGGTACAGAGCTGTACTCATCCTTATGTTGCAGAGTATGAGGCTGTCCTCTTACATGTAGCAACTGAGGCTGTCCTCCTCAAATGTAGCAGAGCTGAAGCTGTCCCTACTCACATGTAGCAGAGCTGATTCTGTTCCTCCTCACATGTAGCAGAGCTGAGGCTGTCACTCCTCACATGTAGCAGAACTGAGTCTGTCACTCCTCACATGTAGCAGAGCTGAGGCTGTCACTCCTCACATGTAGCAGAGCTGAGGCTGTCACTCCTCACATGTGTAATTGGTGAGGGCGTGGTGCAGAAGTACGGTATACAGAACAATCTTAGATTATTCTGTATACCGGACTGTTGTTCTACTGAATAAATCATCCGTTTTGAAAGCAATTTGCAGGCTGGATTACAAGTTTCTTCACATATTTACTCTGGAGAAAGCCTACCTTCGTCACTACCTCAGTTGCTTCCTGGGAGTTGGTTCTTTTCTGTTATTTCACTATCATTACTCCAAAAACCTCTAATTTTGGATAATAAAGGTATCTTTCTTAACACAACTTGGGTAGACCGGGATTGGCAATAATGAATTTATTGGGGAATATTTTTTTTTCTTTATTTAGGATTTTTTTTTTTTTTTTACATATGTTATTTTTATTTATTTAACTTTTTTACTTTGTCCCAGGGTGGGACATCACGGTATAGTGTTAGATCGCAGATCTGACACTGTGCACAGCACTGTGTCAGATCGGCGATCTGACTGGCACTGCAGGAGGCTTTCTTAGCATCTGCTCTCAGCAGGCACTGAGGAAGCCACCTCCCTGCCGGAGCCAGAAGGACCCCGAAGCCATCTTGGATCCAGGGTCCTGCAGGGAGGAGGCCCTCGGATCAGCGCGATCACATTTCGCTGTTCTGAGGGTCTCAGGGAAGCACGCAGGGAGCCCCCTCCCTGCACAATGTTTCTGTCATGCTGTTCTGTCTGTACTTGGTTGTCGGTGTGACAATGCATGTCCTTGCTTTAACCCTTTGCTCCATTCCCCCTAATTGAGCTGGGATACTGTTTGCTGTTACCTGTATGGAGCCTGCTCAGTTCCCTGCTCTGCTACGTAGCTGTTCATGTGGTGTTAGGTCTTTGCTTTGCTGCATGACCATCCACCTGTGCGGTCCCTGGTTGCCGCTGTGGAAACTGTCCGCAGGTTGCGAGGTCATTTGCTTCTGGTTCATGACTTTCCACTTGTGTCTGGGCGTGCAGCCGCTGCCAGGTGCCCTGAGCCTCAGTTCCTTCTCTGATTGTGTGTAATGGTTTCTGATTTGCTAAGGGCATGTGTGGCCACACCTATCCTGCTTTTATCAGGGTAAGTGTGTGTACTTGAAATGCTGTCTCCAGCCAATTGCTGAGGGGCAGCTCCTATATAAAGGCTCCCTGCCCTATGGGGGGGCCTTAGCTACTCACATAGCTTCTGAATCTTGCCATGTGTGTTGTGTGTCCCTGCGCCTGTCCTGGAGGCGGTATATCCAGGCTTGAATCCCTGATCCTGTACCTGTCCCTGCGCCTGTCCTGGAGGCGGTATATCCCGGCTTGAATCCCTGATCCTGTACCTGTCCCTTCGCCTGTCCTGGAGGCGGTATATCCAGGCTTGAATCCTTGATCCTGTACCTATCCTGTACCTGACTCTGTCTGAACTGTGTTTGCTGAGTTATGTTCCTGGAAGTCCTTCTGTGTCCTGAACCCTGTGCCCAGTGACTGTGACTCTTTGCTAACTGACTTTCTGTGATATAAACTGGGTTCATCTTGGAAGTAGGAGTGCGTGTGTGTCTGCTGAGTTTCTGCTACTCTGTGCTCAGCTTGTTATTTGGTGCTATCCCCAGCCTGTTCCTGTTCAACCCGGTGGGGCTTGCACCAGACCGCTTGGATTCCTTTTTAGGTCGCTGCCAGATGTCCGGAGTCCGATGTCTGAGGACCACTTCCAGATGTCCGGTCCATGTTTCCGATATCCAGTCCGTGTTCCTGATTCCATGTTCCTGAGTCTGTGTTCCTGAGATCCAGTCCTTGTTTCTGTGTCCGTGTTCCTGATGTCCGGTCCATGTTCCTGTGATCCAGTCCATGTTCCTGTGATCCAGTCCGTGTTCCTGATGTCCGGTCCTTGTTCTAGATTCCATGTTCCTGTGTCCATGTTCTTGAGATCCAGTCCGTGTTCCTGTGTCCGTGTTCCTGATGTCCAGTCCGTGTTCCTGATTCCATGTTCCTGAGTCCATGTTCCTGAGATCCAGTCCATGTTCCTGTGTCCGTGTTCCTGATGTCCAGTCCGTGTTCCTGATTCTATGTTCCTGAGTCCGTGTTCCTGAGATCCAGTCCGTGTTCCTGTGTCGGTGTTCCTGATGTCCGGTCCATGTTCCTGAGATCCAGTCCATGTTCCTGTGATCCAGTCCATGTTCCTGTGATCCAGTCCGTGTTCCTGATGTAAGGTCCTTGATCCTGATTCCATGTTCAAGTGTCCATGTTCCGAGGTCCAGTTCAAGTTCCTGAGTTCGTGATCCTGATAGCCTCGTGTGTCCTGTCTGCGTCCTGATGACCACATGTACTCTGATGTCATGCCTGTGTCCTGATGTCCCACATATGTGTGCCGTGGTGATCCGTTAGTTCCTTGGGGTCCCCTGGGTGGTACCCTTCTGGGAGGTGTGGAATCGGGAGCTTGGCATAGTCATGTTTGATTTATGTACTGTGTGTCTTTACTTTATTACTTTAGTAAACTTTATTTCCTCTATAGCTGAAGTTGTGCGGTGTAATCAAGTTCTACGTGTCTCTTCCTTGTCCACATGCTCAGCTGCCTCAGAACCCCGGTCTCTGCCCTTTCCTAGTTCGGGTAGGTCCGGGTCCCCCTCTGCGGTATGGAGGGTCCATATTGCGTCCCCGGGGACGCCCGCCCCACGCCGTGGTCGTCGGTCACGTAGGGGCGATTATGGGCTGGGCCGCTTCTCGGCGGCTGCAGCCAATCGTGACAGTTTCCCTATGCCGCCGGAACACTGCGATCATGTTTGATCGCAGTGTGCTGGGTGTTAATGTGCTGGGAGCGGTCCGTGATAATCAGCTGACACCCGGCCGCAATCAGCTGCGCTCCCTGATCTTATATGACGTACTATTCCGTCCTTGGGAATTAAGTCCCAGGGCACATGGACGGAATAGTACGTCAAATGGAAGAAAGGGGTTAAGAACAGTTTATATAATAGGATGTTGCGTAGATATTATATTTATTTGCATTGCTGTGTTCCTGTGTCCTAGTGATTATGACACTGTTTTCTCGTGACATATTGTACTTCATGATAGTGGTAAAATTTCTTTGATATGACTTGCGTTTATTTGTGAAAAAACGTTAATTTGGCGAAAATTTTGAAAATTTTGCAATTTTCCAACTTTGACTTTTCATGCCCTTAAATCACAGAGCTATGTCACACAAATTACTTAATAAGTAACATTTCATACATGTCTACTTTACATCAGCACAATTTTGAAACCAGAAGCTGTCAGCGCTGCAGTTTCTATTACACTGACCTGAGAGACTTCCTGGTCATCACTGCGCATGACAGGAAGTCTCTCAGGTCTGGAGACCTGGATGTCATCATGACGACATCGGGTCTCCATGGCAGCGATTGGATCCCGTGTCATTCTGCGAGGTCTCCAATCCAAAGGCAGAGGGGCTGTCAGCCTCTCTGCCGCCTGCGGAATGCTGCGATCATGTTAAAGTGCTGGGAGCGGTCCGTGACCGCTCCTGACACTTAGTGCCAGGTGTCAGCTGTGAGAATCAGCTGACACCCGGCCACAATCAGCCACGTTACCCCTGTGAGTTCGGCTAATCGCCCATGACGTATTATCCCGTCCATGGGAACTAAGGCCCAGGGCACATGGACGGGATAGTACATCCAATGGCAGAAAGGGGTTAATATTGTTGGTAATTCTGGACAGTTTCTAGGATTTTTAGGAGATCTTGGGCTGCAAAGGGCCCATGTATTGTTCTTGCACAGGGGCCCTTTTCTGACTTTGTCCGCCAGTGGTTTCTATATTTTTTATATTTGGGCAACAAATCCCACCAGTTACATTCTTACCTGCAACAATGCTCATGAACAATGTTCCATATAGTGTCACTAAAAAGCCTGAATATTTGTTCAGAAGTGTAGTTAAAAGGGGGTGCAAAGTCAACAACTGGGCATGGGCACATAAGTTATTATAAATGACATATGACAAGTAGGCATCCTATTAACTTTGGTTTGATGCTAAAGGATGGCACTCTAAACATTTTGCATATTAATAATTCAAACAATTCCATGACACAGGGGTAATTGTGATTCATATGAGCTTCGATTTCAACACCCTCCTCTTATTCCTTTCCTCATTCTTACCTTATAACTACCAAATAATCACACCATGCTTAAATTGGATTAATTGGCCACAGCAGCCTTTCATTAACATTTATTAACAAAGCAGTTTAAAACAACAACCTCCCAGAAGGGGTGGTCCTTGAAGACCCAAAAAAACTATAAACTGCAGGTTTAATAATCCCACCTTGGCCCTATGTTGTGTCTTACTTCTAGCCGCTATGCACCAGCACAGAGGCACCTTTTAACTAACCTGGCCAAGGTCCAAAACCATTAACCACGGGTTCTTTAATCCCTTACCCGGGATTATTTAAACATCCATCCACTTCAATCCACCTGGGGGGGGGGTCCATAACCTCTTGAGATCCCCCACACCGTTCCTACACATTAACCAACTCCACAAATTTTGAGGACCTCCCCCCCATGCAGAACTGCTATGACATTTTTTTTGTACTATTCTTAAATCCACCAATAAATCTAAACTTACAGTAATCTCACCTCTATAAACCCAGAAAAACGCATCTATGAAAAACATGAACAAACACCACCACCACAACAGTCAGTCGCAGAATCCAATATATTAAATATAAAATACAATATTTTATTGAGTCAAAAGAGTAAAATGTATTAACAACAAACAGGACAAAAGCAGGTGAGGGTAGAGATACAAATGTCACTTCGGGTAAACCCATCAAGCACTCACTGGGATATCCAGTGGTGACTCCCCATATTAACTAGACTGATGTATAAGCCCATATAAAGGTATAGTGTGGTATATGAACCACATTAGTCAAATAGGGGGCTAGAGCATTAAATAAGATGTGCACACCGCGGATAATGAGAAGCAGATCAAACAATGTAAACAGTAATCGATTGCATAATATAACATACCGGGGGTGCTGGCGATTACCGGTGGCGTCTCCCCATCCACACTGCGGTATGTTATATTATGCAATCGATTACTGTTTACATTGTTTGATCTGCTTCTCATTATCCGCGGTGTGCACATCTTATTTAATGCTCTAGCCCCCTATTTGACTAATGTGGTTCATATACCACACTATACCTTTATATGGGCTTATACATCAGTCTAGTTAATATGGGGAGTCACCACTGGATATCCCAGTGAGTGCTTGATGGGTTTACCCGAAGTGACATTTGTATCTCTACCCTCACCTGCTTTTGTCCTGTTTGTTGTTAATACATTTTACTCTTTTGACTCAATAAAATATTGTATTTTATATTTAATATATTGGATTCTGCGACTGACTGTTGTGGTGGTGGTGTTTGTTCATTAATATTTGCAGTTGAATCTTATTATATTCAGTCCTTGTATATTTGGAGAACAATTTACTAAAATGAATTGTTAATTGTTCCACATATATCATGCTTGTCAATCTACTATGAAAAACATAATATACAAATAATATACTTTTACACAACTGATGGGTACCTAAAATGGCTACCCCTAGGGCAATGGCTGACCCTTATATACCACTCCCCTCTCCACACCTTTGACCCCTCTTCTCCCTTGTTCTAACCCCAGCTGACCTCTCTCCGTAACAAAAGAACAACACATTTAAATCTTATAAAACAAACCCGCTACCTTACATACCATGGCTGGATGTATGTAAGACTGAAACCTCGCCGATTACCACCGCCCAATTCTCTTCACCATTTCATCACCCAATTCCATCCTGGCTGCCTCAGTAGCCCCTCCAATCCTAAATGAATGCCCACCATAATCTTTTGATGAAATACCCCCTGCCTCCAAACAATGCTGAAATATAGTTACAAATTGAAAGCATGAAAAAAAAGAACTATCTGTATAGACCGACAGCGGGGCATTCAAAACATTGCCCTTTCTCATAAATTCGCTTATGCAGCCAACTGGACATTGTGGGGAACCTATAACCTTCCGATTATTTGCTTAACAAAGACAGACGCAAACACCACAACTCTATTTCCATATACGTCCACATCCTCCCTCATAAGACATTCTTTTTTTATCTCTAGAAAGGCTAACCTGCTCTCCCAGACAAAGAGCACAAAGAAGGCTAACAAAAAAGCCAACCTAAAGAAGTCTATCTCCCATTGAGATGAGCACACATCAATTAGTTGCCTACCTATGAGTAACAATAACTCATAAGAAACCAGACTCCTCCAGGCTGCCACTTTATAGCCCTTTTTCCAACCTTTTAAGGCTTGAAGGACCAGAAAAGACTTTCTTTCATCCTTAAGACCCCGTGCTTTAAAACTGAAGGCTAGCCCTGCCATAAATTTGTTCAATTCTGCTACCGACCAACATGCTTCCCAACAATGACCCACATGCAACAATAACATACTCTCCTCCTTTAATTCATGTCCAGAGAAACCCTCCAATCCTTCCAAATATTCCAGGCTTGGCCGTAGTGCGCCCATGTTCTATCCAACAAAGACCTCGAAAACAAATCTCTTACTGATCGTAAGGAAGCTTCCATAAATCTGCTAAACACACCAAGACTGTAGTCTGTTGTGAATGTGTTAGAAATGAATTCTGAGCAGAAGCTCCCTCTGGTGGTTACAAACAGTACTGAACCATTCAATGAGGATTGGCAATCAGGAGTTACAGACTGGTCTTATATAAGGGAGGTTCCCTCCCATCATGGTTGCCGGTGATCAATTGTTCTTGTCTCAACTGTGGTTCCTGGTTCACTTGGAAGCTTGCTGAGTCTTGCCTCTTCTCCTGCTCTCAGATAAGATATTTTCTGTTTTTATTTTTGTGCTTGCTTTTTGCATTGTTCCCTGCACTTCTGTGGAGGTCAGCCAGGTCCCCTCCGGGGGCTTGTGCTCCTCTCAGTTTATCTGAGCCACTGTTATTTGTTCATTTGCCTTTTCCAGTTTTTTCAGTGGCTGCAGCTTAGTTTTGTAACACCAGAGAACTAATTTAGGTGGTAGAGGTCGTGTGATCTCAGGTGTTTTTGCAATTAGTAGAGTTGGTATTTTTTAGGGTTTTTTGGATTGCAGTAAGTGTCCTTCCTATCCTTTTTCTTTCTAGGCAGATTGGGCCCCAACGTTTGCTCTTACTATTTTCTGTCTGTGTCTGTATTTCCTCTTGTCTAACTGCCATTACATGTTTGGGGGCTTCCTATGTTCTTTGGGGATCTGCTCCGGGGCAGATAGCTTTCCTCTTTCTATCTTTAGGTGTAGTTAACCTCTCAGGCTGTGACGAGGCGTCTAGGACCAACGTAGGAACGCTCCACGGCTGCCTTTAGTTGTGGTGGTTAGTCAGGGTACTGCAATCCAGTAGATTCCAACCTCTCTGGTGTATTGCCGTTTTTGCCTGCTCTCCTCAGCTACCAAATCATAACAGTAGTCCTTGCTTGAGGCTCCAGAACCCAGAATAAATCCTACTGTGAATGAGAGAACCTACACTCAGCCACGACCCACAAGTTAAGCGTCAAGCCCAACAGGACCAGACGTTGTAAAACTTTCACCGCTGACGGTGCTGAAGACGAAAATTAATTTATCGCCCCTACCACCCCTTCAATATCACAATGAAACCAGATTTTTTTATTTCGTACCCTTTCACCCCACAGTGACAAAGCCACAACAATAAGAAATAAATGAAGTAGTATACGGTTAGCTGTTAAACCCTGATCCAGAACCAGGCCATTCTTCGTCCAACTAAATACCCTGAAAATACAAACCAAAACCGTGTTGCTCTGCAATGCTGACAAAGAAGCCCAAAACTTCCACATTTACCACTGGCTCTATCCAGATAGATTTGCCATTGTGCGATTCCAAAAAGAGACCTAACACCTTCATATCCTCACATAACTCCTTCTTGAGCTTGACAAAATGTGTAGGATATTTCACATCAGCCGTTGCCAAGGATAAATGCTGACAAAAAGCACTACCCATAGGTATGATTCTCCACACAAAATTTAATTTACCCAGTAAAGTTTGCTACTCTTGCAGCGCTACCTTCCATAATCCGCTAATTCTTGACACTTCAGCCAACATGTCCGCATCTTTTTCTTCAGGCAATCTACACTCCATAACCACTGTATCAATCTCAATACCCAGAAAACTTAATGATGTCACTGGCCCAACTGTCTTCTCTGCTGCTAGAGGAACACCAAATTTCTTGGCCAAACTTTCCATTGTATGAAATAAAATGGAACAATCAAATGCCTGAGCTGATACAATGAACAAAAAATCTTCTAGATAATGAATACAGGATTTCAAACTGGACATTTCCTTAACTGCCCAATCCCAAAAAGTGCTAAACGTTTCAAAATAAGCACAGGAAAGTGAACATCCCATAGGAAGACAACGATCCACGAAAACCCCCATCCCAAAAACAACCCAACAAATGCATACTATCGGTAATAGTTTGAATGCCGCTTCTATATCAGTTTTTGCCATCAAACCCTCTTTTCCACACAATCGCACCCAATCCATAGCCGCAATTCACTGAAAAACCTCTAGGAAATGCAGGTAATGGATTAAAATAAATTTATTTGGCTCCGTTTTTGACACCACCACAAGTGCTGAAACCCTCAAAAAACTGAAGGGAGCCGCAACAAAAGATCCAGCCATCCTATCCATCGCCACCTCTTTTTTTAAATTTTCAGAAACAACAAAGGTGAATTGAAGTGCTGACTTGAAATTCTTAGTGGACAACCAAACTTTAGTATCCAAAAAAAGGATTCTGAAACCATCCCTAAACTCATCCCTTAAAAACCTGGCACCCGCTGTATCGAGATATTTATTTAGAAAGTACTCCATCTCGTCCAGGTGCACTGCCATCACTCCTTTTTTCAGTATTATCTCCTCCCGTCTTTCTGCCACCCTTAAAACACTTTGCTGCACTGTAAGTGCCCCCACATGTTGAGCATTCATGTTTAACTTTACATTGTCTGCAAATTTGAACATTCCTTCATTGAATGAGAAACACATCCCTCTCTGCATTGCCACCAAAAATCCTGATTGTCCCAAACACCACCCAATGCCCCTGGAAATGACTGACTACCTTGTCCCAACCTAGTAGAGGCCTTCACCCTCAACGATAAGGCAATGTCTTTATGGTCTCAGTGAATACTAGACCGTACCACCTTCTGTTGATGAAACTATTTGTCGTACCTCAGCGAACCCTGGCTTCCATAAACCCTGTAAGCCTTCCAGATCGTGTCCATATAACAAATCTGACCTGAGCAATTTTTCACCTACAGTGGGGAAATAAGTATTTGATGCCTTGCTGATTATGTAAGTTTGCCCACTGACAAAGACATGAATAGTCTATAATTTTAAGGGTAGGTTAATTTTGACATTGAGAGATAGAATATCAAAAATAAAATCCAGAAAATCACATTGTATAAATTATATAAATTTATTTGCATTTTGCAGTGAGAAATAATTATTTGATCCCCTACCAACTATTAAGAGTTCTGACTCCTACAGACCAGTTAGATGTTCCCAATCAACTTGTTACCTGTATTAAAGACAGCTGTATTACATAGTCACCTTTTTAAAAGACTCTTGTCCACAGACTCAATTAATCAGTCAGACTCTTACCTCTACAACATGGGCAGGACCAAAGAGCTTTCTAAGAATGTCAGGGACAAGATCATAGACCTGCACAAAGCTGGAATGGGCTACAAAACCATAAGTAAAATGATGGGTGAGAAGGAGACAACTGTTGATGCAATAGTAAGAAAATGGAAGAAATACAAATGACTGTCAATCGACAACGATCTGGGGCACCATGCAAAATCTCACCTCATGGGGTATCCTTGATAATGAAGAAGGGGAAATCCTAAAACTACATGGAGGAAACTTGTTAATGATCTAGAGGCAGCTGGGATCACAGTCACCACGAAATCCATTGGTAACCAATTACGCCTTAAAAGTTTAAAATCCATAGCCGCAATTCACTGAAAAACCCCTAGGAAATGCAGGTAATGGATTAAAATAAATTTATTTGGCTCCGTTTTTGACACCACCACAAGTGCTGAAACCCTCAAAAAACTGAAGGGAGCCGCAACAAAAGATCCAGCCATCCTATCCATCGCCACCTCTTTTTTTAAATTTTCAGAAACAACAAAGGTGAATTGAAGTGCTGACTTGAAATTCTTAGTGGACAACCAAACTTTAGTATCCAAAAAAAGGATTCTGAAACCATCCCTAAACTCATCCCTTAAAAACCTGGCACCCGCTGTATCGAGATATTTATTTAGAAAGTACTCCATCTCGCATCCCGCAAGGTCCCCCTGCTCGAGAAGGCACATGTGCAGGCCCTTATGAAGTTTGCCAATGGACACCTGAATGATTCTGTGAGTGATTGGGAGAAGGTGCTGTGGTCAGATGAGACAAAAATTGAGCTCTTTGGCATTAACTCAACTCGCCATGTTCGGAGGAAGAGAAATGCTGCCTTTAACCCAAAGAACAATGTCTTCATTGTCAAGCTGTCAAGCATGGAGGTGGAAACATTATGATTTGGGGGTGTTTCTCTGCTAAGGGCACAGAACTACTTCACTGCATCAATGGGCTAATGGATGGAGCCATGTACCATAAAATCCTGAGTGACAACCTCCTTCCCTCAGCCAGGACATTAAAAATGGGTCGTGGCTGGGTCTTCCAGAAAGACAATGACCCAAAACATACAGCCAAGGCAACAAAGGAGTGGCTCAAAAAGAAGCATATTAAGGTCATGGAGTGCCTTGCCAGTCTCCAGACCTTAATCCTATAGAAAACTTATAGAGGGAATTGCAGCTCTGAGTTGGCAAGCGACAGCCTCAAACTCTTAATGATTTAGAGATGATCTGCAAAGAGGAGTGGACCAAAATTCCTCCTGACGTGTGCAAACCTCATCATCAACTACAAAAAATATCTGACTGCTGTGCTTGCCAACAAGGGTCTTGCCACCAAGTATTAAGTCTTGTTTACCAAAGGGATCAAATACTTATTTCTCACTGCAAAATGCAAATAAATTTATATAATTTATAAAATGCAATTTTCTAGATGTTATTTTTTGATATTCTATCTGTCAATGTTAAAATTAACCTACCCTAAAAAATTATAAACTGTTCATGTCATTGTCCGTGCGCAAACTTACAAAATCAGCAAGGGATCAAATACTTATTTCCCCCACTGTATCATGCTAGCTAAAGTAGTGAATGCCTAGCTCCAACCAATTAGAGAAAGATCTGGGAATTAATCTATACCTCCTCTTTTCCTCGTCCTATTTCTTAGAGTAATCTTTTCTAGCTCTAACAAGATTAAACCGTTCCAACGGTAGTAAAGAAAAAATTCAACATATTCCCCTCTCCTAATCTTTTCCCTCATTCTTGCTTTAAATGAGAAAAAACAATTAAAACCCTAAAACAACCAAAATATAACAGAAAAGTGGAAAAGCTGATCACTTCATGTGGGAGATGACATCAGACGCCGACCCACTGCTTTTCGGTGGCCAGATGGATGACACGAGCGCCACCTCAAGAGGCAGATTTGTGAGTATCACCATAAATTGCATGTGCCTCTGCCCTGACATCACCCCTCTGAAGAAGTAAGACGTGAAACGCGCATTAGCGGTGTTCTTCAAGGTATTTTTTCTCACCAAGGGTAAATATATAATTTGGGAATTGATTGGGTTTTTTCACCAGTGTATGTGTGGAGGACATTAAACTTACACACTAGATACCTAACAGACCTTTGAAACGCACACATATACCTTCCCTTTTGCCACTTCATCTAAACGTACCGAATCCTCTTTTTCTTTTTCCTTATCCCCTCCCATAGATTGTCTCAACTCAATGCCGCCTCGGCAGCCGCATTACAAACCGATGTCAACCCACTTGCCGCATTAGATGTTGTAAGGCCTACCCCCATACCGAAGCCTCAGACCCCTGAGTTCCCCCATAAAACTCTAAAATTGTCCCTGAATTCCCCAACCATGCAGTGGTTGGAGATGCTCCTCCCTCAGAGCCCCCAAACCCTCATAAAGTAGCCACGTCTATCAGACTGTGTAAAATTAGCCCTATGCCCCAGCTAATCCCCCCAGAAAACACATTGAGACTCCTAATTTCAAGGGAAGTTAACAAAGGGGTGAAAGGAATTAATTGTGATGTCTCACCTAGCTTCCTGGGAGCTGTGATCCCAGTAGCTAGAAATCTGGATTCCTGTAGCTGGTTTCCTCGGTCCGATCCATCCATATGCTTGTCCACCGCTACTTCTGATGCTCCTGGATCCCTTTGCTTCACAGACTGCTGACTGTTTTGAGAAGCTGTGTCAGCTGAACATCTGAGCTGCTGATGCTGTGAAGTTCTGTGAAGGGCCAGCATACTGTTGCCCATTTGGGAACGCCCCCCCCTCTACTAACACCTATGTTCGCCGCTCTGCTGCCAGGGCCAGCTGCATGCTGCCCGTCTAATCCCGGAGCCGTTGGCAGCTCTGTGCCTTCTGAGCCAGCCTACTGCTGCCCACCATTAACTATATTATTAGGCTGAGCGTCTGACATCGCTATGTTGTGGCTAGAGCTGGCACATGCATGGAGAAGCCTGTGTGTTGTGACTGTCACAGAGCTGCTACACATGCAGCTGCGACGCCGAACATCTGATCATCGGGAGCGCTTCAGGTATCTGGGTTTCCCGATGTAGCTTCTTTGGTAAGCGCTATAGCTTGCCAAATAAGGAGGGTGCCTACGATGTTCACTCATCTGCACTCACTTTATCAATCCGCTGCCATTTCCATGGTGACGTTCCTACCAGTCTCTAATATTGTTATGGACATGTCAAAACTACAGCCATCACTGATTCTGGTGATGACATAATTAAGTTTAACGCTGCAACCAATGATTAACTGCAGGGTCACATGTTGTGCTTAGACGCCATCACTGTGGTTGCGTAAACACAGATGAGTAGGAGACCAGTAAAGCATTTGCACAAAAGTGGCAGAATTACTAATTTCATTATTTTAGACCATTAGATGCTTTTTTTAAAAAAAAAAAATAATCATAGGGTCGGATTGCTGTAAAAGGTACCTTGCATTCTACTATTAAAGTCTCAGAAATGTATCTCCTGCATTTCAAGTCATCAGACTCCACACAGTTCACTGAAATAATTCCAACAGACAATCAAATCTACAGTATATGATGAAAGAAAGCAGTCCTAAATGTTTTCACTTCATATTTCCATAAGACGTTAAACAAAATCAGAAATATTTAAAAAATAGTGAAATGATTCAGTCCTGATTTTCTCAATAAAGAAAGTGCACATACATGGTCATTTCTTGCATTATGTGAAGTGGCTGTAAAACACATGGGACTTATTGAATAGTTTCATGTGTAAGTGATATGTTAGAATATGAAGCAAAATTATACTTCTGCTCAGATTTCTGCGCCTCCGGAGACCGAGAACGTTCACATCTGCAATATGGTATCTGTAGACTAGAAAGTGGTCACATTTACTATAGACTAAGGTCTGAGACTCTTATTAGCCGCAGCAAGATAATTTTGCGAAATTAATCACATGAAAGAATAAACTTTTATTACTCACTAGTCACTGAACCTTAGTGTTCTTCCAAAAAACACAAGTTAAATGATTTTCAGCACAATTTGCTTGTAATGCATTTTGACCGTTCCCTTGTTTGCATTTTAGCTCTAAGTGTTGACAGACTCGATTAGAAAAGGCTATGTATGTGCTCATGAGAAACATATAACATATGATACTCACGATTACAACTTTGGATGCTAGAAAAGCTTTTAAGATATCATCCCATTAATAAATCAAGAATGAAGAAGGAATTACCTTTAATTAATAGATACAAAAATGAGCTGAAAAGACCCATTAACAGAAACCTGATAAAATATGTCATGTTAACATATAGTCATGCTGTCAGTCTGGATGAGGTTCCATCACACATAAAGCAGAGAAGTCGCATTATAATTAACTGAGCTCTTTCTCGGCCATTGAGAATAAACAGCTGTTTTTGGTGAACCCGTGAATTCAAGGGGACATGGAGTGAGGAAAGCATGCACTGGTGTGGGACCAGCATGTCCATGGACTGGCATTCTGCCCAAGGATTCTAGTATACTAATCACCTTGTAACAACACTCACTTCTGGGTATTACATCTGTTAAGTGAGCTGTATAGTTTGGAATTAGAACCTGTTGGGAGAAACATATACCTGGAATAAATTTGCACATTAGCCTACTGCCTACATGTTACGCTGAAAACATACTTGGAATCAATTAGGATTCCAGGGTTCCCCACAAACATTTCTTAAGTTAAAGATGGTGTCAAACAAGGCTTACTGCCAGACTAAAGTCTTGTCTAGCCAGCTGTCCTGATAATACATGTATTGATCTACCTTTTACAACAAGTCATCCAGTGGTTTCTTTTGCATTTGGAGCCTTCAGAAAGAAATATACCTGTAGCAAATTTATTAATTAGTCCACCAGCCTTCTGCTATGAACAGTGTGCCTGCATAATATGCATAAAATGTACTTAAAAAATAATCATGATTCTGTTTTCTTGGCTTACTGCCTACTGTAGTATTGTTCACAACGATCTACTTTTTTATGACTATGGCGATAGTGTTTGGGTCTTCTGATGACTAGTATAAGCTGGAGCAAGGCACATTATCACAAAGCAAATATAATCTCAACCTCAGTTGTAAGAACATTATAATTGGTTCAGTATATTCTAACGACCTGCACACTCTCAGCATCTGATTCCAATAGAAAACCTTTGAGATTTAGAGAAAATTCTATCAACAAAAGATTTACCAGATTCTCTAAAGAATGTTTCCATGTCACAAAAAATTCAGGCCAATCTGAGGGCAAAGGAGGTCATATACCCAATGTTGGAAAGGTGTACCTAATAAAGAAACCACAGAGCACATAGTAATAAACCCCCTCCTAATATTCTGGACTGGTGGCCAGATGGTGGTGTGGTAATGTGCACTAATAACTTTTAATAAACACAAGCTATTATTAATAACTAACTACTCATATTTCAGAAAAATCATATCCTCAAGTTATGCGACATTTTAGTTCTTTAGGTAAATGCCACTGAAAAGTTGGATTATCCCAAGTGCAAGTTTGCGTATTGACTGGCTCCCTGCTGCCAATGATAATTTCCAAGTGTATTAACTGAACTTTACTTAATCTGAACTGGCACACACGCTCTAAGACTGAAAAAGGACGCAGTGACTTAATATCTTAAAAGTCTCTTAACTTCTTAACTTAGTTTGCTCCCAAAAGAAACTCCTGTAAAAGAAGTAACAAGACATATGGGGGATTTAAAAAGAGTCAAGCAATGCTCAACAGGGACAAAAAAAATCTCAAAGCTTTGGCAGGAGAGTCAATCTGGCAGTATGTTGAAGATATATGTCAGTGTACAGAGGGAATAAATGAAATAGCTAGTATACACAAACACATTTACAACATATTTTTCCTGATATCCACTTGTTAAGCTAAGTGTTATCATGCCAGGGCTCACATGACATTTAGATGGTGGAAATACAATGTCTAAGGGCTCATTCAGAAGTCCGTTTTTCATGTATGAGTGTTATCTATTTTTTTTTTAAATATAGCACTTGTACCTATAATAGTCTGGTGGGCTGTTCATATGTCTGTGATTTTTTGGGGATCGAGTGATCCCTGCAAGATCACTGCGACGGAGTGTTGTATTAAACTGGACAATGCAAGTCAATGGGTCCGAAACTTAGATATGCCATCCGTGTGATGTTCGTTTTTCACTGACTGATGGGAGAAGGTGGAGTAATCAGTGAAAAGCAACTGATGAAACTCTGATAAAAATCTGATGAAACTCTGATGAAAATCACTGTTGAAACTCAGTCTGTTTTTCCTGTACATCAAAAAAACTGACATCTGAATGAAGAGAGCACGTTAAAGGGAACCTGTCACCAGGTTTGACCAATATGAGATACGGCCATCACCTTTCAGACCTGACATACAGCATTCTATAATACTGTATATAAGCCCCCAGCATGACCTGCAAGACAAGAGGAAGACATTTTATTATATTTACCTATGGGGAGGTCTGGTCCAAGGGGTGTTGCTGATCCTGGTTCGGCGCCTCCCTTCTTCTTGCAATGCCGTCCTCCTTCTTGCTTCTTGTGGATGATGCGTTCCTATGTCATCCACCCAGTCTCGCCTACATAGCGCTCCTGCTCAGGCGTATTTCTTTGCCCTGCGATTTCACAACACCAATGTGGGCAGTTCTGGGGAGGAGCCTGGGTGGGTGTAGGTGTGGCAATGCCTGATAAATTCAGAAAACATTCATCGACTGAAGTAACATTTCTGGCAAGGCACACAAAGTTACTGACAAGATTTAACCAAATTCATGAATTAATTTGGCAGATAATATTCCTGAATGCCCCACATGCAAAATGCCAGTATTAATCAATTGAGGCCAATGTGCCGATAAATTAGTGTCCACAAAATAGTGCCATACAGTACCCAACTTAAAAAGTAAAATATCTTCATACACCCAAAATGCAACTTTGTACAATACCACATGTATAGTGCCATACATTAGTAAGAGAACACTGCCATTTGGTCTCCAAATAAAAGTATATTTCAAGGGAACCTGTCATGTAAAATAACACTATTAACCTGCAGATATAGGGTCAATCCGCGTGTTAATAGCGTTCAGCTTTGAGAGCCCCGCTGCAGGGAAAACGTTAACTTCATTCCCCCTGGCAACATGCAGCTTCTAGTTATAATAGGGGTGGCGCTGGCACGGTTTCAGTCACTGCTCTGTACATAGAGAATTGCAGCTGTAAGGGCCCCGTCTCACATAGCGACACACCAGCGATCCCGACAAAGATCAGGATCGCTGGTGTGTCGCTACATAATCGCTGCTGAGCTGCCAAACAGGCAGCTCAGGCAGCGATCAGGACAGTGACACTGCAGGTAACGTCGCCTAGTTACCCGCAGTGTATGTTGGATACCAGCCCGCTGACGCAAGGAGCTGGTAACCAAGGTACACTTTGGGTTTCCAGGCGCTGTGCAGTGCCTGGAAACCCGATGTGTACCTTGGTTACCAGCTCCACTGTAGCTGCGCGCTGGTATCCAACGTACACATCGGGTTTCCAGGCACAGCCCGCGCCTAGAAACCCGAAGTGTACCTTGGTTACAAGCTGATCGCTGGTCTCCTGCCTGTCACACGCAGCGATGCGTGCTGGCCAGCGGGAGACCAGCGATCAAAAAAAAGTCCTGGCATTTCTGACACGACCAGCGATTCACAGTAGGGGCCTGATCGCTGGTACGTGTCAGACATAGCGAGATCGCTGCTTTTTAGCAGCGATCTCGCTTGCTATCTCGCTATGTGAGACGGGGCCTTTACTGTGCCCCTGTAATGACTGACAGCCAGCCTTAATACTGAGCAATCTATCAGTCATTGTGGGGGCATGGTTACAGCTGCCGCTCTCTATACACAGAGTGGTGACTAAAATTGCGTCGGTGCCACCGCTATGACTGGAAGTTGAATGCAACTGGAGGAAAAAAAGTTATTTTCCTCCCTTTGGGGCTCTCAGTCCTGGCGCTGCACGGTGTCAGAATGCTATTAACTTGAAGATATAGGTTAATAGAGTTACTTCAATGGCAGCCTCCATTTAATGGCAAAGAGCGTATTAATTCCCACATAGTTGTACTATGAGAGTAATAGACTACCCAAAGATGACTGGAAGTTGGGTAAAGTGTCTAAATTCAGAATCCTTTTAAGTGGTGACTTACATAAGGTTACCTAAATTATTGTTTAACTTATATAATATCACATTTAAAGCATATTACATTTACAGTATGAATCATGCCATGTACATGGAGCCTGTATGTTGGCACATGTAGCCCCTATGATTCTACTGTGGCTACATGTGCCACCATATAGGACTCTGTACAGCACTGTACTTGGGGAAGAATATCCTGATAGAACACCTTCATAGAGCCAATGAAATCTATGACTCCATAGGAAATCAAGAGAATACAGAATTGTGTCATTCGGAATACAGATCAGTGCACCAAGGATCCCTTCTACGCCCATAATTTCGGCTTTAGGCCCTAAAGCTAGGATAGTACACATATTAATTTACAGTAATATTTTTTTCTATAAATTTAGTAAATAGTTTTTGTGCAATCAAACCCAAACCATGATGCCTCCGTCAAGCAAATGAAAAACAAATTACTCCAGGCCTTCACTTTTAGGAACATGAAATACATTACAGTGAAAAAATTGAGATATACTGAGAATCCGTATCTCCAAACTCTAATTTATGGTTATATTAATGAAACCATGGAAATTGCAATGCTCGACTCATGGGAGACTACAAATCTGCTGTACATAGCTCATAAATAAAACCTGAGAGACTTACAATCCGCTGTTATTATAATTTAGCATTATTATACATTGTAATGAACTCAGAGAACAGTAAAATATTGCATCCAGTCGTACTCACATGTAACACCACAATGAATTGTATTCAGCTATTGCGCCAATTGCTTGCACTTGAGAGACTTTTTCCCAGAATTCTACCTCATTTGCTTTGTCTTTCTGGGAGGACTAGATCATGTTATCTTAGGCTACGTTCCCACGGTCAGTAATCGGCAGCGCTTTGGACGCAGCTCATGTCCGCTGCGTCAAAAGCGCTGCCGGCTTTTGAACGCAGGTGATTTCGCATGTGTTCATTGAACAGTGTGGAATCACCGCGTCCAATACAATGTACGGGGACATTTATCTTGCGGAGATTGAAAGACGCGCCACATGTCCGTCTCCGCGTGTGATCCGCGGGCATGGGATTTCTTGAAATCACATCCACTATACTGTAACATCTGGCCGCTGCAGGTTGGATGCTGCGGATGTATGCAGCGTCCAACCTGCAGCGTTTACTGACCATGGGAACATACCCTTACTCATGTCCCTGAGTGCATATAAGTCATTGAGGTTAGAGGAACATCCGCTAAGTGTTCCCCTTGGACCAGAAAAAAATGACAATAATAAAAAATTCCAAATTTAATACTTTTATATAGAATAATGTCGCTTTATGTCGCAGTACTAAAATGACAAGGTCAATCAACAATTATTTTCTTCTGTGACCCTATGACATAACCTCTCCAGTCAGAAAAAGCTACATTTGCAGGAACAAGGAAAAAAATTGTTTGTTCTACTGAAGAATGATCTACAATTGTATTACTGAAATATGTTTTAAAATCATATTTAGATGTACTAAGTATTTTAAGTGTGGTGGGTCCGGCCCAACAATTTGGTTCTTAACAATATGCTCAAAATTGTAAAAATGACAGACCCATTAACAAATTTGGTTAGAAAGCAAGAAAAGGCAATCATGCAATTAGGAAGATGGCTGTGAAGATACAATATTCATGTTGTGAGCATCTGACTCTAATTTAACTAATGTGAAAATTAGGCTTTACGGGGAATGCTCAGAACTCAAATTAGATGTGGAGACATCCCATTGAGAAGCGGCAGAAGAAAGTTTAAAAAAAATGTATTTTAAGAAAGCAAATGACAGTGAATAAGGTTGTTCATGCTAATCTAATAACCATAATAAAAGGACGTAGATCTACACAAAATGAGTCGAGTTAAAGATAAAACAACTATTGGGCAGAACAGAAAGTAGTCACAAAGTTCATCTCTCCATGCAAAGGACTCATCATGTCTAACTCCCTCAACAATGGCTCTGAGGAGCAAACGAACACAGTCTAACCCTATTGAGGGGGTCCCAGTGTTGAGACTCCCTGTGATCCAGTGTTGAACTGGAATCCCAATGGCCGACCAGTGACAATGATTCTGGGGATCACTGTTGAGCAATATTCTGTATTGTTGGAGCCTTGTTCCCAAATTTTCCTATGCTTCCATATAACAATAAAGTGGACAGTTTGTTAAATAAATGATTAGATGCTGCACTGTACATGTTGCATTAAGTGTACTGTGCCAAACACTGCCGTTGTATTAATGTGGGGGGCCCACTGCTGCACAGCGGCCATCAAGGAATTCATACGATCCCCTTGTGGACCAGTCCAAGCCTGCTGTAATTTGTTCATGTGTAGAAACAAAAAAAAAACACATACCAAGCCCTTTAAACCTTTTGGAATACAATTTATTTTTAGTGATTTGAAAGCCAGAATGGTTTGATTGGATTTGGGGCAGGAAATGAAAACAATCGTACATAGATGCGAGTATAAAATGAGTAGTCTTAGGAAGACAATCACTTTGGATCAATTTTTAGGTTTGAATTTTTAGTAGCAGAAATTTCTAACAGCAAATCTGCTTTGTGTGAATAAGCCCCAATGAATGCTGGCAACCCAATATATAACTATAGAGTCCCCAGACAATGTCCTATTGCCTTATCACCAGCAGCACTGCTAGACTTTGCAATCACCTGGATCAGACCACATCTACCACTGATTTCTATTAATCCAAAAATTCTGTATTCTCAAAATTAATCCTTGAAGGAAAACTGCAGTTCTCACACCTGCCGTACACACCTGCTGCCTCAATACATGGGCACAACAGAAAAAAAACACTATTATGTGCAGATCATGAAAATTATGTAATATTCAGTGATTATCCCAGGAGCAAAAACAGGGATTTTACTTGGAGACGTATCCTGAAGTGATTTACAAAGATGATTGTTTTGCTGACTTTAGATATTTTCCATCTGGCGTGAAACCCCACGTGTACTACTCATAAAACACATGTCATGCATTAGCTCAGTTTTAACATTCTCTTTAATGCTTGCTGTTTTAGCTAAGCTTCTAAGTCGCATTTATACAGAGAGGCTGTGAAGGCGTCCATGTTTTAGTTTAGCAGGCTATTTTCACTTTTTTGTAAATCATAATAGTCGCATTTTTGCAAATTCCTAATGTCACTAGTATAGTTGCTGTTATTGTATTTTTACCACTAGGTGTCGCTACTGCAGCAATTTACTGTGACAGTCTTCCATCACCCAATTTACATATCTGCTAATCAGATTACCAATTTACAGAGAAACAACAGTAATGGTGGGCAAAAACATATAAAGCCGAAATCCTACAAGATTAAATGCCACACCTAAATACTCATAAAATATAATGTTTATTAGATCATTTAAAAATAATAACAACATGTCATAACAGAAGACAAACACCAAAAAATTAGGTATGAAGTGGTTGGAAAATACAATAAGAGACAATGCAGGTGTATATAGTCAGAAAGAGTTGACTCCCATATAAGTAAAGTGCATAAATATTTAAACCATAATTATGTGAGACTAAAAAATGTATATACGGTAAATCTACCTAAATGGTAATTCATATCATATAATAAATACGTATATCAAATGCATAACAAGTAAAAATAAATAATAGTGTCCATGAATCTGGTAAGTATCTTAGTAAGGTAGCAATTAGAGTTGAGCATTCCGATACCGCAAGTATCGGGTATCGGCCGATATTCGCTGTATCGGACTTTAGATACTTAGTTCCGATATTTTCCATATATCGTATACCGGAATCGGAAGTTCCCATAATTCTTTGAGAGGCAGTGTGATTTTAGTCAGCCAATGAGGAATCCTAAGAAGTGTGGGCACATCCTGTACTGCTGCGGTCATGTTAACTAATGGCATGGCTGTGATTGGATGCTGAAATGATGTCAGAATGCACTATAAAAGGCGCCGCCGCCATTTTAGCGTCACTGTGCTGTGAATTCGGTTAGGGACAGAACGCTGCTCTGCTGACTCTGAGGGACAGTTAGAGATTGCGATTTTGTGTACTGTGCTTTAGGCAGGCTAGTTTAACAACCGCTGTGTAAAGCTTCCTTTAGCCTTGCAGTGTTGTTTTCACAGCTCTGCAAGGTCTGTGTGTGAGTGCAGGTGACGCGCTGCAGTTTGCTCTGCATCCAACGCTGTTTGTAGGCATCTGCACGTGTCACTCACAGACTCTTTTTTTTTTTTCTTTAGTGTAATTCTTGCAGCTCCATTCAATTGAAATTATAGTGTGACGTGCTTCCATCCGTATCCAATACATTGGTTGCAAACACTATAGAAGTCCACAAAGGAGCCTTTCAAAGATAGTGACCAGTTGTGTGCACTGCAGTGTTCACTCTAGTCTGTGATATATATTTTTTTTGCTGAGTGCAGATCACGCTCCAGTTAGTTCTTAAACCACTGCTGGTTATAGTCTGCTGAACGTGTGTCACTGCCTCATCCTTGTAATTTTTCTATAATTGTTGCTGCTCCATTCTATTTAAAATAACTCCAATCTATTAGTGTGACGCGCTTCCATCCGTATCCAATACATTGGTTGCAAACACTATAGAAGTCCACAAAGGAGCCTTTCACAGATAGTGACCAGTTGTGTGCACTGCAGTGTTCACTCTAGTCTGTGATATATTTTTTTTTTGCTGAGTGCAGATCAAGCTCCAGTTAGTTCTTAAACCACTGCTGGTTATAGTCTGCTGAACGTGTGTCATTGCCTCATCCTTGTAATTTTTCTATAATAATTGCTGCTCCAATCTATTTAAAATAACTCCAATCTATTAGTGTGACGCGCTTCCATCCGTATCCAATACATTGGTTGCAAACACTATAGAAGTCCACAAAGGAGTCTTTCACAGATAGTGACCAGTTGTGTGCACTGCAGTGTTCACTCTAGTCTGTGATATTTTTTTTTTTTTGCTGAGTGCAGATCACGCTCCAGTTAGTTCTTAAACCACTGCTGGTTATAGTCTGCTGAACGTGTGTCACTGCCTCATCCTTGTCATTTTTCTATAATTGTTGCTGCTCCATTCTATTTAAAATAACTCCAATCTATTAGTGTGACGCGCTTCCATCCGTATCCAATACATTGGTTGCAAACACTATAGAAGTCCACAAAGGAGCCTTTCACAGATAGTGACCAGTTGTGTGCATTGCAGTGTTCACTCTAGTCTGTGATATTTTTTTTTTTGCTGAGTGCAGATCACGCTCCAGTTAGTTCTTAAACCACTGCTGGTTATAGTCTGCTGAACGTGTGTCACTGCCTCATCCTTGTCATTTTTCTATAATTGTTGCTGCTCCATTCTATTTAAAATAACTCCAATCTATTAGTGTGACGCGCTTCCATCCGTATCCAATACATTGGTTGCAAACACTATAGAAGTCCACAAAGGAGCCTTTCACAGATAGTGACCAGTTGTGTGCACTGCAGTGTTCACTCTAGTCTGTGATATTTTTTTTTTTTTGCTGAGTGCAGATCACGCTCCAGTTAGTTCTTAAACCACTGCTGGTTATAGTCTGCTGAACGTGTGTCACTGCCTCATCCTTGTCATTTTTCTATAATTGTTGCTGCTCCATTCTATTTAAAATAAATATAATCTATTAGTGTGACGCGCCTCCATCCGTATCCAATACATTGGTTGCAAACACTATAGAAGTAGACAAAGGAGTAGCCTTTCACAGATTTGAACAGTTGTGTTTCAGTGTTCACTTCAGTCTGTGTTTTTTATTTTTTGAGTGCACATCACGCTCCAGTTACTTGTTCAAGCACTGCTGCTTGTACTCTGCTGAGCGTGTCTCAGTGCCTCATCCTTGTCATTTCTCTCCAATTGGTTCTGCTCCATTCCATTTAAAATAAATATAATCTATTAGTGTGACGCGCTTCCATCCGTATCCAATACATTGGTTGCAAACACTATAGAAGTCCACAAAGGAGCCTTTCACAGATAGTGACCAGTTGTGTGCACTGCAGTGTTCACTCTAGTCTGTGATATTTTTTTTTTTTGCTGAGTGCAGATCACGCTCCAGTTAGTTCTTAAACCACTGCTGGTTATAGTCTGCTGAACATGTGTCACTGCCTCATCCTTGTCATTTTTCTATAATTGTTGCTGCTCCATTCTATTTCAAATAACTCAAATCTATTAGTGTGACGCGCTTCCATCCGTATACAATACATTGGTTGCAAACACTATAGAAGTACACAAAGGGGCCTTTCACAGCTAGTGAACAGTTGTCTGCAGTGTTCACTGCAGTCTCTGCGGAATAACAACACTTAGGCCTTTTAACTTTTCTGACTTTCTTTATCAATCTACCAAGATGAAGAAGGCAGGGAGTGAGGCACGTGGTCGTGGCCGTGGAGTTTTAGCAGGGAGAGGACGTGGGGATTCTGTGGCTGCTGCCACCCCCAGTGACACAGCATCCACCAGTTTTCCCCGTGAGCGTTCCTTTATGTGCAGTTTTGTAGGAGCTCGGCGTACCCCCATGCTGCGGGAAGAACAAATTGAAGCCGTTGTTGGTTGGATGGCAGCCAATGCATCGACTTCAATTGCTTCCACCTCCTCTCAGGACCACAACACTGTTGAGCAACCATCTGTCTGTTCACCGCCTGTCAAATTGCCCAGGCAGTCAGAGAGTTCTGAACTGGAGCCAGCTGAGTCTCTGCTTCTGTTCTCAGAATCTGTTGGCTTGCAAACAGGGGCCCAGCCAAGCAGCATTCTGGAATGTGAAGAAGAGGGAGTATGCAGTGATGCGCAACAGCTGTGTCTCTCTGAATCAGAAGAGGCGGGTGAGCCAGTGCCGATGGTCAGCACACCGCAGAACGCATCTGATGATGATGAGACTCAGGTGCCAGTTTCTGTTGAGCATGGTGCTGGCCAGACCACCCAACAGCAGCAGGTGTTGGAAGAGGGTAGTGGAGATGATGAGGTCCAAGACCCAACATGGCGTGAGGGACAGGAAGGTGGTGGGAGCAGCTCTGAGGATGAGATTGTAATGTATGTAGTACAGTTCATATAGCGTCTTGTGCTTGGGTGCGATGAAAATACATGAGACACAGGTTTGATATAGAAAGTCTTGTATTCCTTCATACAAGTTGGCAAAAATAGTCACACAGTTTGCAGACACAGAAGCAGGAGACACAGCAGGCCAGAGTAATCTAAGCTCAGCAATCACTCTCCACAACAGGTTCAGGATCTTCTTCTCTGTTACCGTAAGTCCATGCAAACGTGGGTCTTTCAAAGAGCAGGGTTCAGAGTCCACAAGTGCTTCAGAGTTCCTCAGTAGGAATAGCTGGAGTACAGGGTCCAAGGCTTTAGGAGTCAGGTCACAGGTTCACTGCAGGCTAGATTCTGAAGCACTGATTGCTCAGCTGTGGCTGCTTAAGAAGCAAAGGAGAGAATCAGGGCGGGAACATGCAAGCTGGAAACTCCATTCTGACTGAGGGCAAGATAGCTGCAGCAAGACAGAAAGTAAAATGGCTGACGAACAAACTGAGTTTCAGGAACATGTACACAGAATCTTACATTACTCCCCCTTAGGGACAACCTCCGGATGACCTCAGACCAGGCTTGTGTGGGTACCTCTGATGAAACTGACGGAGCAAGCGAGGAGCATTAACGTTATTGACTGGTTCCCATGAGTTGTCCTCCACTGGGTAGCCCTGCCATTTAATCAGATATTGTAACTGATTTCTATACAACCTGGAATCTAAAATCCTTTCCACCACAAATTCTTCCTGACCATCGACTAGCACTGGGTCAGGGCAAGGAGAAGAACGTCCAGGAAACGTATTGGGTGTCGCAGCCTTTAGTAGGGATACATGAAAGACAGGGTGGATTCTCATAGTTCTGGGCAGTTGAAGACGACAAGCAACGGCACTTATAATTTTACTGATTTTATAGGGTCCAATGTACTTATGTACCAACTTAGACGATGGAATCCTTAACTTAAGATTTCTGGTTGACAGCCAGATCAAGTCTCCTACCTTGAAAGCTGGTGCAGGTTTACGAAATTTATCTGCTGCTTTCTTGTACCTTTCCTGAGCCGATTCCAGATTCTCCTTTAGAAGATCCATATTCTTCTGTAAAGACGTGATTCTTTCAGCCACTGCTGGTAAAGGCGTTTCTATGGGAAATCGTGGTAGAATGTTAGGATGATAACCTAGATTAGAGTAAAAAGGAGACTGCTTAGTGGAGGCACTCTGAGAGTTTGTTATAACGAAAACTCAGCTAATGAAGTAGATCCACCCAATCATCCTGTAGGTGGCAGATAAAGCAGCGGAGATACTGCTCCAGGGTTTGATTGGTTCGTTCGGTCTGTCCATTAGTCTGGGGATGAAAAGCAGAAGAAAGGTTTACTTTAATGTCCAATGCTGCACAGAAATTTTTGCCAAAACCTAGAAGTGAATTGCACCCCTCGATCCGAAATAACCTCATCCGGTACTCCATGTAAGCGAAACACATCTTTATCATCAAATCTGATGTCTGTTTTGCAGTGGGTAAGCCGACACAAGGGATAAAATGAGCTGCCTTTGTTAGACGGTCAACCACCACTAGAATGGTGTTCTTCCCTTGAGAGGGTTGGTAACTCCACAATGAAGTCCATAGAAATGGATCCCCACGGGCGGGACGGGGTGGGAAAGAGGCTTGTAACAGACCAGTTGGTGAGGAGCGAGGTGTTTTGCATCTTGCACAGACTTCACATGAAGTGACATAGTTTTAAAACATCCTTCCTGCAAGTGGGCCACCAAAAGAAACGAGAAAGAAATTCCTGTGTCTTTAGAATTCCTCTATGCCAGCTATCTTGGAATCGTGAATGAGTTGCAATACTCTCAATCTGACTGTTTCAGGAATATACAGGCGTTGTCCCTGAATCCACACACCATTCTTAAAGACAAGACTTACGTCCCTATGGGGTTGTGCCAAAAAGGAATCCGCATGGTATGCTTCCTTGATGTCCTTAAGTAGGTCTTGATTATGAATTACTCCTAGGAATCTAGAGTCAGGAAGAATAGTCTTAGGAGGAGTAATTGGACGTGTCTCTGCTGAGTAAATCCTAGAGAGTGCATCAGCCTTCCATTGCGCGATCCTGGTCTATAAGAAATGATAAAATTAAATTGGTTTAAGAAAAGATTCCAGCGAGCCTGGCGAGGAGTCAGGCACTTAGCCGACCTGATAAACTCAAGGTTACGATGGTCTGTCAGGACGACTATTTGCTGTGCAGCTCCCTGAAGAAGGTGTCTCCATTCTTTGAAGGCGGCAATAATGGCCAACAACTCTCTATTGCCCACATCGTAGTTTCCTCTCAGCCGAAGACAACTGCTGGAAAAGAAGGCACAGGGATGCAAGACATTCTTCTCACCTGTTCTCTGAGAGAGTATAGCTCCAATGGCACAGTCTGAAGCATCCACCTCTATTATGAAGGCAAGCTCGGGGTTGGGATGTACTAGTATAGGTGCAGTGGTAAATTTATCTTTTAGACGGGAAAATGCTTCTGGGCTTGGGAGTCCAGGAGAACCTAGACTCTTTCGGGTAAGTTGGGTGATAGGTGACACTACCTCAGAGAAATTTCTAATGAAAACGTCTATAGAAGTTGGCAAACCCGATGAAGCGCTGTACCTCCTTCACTTTCTAGGACTTGGCCCTCCTTGATGGCTTGGGTTTTTT
>JARQOD010000001.1:242475956-242524320 GCA_033576555.1 Oophaga sylvatica
AAAATGGAGTTTCCAGCTTGCATGTTCCCTGCCCTGATTCTCTCCTTTGCTCAGCTGTGGCTGCTTAAGAAGCAATCAGTGCTTCAGAATCTAGCCTGCAGTGAACCTGTGACTTGACTCCTGTAAGCCTTGGACCTTGTACTCCAGCTATTCCTACTGAGGAACTCTGAAGCACTTGTGGACTCTGAACCCTGCTCTTTGAAAGACCCACGTTTGCATGGACTTACGGTAACAGAGAAGAAGATCCTGAATCTGTATTGGAGAGTGATTGCTGAGCTTGGATTACTCTGGCCTGCTGTGTCTCCTGTTTCTGTGTCTGCAAACTGTGTGACTATTTCTGCCAACTTGTATGAAGTAATACAGGACTTTTCTATATCAAACCTGTGACTCCTGTGTTTTCATCGCACCCAAGCACAAGACGCTATATGAACTGTACTACATACATTACAAGCAGCTTCAGCCCCACAGGCAGGGGAACAGCGCTTACAGTAGCTGTCTGTGTGGTCCTGATGCAGCACACGTGTGCCACACGGATATACAACGTATTTACATGGACACACGGACACGGATATCTCAGGTACCGTGTTTACCGGTACCGGAAGTATCTGGACGTGTGAAACTGGCCTAAGAGAAGGGATTCAACCACTGTTCTAATATAGTATCAATCCCAAAACCTGAGGTAAGACCACTTACTGCAGCTGCCTCTTTAATCAAAATGTGGCTCAAATTCTGATGAAAACCATGACATTATGTGTTTTTGCCAAATTTGGCACAGTTTTCAATGCAAGCATAGTTGTAAGCATATTTTTAGAGGTAAGCATAGTTTTAGAGGTAAGCAAAAAATACTCAGCAGCAGCTGAGCTGTACAGTGCTTATATCCAGCCACCAATCTCCCAATGATGACCTGTGCAATGGATAGGTAAATAGTATGTAAGCTCCAGTTTTGACTAATAGCCAAATAACAAGTACACACGTGGTCAAAATTGTTAGTACCCCTTGTTTAATGACAGAAAAACCCACAATGGTCACAGAAATAACTTGAATCTGACAAAAGTGATAATAAATTAAAAATCTATGAAACTAAACAAATGAAAGTTAGACATTGCTTTTCAACCATGCTTCCAAAAAATTTAAAAAAATAAAATAAAACTCATGAAATAGGCCTGGACAGAAATGATGGTACCCTTAACTTAATATTTTGTTGCACAACCTTTTGAGGCAATAACTGCAATCAAACGATTCCTGTAACTGTCAATGAGACTTCTGTACCTCTCAACAGGTATTTTGGCCCACTCTTCAAGAGCAAACTGCTCCAGTTGTCTCGTGTTTGAAGGTTGCCTTTCCAGACGACATGTTTCATCTCTTTCCAAAGATGCTCAATAGGATTTAGGTCAGGGCTCATAGGTCACTTCAGAAAAGTCCGATGTTTTCCTCTTAGCCATTCTTGGGTGTTTTTAGCTCTGTGTTTTGTGTTATTATCCTGTTGCAAGACCCATGACCTGCGACTGAGACCAAGCTTTCTGACACTGGCCAGCACATTTCTCTCTAGAATCCCTTGATAGCATTGAGATTTTATTGTAACCTGCACAGATTCTAGACACCCTGTGCCTCATGCAGCAAAGCAGCACAAGAGCATAACAGAGCCTCCTCCATGTTTCACATTAGGGACAGTGCCTTGCCAAAAATTTCCATTTTTGTCTCATCTGTCCATAGGACATTCTCCCAGAAGCTTTGCGGCTTGTCAACATGTAGTTTGTCAAATTCCATTCTGGCTTTTTTATGATATTTTTTTAACAATCGTGTCCTCCTTGGTTGTCACCCATGAAATTCACTTTGACTCATACAACGACGGATGGTGTGATCTGAAACTGATGTTCCTTGAGCTTGAAGTTCACCTTTAATCTGTTTAGAAGTTTTTCTGGGCTCTTTTGTTGCCATTTGTATTATCCATCTCTTTGATTTGTCATCAATTTTTCTCCTTCGGCCACATCCAGGGAGGTTGGCTGCAGTTCCATGGATCTTAGATTTCTGAATAACTAAAGTCACAGGAACATCAAGCTGCTTGGAGATAGTCTTATAACTTTTACCTTTAACATGTTTGACTATAATTTTCTTTCTAGTCTCCTGAGACATCTCTTTTCTTTGCTTCCTCTAGTCCATGTTCTGTGTGATACACACCATGTCACCAAACAGCACAGTGAGTATCTTTAGCCCTCTATACAGGCCCACTCACTGATTCCAAGATTGTAGACACCTGTGATGATAATTAGTGGTCACACCTTGATTTAACATGTCCCTTTTGTCACATTATTTTCAGGGGTACCATCAGTTCTGTCCAGGCCTATTTCATGAGTTTTATTTTTTTTTAAATTCTGTGGAAGCATGGTTGAAAAGCAATGTCTGTTCATAGATTTTTAATTTAATATTACTTTTGTCAGATTCAAGCTATTTCTGTGATCATTGTGGGTTTTTCTGTCATTAAACGAGGGTACCAACAATTTTGTACACGTGTGTAAATACCTATTATTATTGTATAATAATCTGTTTGTTACTCACCTCTCCTGGCTCCAAAGCTATGTCTGGTTTCCTTGCTCTTTGGTTGTCTCCCTTTCTTCTAGTTAAGGTCAGTGATTCTGGTATTCCTTCAAGCACCACTGATGCCATCATCCTAGGTCTTTTAAGGCTGGCTCAAGCAGATTTCCAGCCTAGTTCTCATTTATCACATTTGTTAGGAATTTGCCTCTCCTTCCAATTGTTTCAGCTCTAGCCAGGTGTCTAATTACCTACACTCTTGACTTCCATTTATCTATAATCCTTCATTTCTAAAGCCCCCGTCTCACACAGCGTTCTTGCTAGCGAGATCGCTGCTGAGTCACTAGTTTTGTGACGCAGCAGCGATCTCCTCAGCGATATCGCTGTGTGTGACAATCAGCGACGATCAGCCCCCCTGCTGGGTAACGCTGATCGTCGCTGAATGTCCTGGACATTTTTTTGATCGCTGGTCTCCCGCTGACAGGCACGCATCACTGCGTGTGACAGGCGGGAGACCAGCGATCCGCTGGTAACCAAGGTACACAGCGGGTTTCCAGGCGCGGGGCTGTGCCTAGAAACCTGCTGTGTACCTTGGATACCAGCGCCCTGATGCAGGGCGCTGGTAACCAAGGTACACAGCGGGTTTCCAGGCACCGCGCAGTGCCTGGAAACCCGATGTGTATCTTGGTTACCAGCTCCCTGCATCAGGGCGCTAGTATCCAAGGTACACTGCGGGTAACTAAGCGATGTTACCCGCAGTGTCGCTGTGCTGATCGCTGCCTGAGCTGCCTGTTTAAGCTCAGTACATTTTATCTACATGTTGCCCACATGTTCCATTTTGCAATCAAGTTTCCAGATTACCAACTTCTTGAAACTGTTCTTGGTGTTGTTCACACATTAAACTTTGATATCAAGGTAATGTAATTCTGTAAGCAAGTTTCCGGTTTGCCAATACATTTCTGCTCTTTGAATTCAAGTAGCTAGATTGCATATAGAGGGTCATCCAAAAAATGTATAACATTTCAATAGTAGATTTTGAACTGAAATGTCATGCAGTGCAATTTCTGTGGACATTGTAACTAAAGTTGTTTGTGCAGAAGTTTGCTGAAATCAGAAGTATCTGGATGTTAATGGTGGTCCACTTTGAGGACCCAACATGGTTGCGAAGTCAAGCATGACTTATAACTCCTCTTTGCGATCTATATAAATCTAGTCATAAAGCTTTTTACACATATTTTTCATGTTAAAGTGTGTATACATTTAGGGGGCCACCCAGTACATTTGTCCTACCCTTTAGTTATCAATATCCCTGCTACAAATCCATGATTTCATACATCTATGCTATTAAAGATATCCATCTTAGGAACTCATGATTGCATATACCGTATATACCCATGTTTAAGCCGAGATTTTCAGCCCATTTTTTAGGGCTGAAAGTCCCCCTCTCGGCGGGGGAGGTGAGCAGGGGTGTCGGATCATACTCACCCCTCCGCCGGCGCGGTCTCTGCAGCCCCCCTGCTTCTCTCACGATCTCCGGCTCCTTCCTGCAGCGGTCACATGGCACCGCTCATTAAAGTCATGAATATGCACATATTCATGACTTTAATGAGCGGTACCACGTGACCGCTGCAGGACTGAAGCGCTGCAGAGTGCGCCGGGAGAAGAGGAGAGGCTGCAGGGACACGCCGGTGGAGGGGTGAGTATAACTATATTTACCTGTCCCCCGGTCCACCGCAGCGCTGCTCCCTCGATCTGACTCCTCTGGCTGTGAATGATCAGGCAGAGGGCGCGATGACGTCGTTGTGCGCGCCGCGCCCCCTACCAGATCATTCACAGTCAGAGGAGTCAGATCGAGGGAGCAGCGCAGCGGTGCAGAGAGGACAGGTAAATATCTCAGGTTCCGGGGTCCTGAGCGAGCGCTGACACCGGCACCTGTCCCCCATAGCGCGCTGTGTCCCCGCCTGCTCAGGACACCGGCACCTGACCCCCAGCGATGAGAGGTGAGTATGTCATTTTTTTTTTTTTTGCAGCAGCAGCATATGAGGCCTATACTATGGGGCATATGGGGCATAATTGTGCAGCATATGGGGCATAATTTGGAGCATATGGGGGCATAATATGGAGCATATGGGGGCATAAACTGTGGAACATATGGGGCATAATCTGGAGCATATGGGGGCATAATATGGAGCATATGGGGGCATAAGCTGTGGAACATATGGGGCATAATCTGGAGCATGTGGGGGCATAATCTGGAGCATGTGGGGGCATAATATGGAGCATATGGGGGCATAAGCTGTGGAACATATGGGGCATAATCTGGAGCATATGGGGGCATAATCTGTGGAACATATGGGGGCATAATATGGGGCATAATCTGTGGAACATATGGGGCATAATCTGGAGCATATGGGGCATAATCTGTGGAATATATGGGGCATAATCTGTGGAACATATGGGGCATAATCTGGAGCATATGGGGGCATAATCTGTGGATCATATGGGGGCATAATCAGGGGAGCATATGGGGGCATAATCTGTGGAACATATGGGGGCATAATATGGAGCATATGGGGGCATAATCTGTGGAATATATGGGGGCATAATCTGGAGCATATGGAGGCATAATCTGTGGAGCATATTGGGCATAATCTGTGCAGCATATGGGGGCATAATCTGTGGAGCATCATATGGGGGCATAATCATTTTTCACCCTAGGCTTATACGCGAGTCAATAAGTTTTCCCAGTTTTTTGTGGCAAAATTAGGGGGGTCGGCTTATACACGGGTCGGCTTATACATGAGTATATACGGTATGTCTTCTATTAACCATATCCCTGCTGCAATCATCTGTTTGCATATATATGTCCCTGCTATTAAATATATCCCTGCTGTAAGTTCTGGACTACAAGTGCTTATGCACTGCACTTGCTGGACTAAGTTTGTGAACATAGTGAGAGTTGAAAAACAGGAGTTGTTGCAGTTGTGGATTGCTTGAGTGGTTTGTTAATATAATTAGCAGAGATTTCAATTAGTTTTGTTTTATCTGTTCCATTTATCAAGCTTTTGTTTTGTTCATACCTTGTCAAGGTGGAATGACTTTAATGCTTTTTTCATAAAAATATTAAAGTGCCTTATATTATTTACTGCAGTATGTCCATGCATTATGTTTTTATTATAGGATTTGCCACAGTATGCATATTACACTTGTACTAACAGGTGTGTAAGCCCTTGTGTTCAGTTTTTCTTTAGTTTCTTTTACTTAGTACATTAAAGGGTATGCCACACTAAGCGAGATCACTAATGAGATCGCTAAAACGTCACTGTTTAGCGATCTCGTTAGCGACGTCGTTGTGTGTGGCATGTAGCAACGATGTGGCCCTTGCTGTGATGTCGCTGATCATTCACTAGCGTTCTGGACCGTTTTTTGATCGTTGGCGTCCCGCTGGTGAGCCTATATCGCTGTGTTTGGCACCTTTTGCGAACGACGAGCGACCTCGTTTGTGATGCATATGACAGCGGCGCAGGCGGGACGAGGGTTTTTTAGCGTCACGGAGTGGATCGCAATATCTGTAAGTTCTCTTTTGCGTCACAGAGAGGATCGCAGAAGTTGCAAAGCAGGCTAGCAGGACGCAGAGAGCAGGAGCGATGCTGGAAATTCCTATGAATCAGAAGCGCTCAGTACATGCTAATGACTGATCCTAACGACCACCAAAGTCGTTAAAGAGATCGCTGACCGCTGATGAGTCATTTATGAGATCTCCTGTTTGGCAGCTACTAGCGACCTAAAAGCGATCACACCAACGATCTCGTTAGCTTCCGTCGTTATCGTGATCGCTAACGAGATCGCTAAGTGTGGCAGTACCTTTAGGCTCGTGCTTCTACCTGCACCTCTGGGCTGTAAACCTTTGTCTACTCTGCTTTCCAGAGGTAGGTTTTAAGCACAGTCGGGAACTGATCTTGTCTCTGTGCCCATTTATTTTGAGGGCTGTTTGGCAAATAACGAGGTGAGTTACTAGAGTTAAGGTACTGCCACACTAAACAATCCCGCTAGCGATCACAATAACGATGCATACTAATGCGATCGCTAGCGGGATTGTTTCTATATCGCTAAATGCGGCCACATTTAGCGATATAGTTAACGACGCTATCGCCGTTAGCGATCTTCTTAACGACTTTAGCGGTACAAAAGTACCGCTAAATCGCTAAGAAAAGGTGCCACACAGCGATTAGATACTTACCCAGCGGGAGCGCCGACGAGAAAATAGGGTCCGGAACGATTCCAGCGACGAGCGAGATCACAGCAGGAAGCTCGTCGCTGGAAGCTGCCGCACTGAACAACATCGCTAACAGGATCGCTAAATAGTGACGTTTTTTAGCGATCCCGTTAGCGATATTGTTTAGTGTGGCATACCCTTTAGGGACCATCCTGATTGGGAACACTTTGTGACAGTGTGACGATATAAAACTCTTATTGATTAAAGAAATGATACCTAAATACCCTACGTTTTTTACATGTGTTACTATCTATTTACTACAGTGTACCTGTGTAAGGGAGGGACAGGACTGTAGTTGTGACAAAGAGATGAGCAACTGCCTTTTTTAGGGTCAGTCGGGTTTCGTGAAATCCGACTTTCTGAAAAGTCGAGTCGAACCAAGTCGGCCGACTAACGGAAATGGTCGGGTCGGAGTCCAAAATCCGACCCCAATGCAAGTCAATGGGGAATAAAAGTCGGCAGGGAGTGGAGGACAGTAAACACACCTACAGTGCCCATTTCAATGCCATCGACATCAATTCTTATTACTTAAGCTTGTCAACCTTCATTAACTTTATAATAATAGTAACACATTGAAAACTGGGGTTATTTGGCTAAAGTTGTGGGGGGGGCAGTGCTGGCTCCAGGTTTTCATGGGCCCTGGGCCAAAGAGTCTCAGTGGGCCCCTTTAACACATACAACAATTCATGATGCTCCGATACGACAGAGAAATATAGGTACAATGCCAAATACTTCACTTCTTACATTACATGAGTGATATCTATTTTAAACTCTACAATAGCTCAAAAAACGGACAGTATAGTCCTCCATACAGTATTATGGGCACCACATAGTGCGCCATACAGAATAATGAGCCCCATATATTGCTCTATACAGAATAATGAGCCCCTTATACTGCTCAATACAGAATGGACTCCCTATAATGTTCCATACAGAATAGGCCCCATATGTGCTCCATATGATGCTCCATATATAAAGGGTCCCATATGATGCTCCAGTATATGATGTGCCCCATGGACGATGCTCCAGTGTATAATGGGCCCTGTCTACGATGCTCAAGTGTATGATGGGCCCCATATATAATTCTCCAGTGTATAATGCTCCCCATATATTGCTCCAACCATTAAAAAAATGAAATACCTCTCCTCGCTGGGCACTGCTCTACTCTGGACTCCTCAGCGTCGCCATCTTCCAGCTCTCTGCACTGTGACTGTTCAAGCAGAGGGCGCACAGACGTGACGTTTATCGCGCTCTCTGACCTGAATGTCACTGTCAGGAAACGTGGAAGACGTCACAGCGGTGGAACAGGGAGAGGTAAGTATTGCAAGTGCTGGGGCCCTGAGCTAACAGGGGGGGCACACTTGTGGGCGCCGGGAACTGGCACAGGGCTCCTCATAGTACGCCGGTGTCTCTGATGGCGAGTGGGCCCCCCCTCCTGCTCAGGGCACCGGCACATGCCCGGGTGCGCCAGGTGCTGACCCCAGCCCTGGGGGGGTACAGCCCAGTTAGGGAGGTGGAAAAACTGGCATATGTTAAGGTGTAGGCTGGACATTCAGCAGCTGCAAATGGAGGAATTGGAGAAGTCAGGGAAGAGGAGCCATTTTGCTGGCAACCTATGTGTCATCAGGGGAAGGTGGGACAAAATCCTTTGAAACCCATGCATGGTTCATTTTAATGAAGGTGAGATCACCTACATTTTGGGTCGACAGCTGGGTCCTTCTTTCTGTCAGGATTGATCCAGCAGCACAATAGACTCTTTCTGATAGCACACTACCAGCAGGGCAAGCAAGCTCCTGTAAGGCATATTGTGCCAATTCAGGCCAGGTGTCCAGTTTACAGGCCCAGTAGTCAAAGGGGAATGAACTGTAAGGGAGAACATCGATAGGGGAGGTGAGGTAATTTTGAACCATAGTTGACAATTGTTGTCTCCTGTCTGTTGAAATCGATTCAGTATTACCAGTCGTGTGAGCGTTACTCGAGAAATCAGACAACATGGTCATGAAACCCTGTCTCCAACGCCACTTCGGCTGTGTGCACCACAAACACCTCTTCCGTTTGGCCCAGTACGGCTCATGGTAGAACCTGCACTGCTGCTGTGTGCTGGGAATGCCTCTAACAAACAGTTTACCAGAGTTGCTTGTTTGTTCTCCAATATTAGCTCTATGTTCTCCTGTGGTATGATGTTCTGTAATTTGCCTTTATAGCATGGATCGAGGATGCTGGCCAACCAGTAGTCATCATCCTTCATAATTTTGGCAAAGCGGGGGTCCTGTTTTAGGATCCGCAAGATATAATCACACATGTGGGCCAATGTTCCAGGTGTCAATGATGCACTGCCAGTGGTGGGTGGAGGAGCGCTTTCTGGCAAATCCACATCCCTCCAGTCACGCACAAACTTTGTACCTGACCAAGGCAAGCCAACATTTTCGCTTGCCCCCTGAGAAGCATCCTCCTCCCTAAATGAATCATCCCCTCCTCCTCCTCTTCTTCCTCCACCTCGTCCAGGACAGTTCCCTGAGCAGACAATGGCTGACTGTCATCAAGGCTTCCCTCCTCCTCCTCCTCTTCCTCCTCCTCTTCCTCCTTCGCTGCAGACGCCTGATCCTTAATATGCATCAAAGTTTGCATGAGCAGATGCATAAGTGGGATGCTAAAGCTGTAGATGGCGTTGTCTGCGCTTACCAGCCTTGTGCATTCCTCAAAACACTGAAGGACTTTACAGAGGTCTTTCAGCTTTGACCACTGCACACCCGTCAACTCGATGTCTGCCCTCAAACTGCCTGCCCGTGTATCCTCCCACAATAGCATTACAGCCTGCCTCTGTTCGCACAGCCTCTCAACCATGTGCATGGTGGAGTTCCACCTTGTTGCATCGAGGATGCTGGCCAACCAGTAGTCATCATTCTTCATAATTTTGGCAATGCGGGGGTCCCTTTTTAGGATCCGCAAGATATAATCACACATGTGGGCCAATGTTCCAGGTGTCAATGATGCACTGCCAGTGTTGGGTGGAGGAGCACTTTCTGCCAAATCCACATCCCTCCATTCACGCACAAACCCTGTACCTGACCTTGGCAAGCCAACATTTTCTCTTGCCCCTGAGAAGCATAATCCTCCTCAAAATAATCATCCCCCTCATCTTCCTCCTCTTTCTCTTCTTCCTCCACCTCGTCCAGGACAGTTCTCTGAGCAGACAATGCCTGACTGTCATGAAGGCTTCCCTCCACCTCCTTCTCTGCTGCAGACGCCTGATCCTTAATGTGCATCAAAGTTTGCATGAGCAGACGCATAAGTGGGATGCTCATGCTTATGATGGCGTCGTCTGCGCTTACCAGCCATGTGCATTCCTCAAAATAAAGAACACCATTACAGAGGTCTTTCAGCTTTGACCACTGCACACCCGACAACTCGATGTCTGCCCTCAAACTGCCTGCCCGTGGATCCTCCCACAAATGCATTACAGCCTGCCTCTGTTCGCACAGCCTCTCAACCATGTGCATGGTGGAATTCCACCTTGTTGCATCGTCTATGATTAGGTGGTGCTTGGGGAGGTGGAACGATCGCAGCAGCCTCTGCATACGACTGGAGTCTACGGTCGAGCGTCGAATGTGCGAGCACAGTCTTCGCTCCTTATGGAGCAGGGCTGGTAACTCCGGATAATTATTTATGAAGCACTGCACCACCAGGTTCAAGGTGTGAGCCAGGCAAAGTATGTGTCTGAGTTTTGCCAGGGCTATGGCCACCACAAAATTACAGCCGTTATCACTGACTACCTTGCCTGCTCAAGATGTAGACTGCCCAGCCATGACTCAGTTTCTCGCTGCAAGCAGTCGGCCAGTACCTCCGCGGTGTGTCTGTTGTCGCCCAAAAACATCATATTTAAAACAGCCTGCTGACGCTTACCACTAGCTGATTGATAGTGGGACACCTCGTGTGCAACACTGGCAGCTGCGGATGGAGTGCTCGTGTGACTGTGCTCTGTCGACGAGCTTTTGCTTCTGGAGGAGGAGGAGGAGGGTCGAACGCCTACAGCCAACTGTTGCCTATACCGTGGGCTAGGCAGCTCTGTCCCACCGCCGCTGTACCCTGTGGACCCTGCATCCACCACATTAACCCAGTGCACAGTGATGGACAAGTAATGGCCCTGGCCATGCCTACAGGCCCATGCATCTGTTGTGAGGTGCACCTTTCCACTCACTGATTGTTTGAGTGCATGGACAATGCAGTCTGTCACATGCAGGTGGAGGGCAGGGATGGCTTTTCTAGAAAAGAAGTGCCAACTGGGTAGGTCATAGTATGGGACAGCGTAGGCCATGAGCTCTCGGAACGCTGCGCTTTCAACCAAGCGGAAGGGCATCATCTCTATTGAGATCAGTTTGACAATGTAGGTGTTCAAAGCCAGTGAGGTTATGAAGTCCGTCCACGCTTGCAAGTGCATGGTGTTTAAATGTCTAAGCATGCAACTGGTATTCAATTTTCGGAGATTTTTCCCTCGGCTAAAGGTCCTTCCGCACTTCTTACAGATAACCTTTGCCTCATCAATTGGATTTTGGTAAAAAAAGTGCCACACTGTACTCTTCCTACTATGGGATAAATTTTCAGGGTTTGCACGCTGTGCTAATTTGACCATCTGGACAAGCTGTCCAGCAACTATTTTTGTTTTTTTAACACGTTTTTGGACTACTACGGGCCTGCCAGATAACTGCAGCTGCGATGTCGATGCCTGCCGCGGATCTTCCTCCTCTTCTGAGCTATTGCCAGCGGCACCCTCTTCCCCAATGGATGCCAATCCGGGTCAACAACTGAGTCATCCATCACCTCCTCTTCAATTTCATCTGCACCTTCCTCTGTGTCACCGTGAAAGGTGGTATCGTATGCGGGAAGGGGCACCTGAGTTTCATCAGGGTCAGATTCTGGCTTAGTAGATTGCGAGGGCAATGCAGTGCTCTGGGTGAATGTAACAGCAGAATCATATAGCACTGGCTGTGCATCAGTGCACTCCATGTCATATTCATCTTGGACTGGGGAATTTAGGATTTGACTTGCTAACCCAGGCATGGTATGTGAAAAGAGCTCCATGGAGTAATCTGAGTGTGGCCAGCCGCATACTTCACTTTGGGTGGGGATGAAGGACACAAGGAAAGGTGTTCCTGACCAGGAGCCTGCACTGACGACTCAGTGCTTGCATTTTTTGAAACTTCAGAAGAGGAGGCGATAGAGATGGAGGCTGTTTTGGCAATGGAAGCCAAAACCTGTTCCTGATGGTTTGGCTGTAAAAGCGGTTTATCTACTCCCAGAAAAGGGAGCCTTCCAGGCCTTCTGGAGCCAGACGAGGATGCAGGCTCAACACCTCCTGCCTTAGGTGCTATTTGACTTTTGGCATTACCAGCAGATGCACCACCACCACCATCATTCCCAGCTGCCTCCCCCCCCGTCCACGTCCGCGGCCTCTTCCACCATACTTCCTCATGTTTCAGAAAATGTACCAAAAATAACCAGCAGATATATGGTACTATATGAGGAGCACACAGCTGTATATGGCATAGGGGAAAATTTAAATCTCCGTATATATTTCCGGAGTTACACACAGACGCTCCCTCAGTATGGATTTGACCGTAATACAAAGAGCAGATATACGGTACGGTCTCAGAAGCGTACAGCTGTATATGGTGTTGGGTAAACTTGCAATCTCCGTATATATTTCCGGAGTCACACACAGACTCTCACTCAGTATGGATTTGACCGTAATACAAAGAGCAGGTATACAGTACTGTATCAGAAGCGGACAGCTATATACGGTTTTGGGGAAAATTTCAATCTCCGTATATATTTCCGGAGTCACACACAGACGCTCACTCAGTATGGATTTGACCGTAATTCAAAGAGCAGATATACGGTACTGTATCAGAAGCGGACAGCTGTATACGGTGTACGGCAAAATTTCAATCTCCGTATATATTTCCGGAATCACACACAGACGCTCACTCAGTATGTATTTGACCGTAATACAAAGAGCAGATATACGGTACTGTATCAGAAGCGGACAGCTGTATACGGTGTACGGGAAAATTTCAATCTCTATATATTTGCGGAGTCACACACAGATAGTCAGCATGTATTTGTCGGTGATACCAGCCGGTACACGGTAGTGTGTGAGGAGCATACAGCTCTATACTGTGTGGAAAAAAATGAACGCTCGGTAACTCTGCAGAAAAAAAGACGTAAAGTATTAGTGCTGTGTAAAAAGCAGTCTGCACAGCAGTGTACACACAGCAATACAGCTATCAGGCAGCCTAATAACTAGCGCTGCTGCACGCAAGAAATCCTCCCCTGTCACTGCACACTAACAGTACAGCACAATCGCTATCAGCACAAGCTCATAAGAACTTCTTTTTCCTGCCCTAACTCTCTCCCTACTGATAAACAGCAACCTCTCCCTACTGTTGAGCTTTTATAGACACTATAACGCCCCCTAAAGCAAGCCAATCACTGCAATGCCCTTCTCTAAGATGGTGGTGGCTGCTGCCCATGTCATCTCGTTGCCCACAGTGTGCATCCTTGCTCATTGGCTGAAAAAAGTCGGGGACTTTTGAATCTGACCGACTTGTTTCGCTCAACTCTAGTCGTGACCTGAATTACTGCAACATCCATGTCCGGTCCTTCCCCTGTATTAAACTGTATTCTTCCCTTTGGCATACCTGCATCTCCATGCTCAGCTCCTTCTGGGCACTTCTCAGGCGGCGACGGTCCCTCTTTCAGGCGACACCCAGTAATGGAGACACAGTCCAGAATAACTTGAACATACTCTTTACTTAACTCTTCACACGTTACATCCACAGTTGGCACAACAGGTGTTTCACTTTTTCCTTGTCTTTCCCTGCTTTGCTGTCACTTCTGTGCAGTACATGCCCGGACTGGACCGTACTAGACTGCTCTCCTGTTTCTTCCAGGCCTGACCTCGCTATAATGACATTTCCTTCAGCCTGCTTCACCTCAGAACTGAATTCATCAATCACTACGTTTGACGGCCCCCGGTGAAGCATCCGGCCCATCTGTACCAAACTCGTCGAAGCTCCAGCTTCCTTCATTTGCTTAGTCCAGCCAACTTCTGCCCTAAAAGCATTGGCCCAGGCGGTAAGATGCCACATCTTTCTTCTCTGTACAGGCCCCACTGATATGGTATACAGTGGCAGTGGGTAACATGGGCTGCAGTACTTAAACGCGCACTAGCCCCATCTGAGCTACACTAACTAGCACCTTCTCACTACTACCCGGCAGCCCCTCCTACACTTAACCCTATGAGAACTCCCTATCACTATGCCTAACAAGGCCCACTAGTATGCCCCCACCTAGTGGCCCACAACAGAACTACATTTACCCAAAAGTATAGGAACTATATACTAAAGTGCCCTCCTCTATTGTCCAAAAGGCTGCACTTCACTTTCCCTAAACTATGCATGTATAAAGAACATCAACAATATACACTGCTCAAAAAAATAAAGGGAACACTCAAATAACACATCCTTTATCTAAATGAATGAAATATTCTCATTGAATACTTTGTTCTGTACAAAGTTGAATATGCTGTCAACCCAATCACACAAAAATCATTAATGTAAATCAAATTTTTGAACCAATGGAGGCCTGGATTTGGAGAGACCCCCAAAATGAAGAGGGAACAAGTCAAAATGAAAATCAAAACAAGACAGAATTAAAGTGGAAACAAGTCAAAATGATGCTCAGTATTGTGTGTGGCCTCCACGTGCCTGTATGACCTCCCTACAATGCCTGGGCATGCTTCTGATGAGGTTGCTGATGTTCTCCCGAGGGATCTCCTCCCAGACCTGGACTAAAGAATCAGTCAACTCCTGGAGAGTCTGTGGTGCAACATGATGTTGGTGGATGGAGCAAGACATGCTGTCCCATAATGTGCTCAACCGGATTAAGGTCTGGGGAACGGGCAAGTCAGTCCATAGCTTCAATGCCTTTATCTTGCAGGAAATGCTGACACACTCCAGCCATATGCGGTCTGGCATTGTCCTGCATTAGGAGGAACCCAGGGCCAGCCGCAGCAGCATATGGTCTCACAAGGGGTCTGAGGATCTCATCTCGGTACCTAATGGCAGTCAGGCTACCTCTGGCGAGCACATGGAGGGCTGTGCGGCCCTCCAAAGAAATGCCACCCCACATCATTACTGACCCACTGCCAAACTGGTCATGCGTAAGGATGTTGCAGGCAGCAGGTTCACACTCAGCACATGTGACAGACGTGACAGAGTCTGGAGACGCCATGGAGAGCAATCTGCTGCCTGCAAAATCCTTCAGCATGACCGGTTTGGCAGTGGGTCAGTAATGGTGTGGGGTGGCATTTCTTTGGAGGGCAGTGTATATAATGCAATATTGTACAAAAAGGAACACAAGAGAGATACAATTGTGTACACATAATGGTAACACAGTAAAGTACATGGCAATACCATTACAAAAAGTGGTAATACATGTTCCATGTAGCAGTACAACTGAATATTCATAACAACACAATAATTAGTTACATAGAAACATTAAGAACACTTAAGGGGCAGTGCGAAACAGTAATACTCCTTCACCCCCTTACACTCCCAGTTTCCTTGAACTTGGTCATCCTCGACCATCACGATACAAAAACATACTACTAGAAAAAAAACACAAGAAAACTGACAGTCATTTGGCTTAACATAAGTCGCATTAATATGCACCATAGTCCATGGTACAGAGATAATATTCCTGGTTCCCAGTCCTCCAGGGGTCAGAAACCTTCACAAAAACGTATCTACATTTCTCAGCGATGAGACAGCAGTCTAAAGAGATGAGCTCCCCTTTCCTTTAAGGGGAGTACAGTCCTTCCAGTGGTCTCCTGGTAACAAAGACGGTCTCTCCGCTTCCCAGCAGAATGGGCGCAACGGGTGCAACAAAAAAACAAAAGAATCCAAGGGCTCCATAAAATTTTGCCTAGCTCACAGTCCTCTGGGCCGAAATTACACAAACTTCAACGGACAACGCTTTTATGCAGTGTTGCCAGAGGCCAAACTTTTACCCGCTTTCCTTGGGCGGGTTTCATTTTAGGGCTATAGTGCCCGCAGGGATGTGGAACAGTCCCGTTACTATTTTAGAGGGCACCATGTGCGCAACATCCTCCACAAGACAAAAAAATATTCAATGGCACGCTCCGCATGTCGCTCCATACTCATCAGATTCCTCCGCCTGGTAGTGAGCGGAGGTCATCTCTGCAGCCGCAGAGGTGGTTTAAGGGAAGAGGCCCATGTCATCTTCCTTGTAAAGGGTGACTGCCACCATAAAATATCGACAGGGGCAGTCTTCTTTGAAAAAGGAGACCCGATGTCCCCTCTTTAACAGCCATCCGAACTTGACGGAGGTCAAGTTCACATAGAACTTGGCATCAGTCCCCTCCTCCTGGATGAATCCGAACCTCCGGTCAACGTCCGTGTAGACCAGCCACCCGCTGGTGCGCCGTCCGGCCAGAGCACCTCCGCCGGGTTGCCGCATCTCAGACCAGACCTCCTGTTCCCTCCATTTCTTGTCCCGGATGACTCCTTCCACAAAGGCAGCCTGCCGGGGGGTGGGAAAGGGACCCTCCATGAGTGGCCGGGAGTGAGTGGCCCCCAGAGACATGGTCAAAGGGGAGTCAGGCTGGGCCTCCAGTGACCAGGATTTGGGACGTGGGCCTTTCCACAGGTATGGGGGAGAGAGGCGCACTCACCCGCTCAGGTGCATACACACCGATCGCAGCCCTTCCGGAGATGTTGTCTCCAACTGCAGGGGAGTCCGCATGCTTGGTTGACGAATGGGGTGCTGGCTCGCCTTGTTCTTCCAGCCGCGTTCCCTTGAGCACAGATGTCAGTTCCAGCCGCTGCTGAGTAAACAGCCGGGGTTCCCTATTGCCAGCTCCCTGGGTCCGACGCTGCACCGTTGTCTCCGCTGTCTCCTTCCATGTTCTGCCAGGCTGGGTTCATTTTCTCTCCTGCAACCACTGTCGTGCAATGCGGCCCACGCCTTGGCAGCTATGGGTGCAGGAGTTCTGCATCATGGTCGGTTCAAGTTAACAAAATGGCGCTGTACAGCTTCTTCTGGATTTTAATTCGGGGGCGCCCACCTTTTCCGGTGTTGTCACAAAATCAGTAGTAGACATATCCAGTGTTTTACTCACAAATTCTTCTCCAGTTACAGCAGCTACTGGCTCTTTCTCCAGTCATCTTCCTGGGGCACAACAGTCGCAAACACATCTTTTTCAGCAGATTCTCCACATGGCAAGGCATCTTGCCAAACTTCATCTTTCTCCAGCCCATTGCTGGCAGCTTTCCCTCTCTGCACGGTGTCGGCATCCTGCCGACGACGCCAAGTGTAAGGGAGGGACAGGACTGTAGTCGTGACCTGAATTACTGAAACATCAATGTCCGGTCCTTCCCCTATATTAAACTGTATTCTTCCCTCTGGCATACCTGCATCTCCATGCTCCGCACATTCTGGGCACTTCTAAGGTGGCGACGGTCCCTCTTTCAGGTGACCCCAGTAATAGAGACACAGTCCAGAATAACTTGAACATACTGTTTACTTAACTCTTCACACGTTACGTTACATCCACAGTGGCACAACAGGTGTTTCACTTGTTTCCTTGTCTTTCCTTGCTTTGCTGTCATTTCTGTGCAGTACACACCCGGACCGGACCGTACTAGACTGCTCCCCAGTTCCTTCCAGGCCTGAACTCGCTATAATGACATTTCCTTCAGCCTGCTTCACCTCAGAACTGAATTCATCAATCACTACGTTTGATGGCCCCTGGTGAAGCATCCGGCCCATCTGTACCGAACTTGTCGAAGCTCCAGCTCGCTTCATTTGCTTAGTCCAGCCAAATTCTGCCCTAAAAGCATTGGCTCAGGTGGTAAGACGCCACATCATTCTTCTCTGTACTGGCCCCACTGATATGGTATACAGTGGCCGTGGGTAACGTGGGCTGCAGTACTTAAACGTTGCTTGGCTGCCAGTTGTCCAGGCCTAAGCCCATGTAGACACTTGGGCGCACTGGCCCCGTCTGAGCTATACTAACTAGAACCTTCTCGCTACTACCCGGCAGCCTCTCCTACACTTAACCCTATGAGAACTCTCCGGTTCTGAGTGCCGGTGGCAGTGTCGGGTATTGATGCGAGAGACTCGAGCGAATTTCTTGCATCACACTTGCAAGTGTGACCTCGGACTTACTCTGAATAGTCTAATAATAACTGCTTCTTCTTCAGAGTTGTAATGCTTGATGGCAAATGTAATACAACACAACAAATTGTTTATTTATATTTTTCTAATCTGTGGTTTGAATGTAGTGGACCTAATAGGGAAATAATTTGTGGACCTAATAGGGAAATAATCAACAAACCATTTTCCTGGGAAATCGAATACATTTTTTGTTTTCACAAGAAAGTTATGTCTGTGTTTGTTTCCTATAGGAGACATAAATCTATTTTTGCTATAAAATGTGCTGTTTTCTAAATATTTTTTGTTCCTTTTTTCCCCACAAGATTTTCTTCTTTTTATCTATCCCATCCATCCAGAAGCAATTATTTTTCTAAAGATATCATTGCCATGAATTTTAGGTACCCTATTTATTTAATGGTTGTTGTTTTCTTTTGACCTTTTTCTCTCTAAAGGAGTCTCAGCTTATAACTCATTGCTTTCTGAACTCCGTCACTTCTGGAACAAGTCCCAGCCCTCCAGACACATCACACTACTTCACCTATTCTCTTGAGGCAAAGATTCAGCTGAACAAAATTTTTTACAGCTATTAACATTGCATCTTACCCTTATTTAACTCATTTCTTAACCAACATATAAATTTGTATTGATAGTAGGATTATTTTAAATGACACCTCAGGTAAACTAACAGCTCGGCGTTGCATTGCCATCTTTCAATACGACAACACACATTATGCATGTTGCTCATATGCTACTGTAAGCAGCCTGAGTGGCTTAAACTTCCCACGGTGGCCTACAATGTCTCCTTTCTTGTCTTCCATATCCAGGACATAATTGGTTAGCAGTTGCAAAACAGGGCAGAGCAGAAGAGCAAAGATAGTATGATAAGGTATTTCACAAGGAAGAAGAGAATGGAATCAATTTAATAATTGATAAGAATGTTATAGTACTCACTCTGATAATATTGACAAAGGACCAAATAGAAGTTCTTTCGAACTGATTCAATTTTATCCCAGATCAGACTTTTGATTCATTTCAGACGTTGCTGGAACTAAACAAATTATCTACGAATCTAGCTAGTAAGACATTTTTTCAGATAACATCTGTAATGGGAAAAGTGACGGTACATATGATAATAAATTTACTAATTTACCATTCCAAGAACAAATGAGTCGCACAGCCAGAGCTTTGGGGTACTCGGCACCGAGCCCATTGATATCTATGGGGAATGTCACAGGTAGCACAGCTCGGTCCGTTGCCCTGGGCGCTCACTGAAATGTGGGATATTTACAGGTGACTTGAATAATGATATGGGGATTCGTGACGCCACTTGTGGTACCTGGTCAAGATGACCAGCGCTGCTATGCAGATCCACTGGAGGGTTAATATTGTGCAGCTAGATGTTAAGCCTTCCACAATAAGGCTGAGTTCTCCTCCAGGACAGATAATTGTGTAGGGATGCAGGACAGATGGGGACCCCGGGAGTCAGGGGTAATAAGGGAGACACACATAAGTCACTTTATTACCTTTACTGAAGATGTTGCAGGCACTTCCCGGAGCGCTGTAGGGTGAAGGGTGCACATCCAGATTCCTCCACTGAGTAGGTGTGTGGCCTCCTGTTCTCTGCCTTTTTGTAATGAAGTCTTGGCCTGCGTGTAGCTGGGCCTAGCTTAGTCTCCGTCTTGTACCTGGCTGACTTTGTGATTGGACCTTCTCTCTGAAAGGACAGGGTCCCTGATGGCCCGGCCGCGCCAGACTCCGTCCTCCTGATCCTGTTACGTATCAGCTCTGTGGTACTCCTGGGACTTGTAGTCCTCCAGGAACTCCGGTGTTCTCCTAATGGGTCGTGGAGATCCCTATAGGCTCGGACCCCGGTGTCCGGTAATACTTGCTGAGGTGAGCTATTAAGGCTCCACTGTCTCATTAACTTTTCACTCGCCTTCGGCCTACCCGGATCCTCACACGATCAGACACTGGCAGTTGATGGGTTGCCTCTTCACCGCTCTCTAAGCGTCGGCACGCTTCTCACTGAGTTGCACTTCTAGATTCAGCTCTGACTAGGCTGGAGTGATCTCTGTCCACTCTTTACTAGACTCCACTCTATGAACTGAATAGCTCTGCAGCCTCTCTAACCTCAGCTCTGCACTTCACCTCACTGCAGGCTGACTGAGTTCTCTCTGAGGTGGCTGCACTGAACTGAGCAGAACTGAGCTGCAACTTCCTATGTTCAGCTTCTTTTATAAGTCTAAAACAGCTCACTCTGATGGTCTTTGGGAATAAATGAACGTGTGTGAAGGTGAATAATGACCTCTAGTGGTATCTTCTTTCAGTGCACCCTTCTGGGAGATATGGATTCAGTCGCAGCTGGGCTCCACATTCCACCCTAGTAGAACTCAGCACTCCGGGGCTGAAATACAAAAACAAAGAACAATAAACTTTGTATAAATAACTCTTCCTTTACAGGAGGTAAGGCACTCTTGAACTGTTGCATAACGGTAAATGAACAACTATGTACATTAGCACAATGAGGGATTGAGGAATTGAGCAACCATAAAAGTCCCAGTCTCTTTTGGAAAAGGATGCTCAAAAAGGGGGTAGAGAAAACAAGTAAAAATAATGTCCATTCACTTGTTTCAATATCAAAAGGAAAACAGATTAATAAATAACGGTATAATAAAGCATAGTATAAGCAAAAATATATACATTTATGTACAGTGACTCTAAACAATTATTTACATTTGCCAAGGGTTGAACTAATCTCTAAACCTAGCAGGGATGTGTCCTTTTGTGCTACGTTCTGACCTGCGTGGTGCAGTGACCTGTGAGGTAGCAGTTTCCCTGTTTGTTCTGCGTGAGAGTGAATTATAGAATTGCCTTAACCTCTCTACTGGACTGGCAAGCACACTGTGAGCTGGGTGAACTGGCTCGACTTCTGCAGGGGATCCTTCTTCCTGAGATTCAACTTCTTGGGATTCCGCTTCTTGGGGTTCTGCTTCTTGGGGTTCTGCTGGAGCAGGTTCCTCTGGAACTGACTCTACTGCAACAACTGGTGCAACTGGATGTAGAGGTTCTCCTTGTGGTTGATAGAATTGAAGCACGGGAATGATTACGGCTTCTCCAATTCTGGGCCAATCCGCGTGGAAATCTCCTAAGTCTGTATGTATGACTGCTTCATCACGCTCTTTCTGATTGACAACAGGTTCTTCCTCTTGAAGCTTTAATGGATCCGGACACAACTTTAGGTGATCTCTGGATACAGTGGTAGTTGTTCTTCCTCCATCCTTGCTAATTATGCACGTTTTCTTGTTGTCAAACCTTGAATTCTGTACGATGTAGGGCTCTCTTTCCCATTGATCATCGAGTTTGTGTATCCTCCTCTTTCTTTTCAGCACGACTTGACCAGGTGCGAAAGGTTCAGCTGGCGCACTTTTGTTGTAGCGATCTTCTTGTTTATCCCTTACTCGATTGAGACTATCTTCAACGCAGGCCTGTACTTTTCTGTACTGTTCCTGTCTGTTTGTGTCCCAGTCTTCAGTAGTCACATCTGCTTCTGGTTCTACAACACCAAGCTCCAGATCCATGGGCAGCTTTCCTGGTCTTGCCCGCATGAGATAAGCTGGGGTGCAATTGGTGGAACTCACAGGTATGTGATTGTACAGATCTACCAGGTCAGGTAGTAGGTCTGGCCACCGATTTCTCTCTTCAAGTGGTACAGTCTTCAGCAGGTCAAGGACGATGTGATTCATCTTCTCACAGAGACCATTGGTTTGGGGGTGGGGACGGTGTGGTTCTTATCTTCTTACACCCGTACAAGTGACAGAACTCTTTGAACAATTCAGCCTCGAAGGCTGGGCCTTGGTCAGTTAGCACCTGCTCAGGATATCCGTGTGGTCTGCAGAAATATGCTTGGAACGTCTTTGCTGCTGTCTCTGCCGTCAGATCCTTGACAGGGGCGACCACCAGGAACCTGGAGTAGTGATCCACAATAGTCAGGGCATAGGAGTATCCTGACCGGCTGGGTGACAACTTGACATGGTCCAGGGCCACAATCTCCAAGGGACGAGTCGTCTTGATGGGTTGCAGGGGTGCCTTCTGACTGCTGTAGTCCTTTCTTCTGAGGCCACAGGGTCCACAGTTCTGGCACCACTTCTCAATGGAGCTGCGCATTCCCACCCAATAGAAACGACACTTCAATAGGGTCTCCAGCTTCTTCCAGCCAAAGTGTCCCGCTTGATCGTGGTAGGCTTCTAACACCATCTGAATCTGCTCTGGGGACTACTATCTGCCATACCATCTCATGGGTCCTTGGGTTGACGTACCTCCGGCACAGCTTCTCACGGTAGATGAACAGCCGGCTTCTTTCATTCCACAGCTGCTTTGCTTGTAGAGGCTCGTCCTTCTCCAAGGAGGAACCTTCCTGAGTTATCAGCTCCTTGATACGGCTGACCACTGGATCGCTGTCCTGAGTCTCTTTCCAGCTGTGGTGAGGTAAAGGATTTAACGTCTTACCACACTACCTCCTGCAGGCTTGTTGCTCGTGGATCATCCCATTCCTGTGAAAGGCAGGTAGTTCAATCTCTTCCAGATCATCCACTTCTTCTTCTGTGTCCGATTCATGAGGCATCCTAGATAGGGCATCAGCGTTGGCATTCTTGCGGCCCGCTCGGTACTTGATTGTGAATTGGTAGTTGGACAGCCGAGCCATCCATCGTTGTTCCATGGCTCCCAGCTTAGCTGTTTCAAGATGCGTCAAGGGGTTGTTATCAGTGTAGGCAGTGAACTTGCTGGAGGCTAGGTAGTGCTTAAACCTCTCCGTGATGGCCCAGACCAGTGCCAGGAACTCCAATTTGAAGCTGCTATAGTTCTCTGGGTTCCTCTGTCGGGCGGAGCTTCCTGCTTGCATAGGCGATGACTTTCTCCAGGCCATTTTGCTTCTGACTGAGGACAGCTCCCAATCCTTCATTGCTGGCATCAGTATACAGCAGGAAGGGCTGGCTGTAGTCAGGGTAAGCTAGGATCTCATCACCTGTCAGGATCTCCTTCATTTCCTTGAATGCCTCAGCCTGTTCTTTACCCCAATGGAATGGAGAATTTCTGCTCTTGAGGGACTGTCCCACCAGGAGGTCTTGCAGAGGCGCTGCTTTCTTGGTGTAATCCTTCACAAACCTCCGGTAGTATCCTGTCAGTCCCAGGAACTGTCGCACCTCCTTGAGATTTTTTGGCTCCGGCCATTTCTGGATGGCGGTGATCTTCTCAGGGTCTGGCGCTACTCCTTCTGAGCTGACAATATGTCCCAGATACTGTACCTTCTGTTTGAGCAGATGGCACTTTGAAGGCTTCAGTTTCATCCCATACCTGGAGAGTGACTCGAATACCTCTGCCAGGTGCTTCAAGTGATCTTCATACGTCTTGGAGTACACATTTACGTCGTCCAGGTACAGCAACACAGTTTCAAAGTTGAGATGTCCCAGGCAGCTCTCCATCACTCTCTGGAACATTCCAGGGGCACTGCTGAGTCCAAACGGCATTCTGTCAAACTCACAGAGTCCCATCGGGGTGGTGAAAGCCGTCTTCTCCCGATCCTCCTCAGCCACAGCTACTTGCCAGTACCCACTAGTGAGGTCAAGGGTGGAAAAGTAATTAGCAGTCTTTAAGGCAGCTAAGGATTCCTCAATGCGTGGTAAAGGGTATGCATCTTTATGTGTAATGCGATTTACTTGTCTGTAATCTACACACATTCTCATGCTTCCATCCTTTTTCCTGACTAGGACTAGAGGTGCTGCCCAGGGACTACAACTATCCCTTATCACCCCTGCTTCCTTCATGTCACGCAACATTTCCTTGGCTTTCTGGTAGTGTGCTGGAGGTATAGGCCTGTACCATTCTTTAATGGGAGGATGATTGCCTGTGGGGATGTGATGTTGAACCCCTTTAATTTTCCCAAAGTCGAGTGGGTGTTTGCTGAATACCTGCGCATACTCCTGAACTACTCGGTATACTCCTTGTTTCTGGTGGGCTGGAGTGGTGTCTGTCCCGACATGGAGCTGCTGACACCAATCCTCCACCTGGGTGGTCGGACCGTTATCCTCCACTGGTTGTGGGGAGGTTAAGGGCTCCGTCGTGTGAATGGAGTTATTATCCACAGCATGTAACTTAGCAACAGTGGCATAACGTGGTAATTTGACTTCATCCTCTCCCCAGTTGCACTGGCACCCTCCCATTATGTACCTCCACTACCCCTCTGGCAGTTAAGAGTGTAGGTCTGTGTTCTGAACAATGGGGCTCTACTACTGCTTGGTAGTTCTGTCCTCTCAGACCTATTGCTGCTCTACACCAAATAAGCATTTCACTCATTGGGGGTATCACAATGGGGTTCGGGTCTGTCACCCGTACATTACCAATCTCACCACCGGTCAGTTTCACTTGCTGCTGACACATCAGGGTCCGAATCTCCTTCCGGATCACTCCCTTTTGCCTTGGTCTGGCAACTTCGGCGAGCTGTTGGAGTAAAAACACAACCTCCTCCAAACAGTTACTAATAATGTTAGTGCCTAAAACCACATTCAACCCATTTTCCTCATTAACAGTCTTCACTACAAGAAGTCCCTGATCTTTTAGCTCCACTCTCCCCACTTTTACGTCTACGTTTTTAGCCCCCAGTATGTCAAGAGGGAGGCCATTAGAGGCGTATACGGCAAAGTCAGGGTTTGGGGGTTGGAGACCGTCACTGGACCAGTATCTATTGTAGAGAACATCAGGTATGACGGTTACCTGAGATCCAGTGTCCAGCAGGGCAGGGATTGCAATCCCGTCCAGGATGATGGACAGGTATGGTCTTCCTCCCACAAACCTGCGGTTCCAGTCTGAGGGGCCTGAGGAGTCTATTCCTGGGTGTTGGCCCTCGGACCCAGGATTTGCTCGTTTAAAGGACACCGACGTGCTGGGTGACCTTCTCTGTGGCAGCGGTAGCAGATGATCTCTCGGCGAGGATGATGCTGGTCGCGGATCCTTCCTGGAGGTGGCGTTGTCCTCCTCCGGTGGGGCGACGTCCTCCTTCTCCTCGGTTCATCCAAGGGACATCCTCTGGGCAGTCAGCTAGCAGGATCTTTCCTTCTTCCTCCGTCGGCAGTTGCAGGGCACTCATTACAGTGGCCAGGTTTTTGGTCAGCTGGCGCACTTCTGAGCGCAGACAGTCCAGCTCAGTAGGGGGTGCCACCTGCGTTTTGGCTTCCGCAACCAGCGGGGAAAAGGTGGATGCTGCCGGCTTTAGGGTGGCTTCACTCGGGTGACACTGGGTTGCCATCTCGGGTGTTTCCAGGGGTCGCAGTACTTTTATAGCCATATCCTTAAGGGCATCAAAGGTAGCATCAGGATGATCCAAGGACCACCAGTGCACAGTCCTGCTTTCAGCTTGGGACCTCAGTCCCCGTACAAATTGTTCTTTTAACATTTTATTCTCTTTGGTGACACTTATGGGGTTAACCTGTTTAAGTGCTCGCAGGGCCCCCTGTAGTCGGCAGGCATAGTCCCTAATGCTGTCATCTGGTTTCTGGGAGCATTGGTAAAACCTCATTCAGAGATCTGTTTCAGTGCGGTCCTCAAAGATAGTCTGTAGCTTTAAGAAAATTGCAAGCATTGATTCCTGGTCTGCAGCTGTCCAAGTCTCTACCTTTCTCTCTGCAGCACCAGTCAATTGTCCCACTACCACTGCAGCTCTCTGCTTTTCTGTCATAGGGTACATGTCCATTATGCTGTATATTTTTCGCTTGAACCCTGACAGGGTGTCTGGCTTGCCGCTGTACTGAGGGAGCCACTTCGCTCCAGGCATGTATGGCAGCGTTAGCGGTACTATCAGGGCCACAGGACCAGGTGAGGGGCCAGCATTTCCAGCCTGTGCGGCAGCGCCGGTGGGTAAGTCATTGGGGCCGTCGGCCTGGGCCGCGCTGTCGGCTTGCTGCTGCGACATGTCTGCGCCCCCTAGTTAAGTGTGGCTTACCTTCTCTGAAGGCTGCAGCTCTGCAGGGCACAGCGATGTGTAGAAGGACCTGCGTCGCCGGCGCTCTGACGTCAGAGCGTTCACTGAAGCTCTTCACAGGACCTGCCGCCGCGTCAGCGTTGGGGGCGTGTCCAGGACTCAGCGCGCTTTTGCAGGTACGCCCATTAGTTTTCACGCCGTGGCACTGTACATGGCGGGCAATGGCGGGCAAATGGTGGGAAATCTTCACCACATACAAAACACAGTCTTTTAGTGAAGCACACAGTACCCGGTGGCAACGGGCACAAGTTACTCCGTTGCTGCAGGGCACGAAATCCTGTTCGTGACGCCAGACAGATGAGTCGCACAGCCAGAGCTTTGGGGTACTCGGCACCGAGCCCGTTGATATCTATGGGGAATGTCACGGGTAGCACAGCTCGGTCCGTTGCCCTGGGCGCTCACTGAAATGTGGGATATTTACAGGTGACTTGAATAATGATATGGGGATTCGTGACGCCACTTGTGGTACCTGGTCAAGATGACCAGCGCTGCTATGCAGATCCACTGGAGGGTTAATATTGTGCAGCTAGATGTTAAGCCTTCCACAAGTAAGGCTGAGTTCTCCTCCAGGACAGATAATTGTGTAGGGATGCAGGACAGACGGGGACCCGGCAGTCAGGGGTAATAAGGGAGACACACACATAAGTCACTTTAGTACCTTTACTGAAGATGTTGCAGGCACTTCCCGGAGCACTGTAGGGTGAAGGGTGCACATCCAGATTCCTCCACTGAGTAGGTGTGTGGCCTCCTGTTCTCTGCCTTTTTGTAATGAAGTCTTGGCCTGCGTGTAGCTGGGCCTAGCTTAGTCTACGTCTTGTACCTGGCTGAATTTGTGATTGGACCTTCTCTCTGAAAGGACAGGGTCCCTGATGGCCCGGCCGCGCCAGACTCCGTCCTCTTGATCCTGTTACGTATCAGCTCTGTGGTACTCCTGGGACTTGTAGTCCTCCAGGAACTCCGGTGTTCTCCTAATGGGTCATGGAGATCCCTATAGGCTTGGACCCCGGTGTCCGGTAATACTTGCTGAGGTGAGCTATTAAGGCTCCACTGTCTCATTAACATTCCACTCGCCTTCGGCCTACCCGGATCCTCACACGATCACACACTGGCAGTTGATGGGTTGCCTCTTCACCGCTCTCTAAGCGTCGGCACGCTTCTCACTGAGTTGCACTTCTAGATTCAGCTCTGACTAGGCTGGAGTGATCTCTGTCCACTCTTTACTAGACTCCACTCTATGAACTGAATAGCTCTGCAGTCTCTCTAACCTCAGCTCTGCACTTCACCTCACTGCAGGCTGACTGAGTTCTCTCTGAGGTGGCTGCACTGAACTGAGCAGAACTGAGCTGCAACTTCCTATGTTCAGCTTCTTTTATATGTCTAAAACAGCTCCCTCTGATGGTCTTTGGGAATAAATGAACGTGTGTGAAGGTGAATAATGACCTCTAGTGGTATCTTCTTTCAGTGCACCCTTCTGGGAGATATGGATTCAGTCGCAGCTGGGCTCCACACAAAATGCTATAATTACATTGCATGAGCTAGAAGATTATAGAGATTAAGAGAATAAGATCAATGAAAACCAGGTCACTGTTAATTTAACCCCTTTATTACATCTGACGTACTATTCCGTCCATGTGACCTGGGACTTAATTCCCAAGGATGGAATAGTACGTCATATGCGATCAGCTGTGCTCCCCCAGCTGATCGCGGCCTGGTGTCAGCTGATTATCACAGCTGACACCCGACACTATGTGCCAGGAGCGGTCACGAACCGCTCCCGGCACATTAACCCCTGGCACACTGCGATCAAAGATGATCGCAGTGTACCGGGGGCACATGGAAGCATCTCGCAGGGAGGGGGCTACCTGCGTGCTTCCCTGAGACCCTAAGAACAGCGCGATGCATCGCGCTGTTCCTACGGACCCTCCTCCCTGCAGGACCCCAGATCCAAGATGGCCGCGGGGTCCTTCCGGGTCCTGCAGGAGAGACAGCAGGCGCTGAGAAAGCCTGCAGCAGTGCCTGTGAGATCGCCGATCTGATACAGTGCTGTGCAAAAATCGAGCCACCATACAGCATCTTGAACGAAAAAATAAAAACGATATAGCTCGCAGAATAAAGCGATGCAAAAATAATTATTTTTTATATATAAAAGTTTTTATTGTATAAAAGCGCCAAAACATAAAAAAATGATATAAATGAGGTATCGCTGTAATCGTACTGACCCGAAGAATAAAACTGCTTTATCAAATTTACCACACGCGGAATGGTATAAACGCCCCCCCAAAAAGAAATTCATGAATTGCTGTTTTTTGTTCATTCTGCCTCCAAAAAATCGTAATAAAAATAGATCAAAAAATGTCATGTGCCTGAAAATGGAACCAGTAAAAACTTCAACTCGTCCCGCAAAAAATAAGACCTCACATGCCTCTGTGGGCCAAAATATGGAAACATTATAGCTCTCAAAATGTGGTGATGCAAAAACTATTTTTTGCAATAAAAAGCATCTTTTAGCGTGTGACAGCTGCCAAACATAAAAACCCGCTATAAATAGTAAATCAAACCCCCCTTTATCACCCCCTTAGTTAGGGAAAAATAATAAAATTAAAAAAATGTATTTATTTCCTTTTTCCCAATAGGGGTAGGGTTAGGGCTGTGGTTGGGGCTAAAGTTAGTGTTAGAGTTGGGGCTAAAGTTAGGGTTAGGGTTGGGATTAGGGTTAGGGGTGTGTTACGGTTAGGTTTGTGGTTAGTGTTATGATTAGGGTTGGGATTAGGGTTAGGGGTGTGTTGGGGTTAGGGTTGGAGTTAGAATTGGGGGGTTTCCACTGTTTAGGCACATCAGGTGCTCTCCAAACGTTACATGGCGTCTGATCTCAATTCCAGCCAATTTGGCATTGAAAGATTCAAACGGTGCTCCTTCCTTTCTGAGCTCTGCCATGCGCCCAAACAGTAGTTTACCCCCATATATGGGGTATCTGCGTACTTAGGAAAAATTGCACAATAACTCTTGGGGTCTAATTTCTTCTGTTACCCTTGGGAAAATAGAAAATTGGCAGCGAAAATATCATTTTTGTGGAAAAAAATTATTTTTTATTTTTATGGCTCTACATTATAAACTTCTGTGAAGCACTTGGGGGTTCAAAGTTCTCACCACACATCTAGATAAGTTCCTTTGGGGGTCTAGTTTCCAAAATGGGGTCACTTGTGAGGGGTTTCCATGGTTTAGGCACATTAGGGGCTCTCCAAACGCTACATGACGCACGCAGACTATTCCATCAAAGTCTGCAATGCAAAACGTCACTACTTCCCTTCCGAGCCCCGACGTGTGCCCATACAGTCGTTTTCTCCCACAGATAGGGTATCAGTGTACTCAGGACAAATTGAACAACAACTTTTGGGGTCCAATTTCTCCTGTTACCCTTTGGAAAATAAAAAACTGGGGACTAAAAGTTCATGTTTGTGGAAAAAATATGATTTTTTTTATTTTCACGCCTGGGCGTTATAAACTTCTGTGAAGCATTTGGGGGTTCAAAGTGCTCACCACACATCTAGATAAGTTCCTTTGGGGGTCTAGGTTCCAAAATGGGGTCACTGTGGGGGTTTCCACTGTTTAGGCACATCAGGGGCTCTCCAAACGCGACATGACACCCGCAGACCATTCAATCAAAGTCTGCATTACTAAACGTCACTTCTTCTATTCCGAGCCCCGACGTGTGCCCATACGGTAGTTTTCTCCCACATGTAGGGTATCAGCGTACTCAAGACAAATTGGAGAATAACTTTTGAGGTACAATTTCTCCCGTTACCCTTGGGAAAATAAAAAATTGGTGACTAAAAGATCATTTTCATGGGAAAAAAATAGGCTGTTTTATTTTCATGCTCGGGCATTATAAACTTGTGTGAAGCACTTGGGGTCTAGTTTCCAAAATGGGGTCACTTGTGGGGGGATTTCTACTGTTTAGGCACAGTAGTTTTCTCCCACATGTAGGGTATCAGCGTACTCAAGACAAATTGGAGAACAACTTTTGAGGTCCAATTTCTCACGTTACCCTTGGGAAAATAAAAAATTGGTGACTAAAAGATCATTTTTATGGGAAAAAAATAGGCTGTTTTATTTTCATGCTCGGGCATTATAAACTTGTGTGAAGCACTTGTGGGTTCAAAGTGCTCACAACAGATCTAGATAAGTTCCTTAGGGGGGTCTAGTTTCCAAAATGGGGTCACTTGTGGGGGGTTTCCACTGTTTAGGCACATCAGGGGCTCTGCAAACTGAACATGACACCCAATATAAGTCTGCATTCCAAAATGTCATTACTTCCTTATCAAGCCCTGCCGTGCTCCCAAACAGTATTTCCCCCCCACATATGGGGTATCAGCGCACTCAGGACAAATTGGACAACAACTATTGGGGTCCAATTTCCTTGGGAAAAATTTTCACATCCAGGCATTATAAACCTTAGTGAAACACTTGGGGGTTGAACGTGCTCACAACAGATTTAGATAAGTTCCTTAGAGGTCTAGTTTCCAAAATGGTGTCACTTGTGGGGGGGGTTTCCACTGTTTAGGCACATCAGCTGCTCTCCAAACACGACATGGCGTCCAGCCAATTCTGCGTTGAAAAAGTCAAACTGCGCTCCTTCCCTTCTGCCATGCACCCAAACAGTGGTTTACCCCCACATATTGGGTATCAGCGTTTTTAGGACAAATTGCACAATAACCTTTAAGGTCTTGTTGCCCTTGGAAAAATAAAAATTGGGGTGAAAAGATCATTTTTGTGGATAAAAAATATGATTTTTTAATTTTACAGCTCTAAGTTATAAACTTGTGTGAAGCACTTGGGGGTTCAAAGTGCTCACCACACATTTAGATAAGTTCCTTATAGGGTCTAATTTCTGAAATGGGGTCACTTATGTGGGATTCCCACTGTTTAGACACATCAGGGCTATCCAAATGCGACATGGCGTCCAATCTCGATTCCAGCCAATTTTGGGTTGAAAAAGTCAAATGGCACTCCTTCCCTTCCGAGCTCTGTCATGCGCCCAAATAGTGGTTCCCCCAACATATAGGGTATCAGCGTACTCAGGACAACTTTTATGGTTCAATTTCTCCTGTTACCCTTGGGAAAATAAAAAATTGGTGACTAAAATATCATTTTTGTTAGAAAAAAATAGGATTTTTTTTCATGCCCGGGCATAACCTTGTGTGAAGCACTTGGGGGTTCAAAGTGCTCACCACAGATCTAGATAAGTTCCTTATGGGGTCTAGTTTCCAAAATGGGGTCACTTATGGGGGGTTTCCACTGTTTTGGCACATCAGGGACTCTGCAAACTGAACATGACACCCATCAAAGTCTGCATTCCAAAAACGTCATTACTTCCTTTCCGAGCCCTGCTGTGCACCCAAACAGTATTTTCCCCCAACATATTGTGTATCAGCGTACTCAGGACAAATTGGACAACAACTTTAGGGGTCCAATTTCCTTGGGAAAAATCAAAAATTGGGGACTAAGTAATAATTTTTGTGGAAAATTTTTTTTTCACACCCAGGCATTATAAACTTTAGTGAAACACTTGGGGGTTCAAAGTGCTCACCACAGATCTAGATAAGTTCCTTAGGGGGTCTAGTTTCCAAAATGGGATCACTTGTGTGGGGTTTCCACTGTTTAGGCACATCAGGGGCTCTCCAAACGCGACATAGCTTCCAATCTCAATTCCAGCCAATTTTGGTTTGAAAAAGTCAAACGGCGCTCCTTCCCTTCCAAGCCCTGCCGTGCGCGCAGACAGTGGTTTTGCCCCACAAATTGGGTATCGGCGTACTCAGGAGAAATTGCACAACTTTATCTGTCCATTTTCTCCTTTTACCCTTGTTAAAATAAAAAAATTGTTTGTAAAAGATCATTTTTGTGACTAAGGCTGTGGTTCCACGGTCCGGAACCACAGCGCATTTGACGGAGCGGAAATTCCGCTCCGTCTAAGCCCCGCCCCCTTTCTGATGCGCGCTCTTTCCGGAGGTGTTCAGGACACCTCCGGAACACCTCCGGAAAGAACGCAGGGCTACATAGCCCTGTGCTAAATTCTGTTGCGGCGACGCAGCGTCGCCGCAATACGCTAGGACATGCTGCGGTCTGAAAAGACGCGCAGCATGTCCGGATATGCAGGTCTTCCGCCTGCGTGTTGTTACGCATAGTGGAGACGGATTTCTTGAAATCCCCTCCACTATGCTGTAACATCTGGACGCTGCGTGTTTGGCGCTGCGCCAGCGCACAGCGCCAAACACGCAGCGTTTCCTGACCGTGGAAACTCACCCTTAAAAGTTAAATGTTCATTTTTTCCTTCCAAGTTGCTTCAGCTCCTGTGAAGCACCTGAAGGGTTAATAAACTTCTTGAATGTGGTTTTGAGTACCTTGAGGGGTGCAGTTTTTAGAATGGTGTCACTTTTGGGAATTTTCGACAATATAGACCCCTCAAAGTGACTTCAAATTGTGGTCCCTAAAAAAAGTGGTTTTGTATAATTTGTTGTAAAAATGAGAAATCGCTGGTCAACTTTTAACCCTTATAACTTCGCAAGAAAAAAAAGTTTGGTTCCAAAATTGTGCTGATGTAAAGTAGACATGTGCGAAATGTTATATAGTAACTATTTTGTGTGACATATTTCTGTTTTAAGGGAATAAAAATTCAAATTTTAACAATTGCAAAATTTTCCAAATTTTCGCCATATTTCCATTTTTTAATAAATAACCGCAAGTTATATCGAAGAAATTTTACCACTATCATGAAGTACAATATGTCATGAGAAAACAATCTCAGAATCACTAAGATCCGTTGAAGCGTTCCAGAGTTATAGCCTCATAAAGAGACAGAGGTCAGAATTGTAAAAATTGGCCTAGTCATTAGGGGTTAAGGGGTTAACCTCTTCACCTCAGAGCAATTTTCAGTTTTTCATTTTCGTTTTTTCCTCCGTTCTTCCAAGAGCCATATCTTTTTTATTTTTCCATCCATATAGCCATATGGGGGCTTTTTTTGTGAGACAAGTTGCATTCATTCTGCCATATAATGTACTGGAAAACAGGAAAAAAAATTCCAAGTGCCGTGAAATTGCAAAAAAAGTGCAATTCCACAATGTTTTTTGAGGCTTTTTACTTACCAAGTTTAATATATGATAAAACTGACCTGCCAGCATTATTGCCCATGTCAGTGCAAGTACGCAGATACATTGTCATGGTCCATTTGTGGATCTGTGGCAGATTTGGCTTTTTATATTAAAACTTTTTCTTTCAGGCCATTCAGGCCATCGGGGGTTAATGAAAACACCAAAAACAGGCAGAGATACTTACCTGTCTAAAAAGGTCTCAATACTAATGCACTGACAGGGTGCAGCGGACCCAAGTAAAATGGCAACTACACAGGTGCATTAAAACCAAATGAAACAGCCAGCCTTCAATCAGGGATTGGCCGTGTGGCACACCAGTGCACAAAGATACAATCTATATGTGGCGATGTTCACACTAGGAATGCAGAGCATCTGGTTCACAGCCTATTAATGACGCCTTATGAGGGCTGCGCAGTGCTAACTATAATGCATCCAGTGTGAACAGAGGCCACACTTTACAGAACCATTAGGGCCCAACTGCACCCTGCAAAAATATAACGTGTAAAAAAACATATCAATATATGTAAGGTATTGGTTGATATTCTGGCCAAAATATGTAAGCTGTTCCCCAGTACTATTATAAAGGACAACAGTAGTATGAATGCTTTAACATTTTTATTACTACTAGATCCAATAATTAAGTAAAAAGGGGGGGATTGCCCGTGCTGTCATGGTAGTTTATTAGAAACTGAATTACTGGTAAGTCTAATTCTATTTTCTCTAATAACCCCCCATGACAGCACTCAGGAGGAATACCAAAGACTAATGTCTAGGGGGACAACCGCCTGGAGAATCTTTCTCCCAAATGATAGATCTTTGACGGATGTTAACTCAAGCCTATAATGTCTAACAAAGGTGTAGACAGATGACCAGGTAGCGGCTCTGCATATCTGTTCCATGGAAGCGCTTGCTTTTTCCCCCATGAAACTGCTACTGCTCTGGTGGAATGAGCCGTGAACTTCTGTGGAGGTGTGAGATCTTGAACCTGATTTTATTGCAATGTTGCTGTGACAAAAAAAAAAAAAATTGGCATTTGATATTATTTATTGTTACGCCATTTATCGATCAGATTAATTTATTTTATTTTTAGACGGATCTGATATTTCTGAATGCAGTGATGCCAAATATGTGTATTTTTTTCTAATTCTTCTATTTTTAATGAGAGAAAAGGGGGTGATTTGAACTTGTGTTTTTTTATTTTATAATTATTTTTTAAAACTTTTTTTTAACTTTTACTGTATTTAATAGTCCCCTTAGGAGACGTAACGCTGCGATCGTCCAATCATCTGTGCTATAAATAGCAGGGCTTCGGATTCAGCACTGCTATGTATAGCAGATCTCCTATGAACTCCGACCACAAGTCGATGTTCACAGGAAGATTGTGATGATAGGCATGGGGGTCACAATGGGATCATGATTTGTGTGGGGTAATATGTCCACTTGGCTACCAATGTGTGTATAGACTCACTACACATATTGGTCCTCTGACACAGTATTCTCCCATGTGCTAACTATACCCCCTCTTGTTGTTGTTTTATCAACTGGATACATATTGTTATACTATCTGCCGGGCATGTGCAAAACAGGTTGACTTCTATGTGAGACGCCCTATATGGGATTGCACTTAGCACTTTATATTTCAATTTTTGCGTGTATTAAATATTTGTCACGACTATTCTATATATCAGCGTGGCTCGGCTTCTTTCCGAAGTAACTGACTCATGATTGTTACTCTAATATTGCGCTACTGGAGACCAATTTTGTATAACAGCCCTGCTATCTGCTTTGTATGTCCTACATGATTTGATTTTATGTTTATAGACACATGTAATTGTTAATAATAAAATTTTCGATATTTTCATAAACCTGTATGCTCCTTTGCTTCTCTTGTATCATATATCGTTTCAGAGCAGGTAATTGTTTCCTTTTTATGTGGACTACCACGGGTGATTACTATCACCCTCTGCCTTAATATGCAACTAGGGCTCTGGTTTGCATGTTAAAAGCAGCTGTCAGCCATCAAGTGCAGGAAAATATGCGGGCCCAGCGTGTGAACCCACATCAAAGGCAGGGACATGGCCAATGATGTACATCTACATCATTACTCATGAATGGGTTAAAGAACCCAAAATGTTATCCTAAAATATCAAGCTCTTGATAGAGTCCAATCCATTCTGGAAAATAAATTAACTGCATTACATACTAAAAGTTAATCAAGCGTAAAAATACTTGGCACTAAGGATGAGCAAGCATTAAAATGCTCAGATGCTTTTTACTCAAAATGAGAAATTCCTAATACTCCTATGTTCATTTTGCGTAATGAGTATAATGGAAGTCAATGGGAAATCTGTGTTTTTTTCCGCAGACCCAACCAGTAGGTCTGGGGACCAGTAAAAATGTCAAAATGAATAGAAAAAGTTCTGAATGGAAGGAGAACAGCATGGGGAAGACCCATGGAAGCATCTCTCACTCCCAAATCATCTTTAAGGACTGACAATAAAACATTCAAAATCAAAGACATATTGGAGATTACAGGAAAAAAAATGTTAAGAAACATTATTTCCTGTATAATGACTTGTATATAAGGAAAAATTTAAAAAGGATTTAAAAAAATAATAATTTAAGTAAACCAAAATTGAAATTTTTAATAAAAAATTGGAAATGTTAGTGTAATTTGTGAAAGAAGCAAGAACTGCCAAAAATTAGATGGAAGAGGGACTCAGATACACCCTATATTAGACATAAAGAAGGACCTCAAATACATTGTGTTCAAATTCTCAAATAGTGGTACTCCTAGACTCATAAAGGCTATGCACGAAATGCAAAGCCTGCAAAAAAATACAAGCAGGGTTATTCACACACCCTTCATGGCATCAACTGTTGTACCTCATTCAAATATTGTAAACAAAGTATAGTTGTGAGATTTCTGCACTCATAAAGGCTCTGCACACAGTGCAAAGACAGAAAAATTAATGAGAGTCATCCTTAGATCATTGAAGGCACTAAATGGAGGGCCTCATAAGTAAATTAAGAAAGTGTAGTTGTGGTACTTCTACACTCAAAGGCTCTACACAGTGCAAAGCCAAAAAAATATAAGGAGGGTCATACATACACAATTGAAAGCAAAACCTGGAGGACCTAATTCAAATATTGAAGATTAAAAGCACTTTATGTACTGCTGTCATCTTTTGGTGTGAAGAAGTCTGGGCTAATACAGGCTTTGTTCATTTTTAATCAAAATAAGACTGTCAACATTTTCTGTTGCCTTCTGAAAGCACCTGTCTGTTATCAGCCCCCCGGCAGCACTAACATCCACTCAGACAAGACTCTAGCAGCAGGGTAGCACAACACCTCCATCTTATTTAAGGACAGCTACTGCCAGGTGTCTAGCTTTGAGACCCAACAGTTGAATGTCACAGAGGAATTAGGAGTATGCTGGCTTTGTTGATCATGTATTGCTTGACAATTCCAAGAATCACAATCTGACTTATCCAAACGTATCCATGGTTCAGCGTTGGTTAATGGAGCACATCTGTATTCTTCCAACTGGGGCCGAAAACCTCTAGGTTGTTTACTGTAGAATAATAGATCTGTGTCCCTCGTGAGGGAGCCCTGATGTAAAATGGCTGCTGTCTTGTCTCTGGTCTTTTTGGATGTATGGATCTCTTGGCAGAATCTCTCTCAGTCTCTTTATACAAAGGCATGTAACCTATTTTTAGACTTTAACAAGTGTCCCTCATTCAGTATTTACATAAAAGGATAAGAATGGAGATAAAATCAAGTAGTATTACTTGATTGTTTAAACTATTTGCATAGTTTTTCACCCTCTGCTTTCCAAGTCAACAAACTGGCTCCATAACACAATGCATAATTAGCATATCAGCAAACATCACTAGTGATCAAGGATAAGCACACAATACAAGTCAATATTACCAGCTTAAGGGTATGCCACACTAAACAATATCGCTAACGGGATCGCTAAAAAACGTCACTATTTAGCGATCCCGTTAGCGATATTGTTCAGTGCGGCAGCTTCCAGCGACGAGCTTCCTGCTGTGATCTCGCTCGTCGCTGGAATCGCTCCGGACCCTATTTCATCGCTGGCGCTCCCGCTGGGTAAGTATCTTATCGCTGTGTGGCACCTTTTCTTAGCGATTTAGCGGTACTTTTGTACCGCTAAAGTCGTTAAGAAGATCGCTAACGGCGATAGCGTCGTTAACTATATCGCTAAATGTGGCAGCATTTAGCGATATAGAAACAATCCCGCTAGCGATCTCATTAGTATGCAACGCTAACGAGATCGCTAGCGGGATAGCTTAGTGTGGCAGTACCTTTACACAAACAAAAGGTGTTTTTTTTTATTAACCAGAAATCAACACTTAAATTGGAAAGCCAACAAACAGATAACATTCTATTATTCTTGGTTTGCTAAAAACAGCCATCTAGTTAATTAACCCCTTAATGACCAAGCCATTTTGTAGGTTAATGACCAGGCCAATTTTTACAATTCTGACCACTGTCTCTTTATGAGGTTATAACTCTGGAACGCTTCTACGGATCTTGGCGATTCTGAGAATGTTTTCTCGTGACATATTTTACTTCATGATAGTGGTAAAATTTCTTCAATATAACTTGCGTTTACTTATGAAAAAAACGGAAATATGGCAAAAATTTTGAAAATTTTGCAATTTTCAAACTTTTAATTTTTATGCCATTAAATCAGAGAGATATGTAACAAAAATTAGTTAATAAATAACATTTCCCACATGTCTACTTTACATCAGCACAATTTTGGAACCAACATTTTTTTTTGTTAGGAAGTTATAAGTGTTAAAAGTTGACCAGCGATTTCTCATTTTTCCAACAAAATTTACAAAACCATTTTTTTTAGGGACCACCTCACATTTGAAGTGAATTTGAGGGGTCAATATGACAGAAAATACCCAAAAGTGACACCATTCTAAGAACTGCACCCCTCAACGTGTTCAAAGCCACATTCAAGAAGTTTATTAACCCTTTAGGTACTTCACAAGAATTGAAGCAATGTGGAAGGAAAAAATGAACATTTAACTTTTTTTCCCAAAATTTTTCTTTCGACACAATTTTTTTAAATTTTGTCAAGGGTATCAGGAGAAAATGAACCACAATATTTGTTGTACAATTTCTCCAGAGTACACCGATACCCCATGTGTGGGGGTAAACCACTATTTGGGCGCAGGGCAGAGCTCGGAAGGGAAGCAGCGCCATTTGACTTTTTTGGCTGGAATTGAGATTGGATGCCATGTCGCATTTGGAGAGTCCCTGTGTGCCTAAACAGTGGAAACCCCCACAAGTGACCCCATTTTGGAAACTGGACCCCCCAAGGAACTTATATAAATGTGTTGTGAGAGCTTTTAACCCCCAAGGGCTTCACAGAAGGTTATAACGTAGAGCCGTAAAATTAAAAAATCATATTTTTTCCACAAAAATTATCTTTTCATCCCAATTTTTATTTTCCAAAGGATAAAAGGACCCCAAAAGTTATTGTGCAATTAGTCCTGAGTACGCTGATACCCCCTATATGGGGGTAAACCACTATTTGGGCGCATGGCAGAGCTCGGAAGGGAAGCAGCGCCATTTGACTTTTTTGGCTGGAATTGAGATTGGACGCCATGTCGCATTTGGAGAGTCCCTGTGTGCCTAAACAGTGGAAACCCCCCACAAGTGACTCCATTTTGGAAACTGGACCCCCCAAGGAACTTATCTAAATGTGTTGTGAGAGCTTTTAACCCCCAAGGGCTTCACAGAAGGTTATAACGTAGAGCCGTAAAATTAAAAAATCATATTTTTTCCACAAAAATTATCTTCTCATCCCAATTTTTATTTTCCAAAGGATAAAAGGACCTCAAAAGTTATTGTGCAATTAGTCCTGAGTACGCTGATACCCCATATGTGGGGGTAAACCACTATTTGGGCGCATGGCAGAGCTCGGAAGGGAAGCAGCGCCATTTGACTTTTTTGGCTGGAATTGAGATTGGACGCCATGTCGTATTTGGAGAGCCCCTGTGTGCCTAAACAGTGGAAACCCCCCACAAGTGACCCCATTTTGGAAACTAGACCCCCCAAGGAACTTATCTAGATGTGTGGTGAGAGCTTTGAACCCCCAAGGGCTTCACGGAAGGTTATAACGTAGAGCAGTAAAATTAAAAAATCATATCTTTTCCACAAAAATGATCTTTCCACCCCCAATTGTTATTTTCCAAAGGGTAACAGGACCCCAAAAGTTATTGTGCAATTTTCCTGAGTACGCTGATACCCCATATGTGGGGGTAAACCACTATTTTGACGCATGGCAGAGCTCAAAAGGGAAGGAGCGCCTTTTTCAAATGCAGACTTTGATGGAATGGTCTGCGGGTGTCATGTCACGTTTGGAGAGCCCCTAATGTGCCTAAACAGTAGAAACCCCCCACAAGTGACTCCATTTTGGAAACTAGACCCCCCAAGGAACTTATCTAGATGTGTGGTGAGCACTTTTAACCCCCAAGTGCTTCACAGAAGTTTATAACGTAGAGCCGTGAAAATAAAAAAATCATATTTTTTTCCACAAAAATAATATTTTTGCCCCCAAATTTTTATTTTTATAAGGGTAACAGGAGAAATAGGACCCCAAAAGCTATTGTGCAATTTGTCCTGAGTATGCTGATATCCCATATGTGGGGGGAACCACTATTTTGATGCATGGAAGAGATCGGAAGGGAAGGAGCACCGTTTTTAAATGCAGACTTTGATGGAATGGTCTGCGGGTGTCATGTCGCGCTTGGAGAGCCCCTGATGTGCCTAAACAGTAGAAACCCCCCACAAATTACCCCATTTTGCAAACTAGACCCCCCAAGGAACTTATCTAGATGTGTGGTCAGCACTTTGAACCCCCAAGGGCTTCACAGAAGTTTATAACGTAGAGCCGTGAAAATAAAAAAATCATATTTTTTTCCACAAAAATGACCTTTTTGCCCCCAAATTTTTATTTTTCTAAGGGTAACAGGAGAAATAGGACCCCAAAAGCTATTGTGCATTTTGTCCTGAGTACGCTGATATCCCATATGTGGGGGGGAACCACTGTGATCGCCTTACTGCGATCTTTGGGAGGCACAATGAACAAATCTACAAAAGGTGAAGAATTGGTTTTCTTTTTTATGCCGTTCCTCGTGCGGTATTAGTGATTAGGCGACTTTATTTTTCGGGTCGGTGCGATTACAGCAATACCAGATTTACATCCTTTTTTCATGTTTAGCTTCTGTCACACTCTAAAAGATGCTTTTTTTTGGAGTAATTTTTTGTAAGAAATTTTTGCATCGCCGTATTTTGAGAGCTATAATTTTTCCATATTTCGGCCGACAGAGTTATCTGTGGGCTTATTTTTTGTGAGACGAGCTGACGTATTTATTGGTACCATATTCGGGCACATAACGTTTTTTGATCGCTTCCTATTCCGATTTTTGTGGAAGCAGAATGAACAAAAACCAGCAATTCAGGAATTGTTTTTTTTTTTTTTTTCCTCCGTTCCGCGTGTGGTAAAATTGATAAAGTAGCTTTATTCTTCGGATCACTACGATTACAGCGATACCTCATTTATATATATTTTTTTATGTTTTGGCGTTTTTTACACAATAAAAATTTTTATAGAAAAAATAATTATTTTTGCATCAGTTTATTCCGCGAGCTATAACTTTTTTATTTTTTCACTGATGATGCTGTATTGTGGCTTGTTTTTTGCGGGACAAGATGACGTTTTCAGCGGTACCATGATTATTTATATCTGACTTTTTGATCGCGTGTTATTGCACTTTTTCCAAGCTGTATGATGATACCGCTTGGAAAAAGTATAATTTACTACTTTTTTGTGTTTTTTTTTTACGGCTTTCACTGAAGGGGTTAACTAGGGTTACGCTTTTATAGATGGGATTTTTACGGACGTGGCGATACCTGACATGTGTATTTTTTTTGTTTTTTATTTTTTTTATTACATAAAAATGTGTATTTTTTAGGGATTTTTTTTAATATATTTTTTAATATTTTTTTTACAATTTTTTTAAAAAATGATTTTTTTTAACTTGTCCCTTTATGGGACTTTCACTTTTTTTACTTTTTATTGCAGTTACAATGCATTGCAATGCTCCAGCATTGCAATGCATTGTAGCTATGGGGAAAGCTGATGTGACATGATCACAGCAGCTTCCCATAGCTAAATGACCCAGAGGTTGTCATGACAACCCCCGGGTCATCAAGGCAGAGATCGGGCCCTGCAAATACATTGCAGGGCGCCGATCTGAGGCAAAGGGAGCTCCCGACCCTCTGCCTCCCCCCCTGAGCTCTGCGATCGCGCTGGATCGCAGCAGTCAGGGGTTAACAGCCAGGGGCGGTGGGGGCTCCGCTCCTGGCTGTCAGTGCAGGAAGCCTGGCCACTGCAGCGCCGGCTCCTTGCACTGATCGCGCTGGATTAGCTGAAATTTCAGCTTCTCCTGCGCGATCGCTGCTGTGTTTGGTCAGTCAGATTGACTGACCAATCACAGCGCTGTGGGTGCGGGGACCGACGGCAAATGTCCCCGCACCGCTTGCCGTGCCTGTCAGCTGTCTATGACAGCTGTCGGCACTGATCTACCACTGCGTGTTAACACGCAGTGGTAGATCAAAGGCATGACGTGCACAGTCCGTCCTGGTGCCGGAACTGGCACCTTGCCATGACGGACTGTGCACGTCAGTGGACATTAAGGGGTTAAGAAACAATTGCTGTGTGTCTTCACAATGGTCCTCTTGGCAAAACAGCAAAGAAAACAAAAATGCCCTACATAGTCCATACATTTGCAGGGAGCTGCACTCTCTGGAGCACCACAGGTTCAGTCTTTTCTCCTCAGGATACGAAACACTGGAGAATCCTCTCTCCAGACCTGCTGACCAAAGACTGCCTCTAGAGCCTAGCTATTTAAGCTCCAAACCATGTGACTCCTCCGCCAATGTGACTGATCACATGACTGACATCACACAGGTCCTGTCAGCACACTGCAATGCCGACTCTGCAGGTGGAGATAAGGTGACATCTTCCCACCCACTCTATGGATGTCCACATAAAAAACAGCCCATTATGTAACTTAGCTTAAACATTACAGCACAGAAAATTTTCTGGGTTTTACATCACTGACGCCATTAAGCGTACTGACACCTAGCTCCCTCTACTACTTTACCATTGACTATGTCACATATCCCCCCTCTGCGCAAAGCTGACGGTTTTTGCACCTTCACTGGCTAAGCAGGCAACTCTGGACAGGGTATATGCACTCCCATGCAACTTCCCTGGCCTGTGAACCACATGAAAAGTAAAATCCTGGAGTGCCAGAAACCACCTAGTTACCCGGGCATTCTTCCCCTTCCTTTCCCTCATTCATTTCATTGACTCATGATCCAACACAATCCTGAACTTTCTGCCTAACAGGTACTTTCTCAGGGTGTCGATTGCCCACTTGATGGCCAAGCACTTTTTTTTTTAAGATGGCATAGTTCTTCTCACAGGAGGAGAGTTTCCTACTCAAGTACAGAACCGGATGTTTACCCCCATCTATTTCCTGGGACAGAACAGCTCCCAAACCGACCTCGGCATCTATCTGGAGCTCAAACTCTTTAGTGAAGTCTGGTGCGACCTAGAGGGCTGTCTGCACAGGATGAGATTCAACTCCTGAAATGCCATCTCAGCTTCAGAGGACCATTTGACAATTGACGACTTTGTGCCCTTGAGAAGATCTTTCAGGGGGTGGCTATCATGGCAAAAATTGGGATAAATTAACGATGATATCCCACAATTCCCAGAAACGCCATAACCTGCTTTTTGTAGATCAGCTGAGGCCACTTTTGGATTGCCTCCACTTTGTCTACCTGTGGTTTTATCTCACCCCTTCCAACGACGTAGCCCAAGTACTCTGCCTCTTCAGTGCATCCAGTACCGCCTGGAACTTCTGCAGGTGACTTCCCCAATCTGGCCTGAAGATCTCAATGTTGTCCAAGTAAGCAGCTATATACTTCTTGTGAGGAGCTAGGATCCAGGCCATAGCTTTCTGGAAGGTTGCTGGGGCTCCTTGTAGATCAAACAGCATGCAGGTATACTGGAAGCACCTGTTAAATGTAGATAAGGCCATCTTTTCCTTGGCACTTGGAGACAGGAGAATTTGCCAGTATCATTTCATTAGGTCCAGGGTGGTGATATATCAGGCTGACCCTATCCTCTCAAAAATCTCATCGACCGGGAGCATCAGATATGCATGGAACTTTGACACCTCATTGAGCTTCCTGTAATCGTTACCGAAGCGCCACTCTTCATCCAGATTTGGCACAAGGACAATAGGGCTGGACCAGCCTCTCTTTGATGCCTCAATGATGCCCAGGTTCAAAATTCTCTTCAACTCCTTGGAGGTCACCTTGCGGCGAGCTTCAGGAATCCGATACGGCCTTTGATTCACCCTCACGTGCGGTTCAGTCAGGATTTCATGCTACATCCTGGTAACTCCAAAAACAGGTCTCGGTTCCGCTGAAGCAGCTCACCGCGCTGTTGTTTCTGGGCCCGCAACAGTGTCTCTGCCACTGGGACATCCTCGACCTTGGTTTCAAGATGGGCCCCTAGGTATGATGTTTCTACCGGATTCCTGTCTTGCCACGGTTTCAGCAGGTTAATGTGGTATGCCTTGTATGGCTTTCCTCTCCCTGGTTGTTGTACTTTGTAGTTGACATCACTCAACTTTACTTTCAATGGTGGGGATCAACACCAACACCCCGTCTCCAGGGCTATACTGTCTCAGTCTTGCCAACAGATTGTAGACCTTAGCCTGGGCCTTTTGTGGTTGGAGGAAACTCTCCCTAACAATCGGCATCACACTCTCGATCCTGTCCTACATCTGGGCCACAATAATGCTTCGGTGGGGTGTTACCTCTGCTGGCCAGGTCTCCTTTGCAATGTCCAGAAGACCCCGAGGACGCCATCCATATAAGAGCTTGAACGGCGAGAACCCCGTAGAGGCTTGTGGGACTTCTCTAATAGAGAACAGTAGGTATGGCAGGAGGAAATACCAATTTCGGCCATCCTTCTCCATGACCTTTTTGAACATGGATTTTAAGGTCTTATTGAACCTCTCCACCAGGTAATTGGGTAATCTGTAGGGACTTGAACAACTACCTTATTATCTTGGACATGAATGGTGTCCTTTGGTCTGTTAGGATCTCCTTTTGCAGGTCCGTCTTGGAGAAAATATGAGCTAGCTCAGGTGATATACTTAGGGTGGAGGAGTTTCTCAGTGGTAGCACCTATGGGTACCGCATACCATAGTCCATTACCACCAGGATGTACTGATGACCCTGGTGGACTTAACTAAGGGCCCGATCAGGTCCTTGGCAATCCAGTCAAATGGGACTTTGTTTATGGGCAACAGAACTAGGGCTCTTATGTTTCGGTAGCTGAGGAGAAATAGCAAAAATAGCAAAATTTGTAATAGACCAGAGAGGCTGGAAACTATTGTATTGCAGTATCCTAAACTAACCGCCACACTAGAAGTAGCCGTGGAGCGTACCTACGGTGATCCTAGACGCCTCGTCACAGCCAGAGAGATAACTACACCTAAAGGCAGAAAAATGAAAGCTACCTGCCCCGGAGCAGATTCCCCAAAGAAATAGGAAGCCCCCAAACATGTAATGGCGGTTACACAAGAAGAAAATACGGACACAGACAGAAAATAGAATGAGCAAACGCTGGGGCCCGATCTGTCTAGATAGAAAAGTATAGGAAAGAATTCTGACTGCAACCCAAAAAAACCCTGACAAAAATACCAGCACTTCTGATTAACAAAAAACCTGAGATCACACGATCTCAACCACCTAAATCAGATCTCTGGTGTAACCCACAGCAATTCAGCAAAAAATTGACAAAGGAACAGAGCAAAAGTGCAAATACAAAATGAGCACAATTGCAGCGCCAGACCCCAAAAGGGGACCAGGCTGAAATCACCTGCAAGCAGCAAAACAGGCAAGGAAAATCCAAACAGAGGAAAAAAGAAGCAAATCACTTATCTGAAAGAGAACAGGAATGCAAGCTGAGCTCCAAGCAAAACCAGGAAGAACAATTGATTACCGGCAAGGCTGATGAGAACTCAGGTCACTTATATCAGACCATTCAGAGCCAGCTGAAGGCCATTCAGTAATTAGTTCATTACCCTCAGCAACCACCGGAGGGAGCCCCAGCTCAGAAGTCACCTCCAGAGTATTCACAACATAGGGCACTGCGGAAGTGGGATATGGAAGCAGTTAGCTGACAGGTAAGACAGGACCAGCAGAAATTAACAATATCCCTTTGACAACTAGGCTAGAATAACCTCTGAAGGATTTTCTCTTGGGTTTTATCTACGTCTAGATGCACCCAAGACATGAGCATGGGCCAGATCTAGTACCCTACATCTATAGGTTCCCTGAACTGAAAGCTGCTCTAATACTTCCCCTCGCTGTTTAGTGACCCAATACAGTAACTCCTCAGTAACTGCAAAGTATGGGAACCTGGTGTCAGCCCACAGCTCTTGGATAACCCTATTTAAAACAGTCACATTTTCCAGTACATTTTTTAAAGGTAAATCCTGCAATTTGACAGTCAGAAAATTCCCAGCAGAAACCCCCAGTTCAGGAATTTCGGCCTCCCTGGCCACTATTTCCTTATCACCAGCCAGGACACACAAGGGGAACTTATCCATCTCCGACAGCAATGGGGTTTTATCAGGGTTGCGCTGGCCCCTGTCCATGGGCGTACCCACCGTGGGGCAGGGGGGGGAAGTTGCCCCCCCCTAGGAGCAGGGGCGCGCCGTGCCAAGATGAGGGCATCAGCATCAGCCGCCCCTTTAAAAGGTGCTTCTGGGCTGGCTGCGACGCACATGCCACATACTAGACTGTATGGGCTCTTTCAAAGTGTGACATCATTCCCGGGGGCGTGTCATACCAATAGGGGGCGTGTTCTGCAAAGCCAGGAAGAGAACAGATATTATACATTGGTCTCTGCAGTCAGATGCCGGCGTCTGTTTGCTGCAGGAGGGAAATCTGAGGTCAGAGTCCTCAGTGACACATAGGAGGATTTATTAATTAATGGGTTAATGTCTCCTTAGATTTTTGGTTGACTGGGTCTAATACTTGGGGCTGTGTAGTGGGGTTTGAGGGGGTGAATGCACGCTTGTACGGTCTGATTGTGCCCTGAGGGGTTAATGCACACTTGTGGGGTCTGTGTGTGCTCCTAGGGGGTTTAATGCACGCTTGTGGGGTCTGTGTGTGCTCCTATGGGGTTTAATGCACGCTTGTGGGGTCTGTGTGTGCTCCTAGAGGGTTAATGCACAGCTGTGGGTCTGTGTGTGCTCCTAGGGGGTTATGCATGGAGCCCATACAGTATATATACCTGACAGCGGCCCATACAGTCTATACCTACAGTAATGTATACCTGACAGGAGCCCGTACAGTCTATATCTACAATAATATATACCTGACAGGAGCCCGTACAGTCTATATCTACAGTAATGTATACCTGACAGGAGCCCATACAGTCTATATCTACAGTAATATATACCTGACAGGAGCTCATACAGTCTATATTTACAGTAATATATACCTGACAGGACCCGTACAGTCTATATCTACAGTAATATATACCTGACAGGAGCCCGTACAGTCTATATCTACAGTAATATATACCTGACAGGAGCCCTACAGTCTATATCTACAGTAATATATACCTGACAGGAGCCCGTACAGTCTATATCTACATAATATATACCTGACAGGAGCCCGTACAGTCTATATCTACAGTAATGTATACCTGACAGGAGCCCATACAGTCTATATCTACATAATATATACCTGACAGGAGCCCATACAGTCTATATCTACAGTAATTATACCTGACAGGAGCCCATACAGTCTGTATCTACATAATATATACCTGACAGGATGCCCATACAGTCTATATCTACAGTAAATATACCTGACAGGAGCCATACAGTCTATATCTACAATAATATATACCTGACAGGAGCCCATACAGTCTATATCTACAGTAATATATACCTGACAGGAGCCCTGCTATACATATATATCTGCAGGGTACTTATATCTGATATTGACATACAGGTGCTGGGCTGGGGCTGATGTATATACAGGGGCTGGGCTGGGTCTGGTGACGTATACAGGGGCTGGGCTGGGGCTGATGTATATACAGGGGCTGGGCTGAGCTGGTGACGTACACAGGGGCTGGGCTGGGACTGATGTATATACAGTGGCTGGCTGGTGGTGATGTATATACAGGTGCTGGGCGGTGATGTATTACAGGCAGACCGTCCGGTTGGGCCTGGTGACTTACAGGGGGGGGCGGGGGGTGATGTTATAGGTCCTGGGCTGGTGTCGGTAATGTTTACAGGGGTGGCCGGTGGTGAGTATATACAGGTGCTGGGGGTGGTGTATATACAGGTGGGGTGGGGGTTATAAGGTCCCCCCCGTCCTACCCTCTGGGGGGGGTAGTGAGTTATACAAGGGGGGCTGGTGGTGATGTTAACGGGGCGGCCTGGTGTGATGATATAAGGGGCTGGGTGGGGTGATGATAACAGGTGTGGTCTGGGCACATTATTTTAAAAAAAGGGGCCTTTGGGGCTTACTCAAGGGAGCCTGAGGGGATATTTTACAAGAAGGGGAAAAAAGATTGGGCATATTTCTACAAAGGGGCGTGGGAATTTCCCGGGGGAATCTGCTTGCATTCCATGCTTAAAATTTCTATCTTTATCTTCAACTATCTATCTATCTACTTTTTCTAAAAAAAAGAAAATTGAGCAGCAAAGAAAAATCGGGTGCAAGCCCCCCCAGGAAATACCCAAATCAAATTTTAGAAATCAGAAAAATTTAAGGAGCAACCGTCTGGTGAAAAAAAAGCTTTAATAAGGCAAAAACGCGTTTTTGGTCCAAACCAGGGAAACCTTTTTCAAAGGGTTGAGAAAGGTTCCCGGTTTTTTGGACCGAAATGTCGTTTTGACCTTTTTAAAAGCTTTTTTCCCTACAAATATGTGGCCCCAATTTTTCTGGATTCCTATCTTCTATTATTTTTCTAATCTA
>JARQOD010000001.1:242524420-242544680 GCA_033576555.1 Oophaga sylvatica
AAATGTCTTACCCGGTGGAGGGTTAGAACGTCTGATCAGAGCTGCGGTGATAACTAGTGTTGAGCGATACTGCCCGATATCCCTTAATATTGGATCGGATTGGATCGGCCCGATACTCAAAAAGTATCGGGTATTGCCGATCCGATACCGGAAACCCAATGCAAATTAATGGGACAGAAATATCAGAACTAAAAAAAACCCTTTCTTTCCTTGTAAACACTAGATATACACACATAGAATACCTATATATATATATGTATATATATATACATGTCATTGTGACATATATATATACATATATTTATAGTTCATACACTTCTACATAGTAAAATAGCCTCTGATTCAATTGCCGGGCAATACCAGCTTTTGTGAAATTACAGAAGCACCCGACATGAAATGACACATGGTTTACATAGAGTTAACCATGTCTTTTCATGTAGTTTGATATATGGTTTTCACTAACAATTACATGAGTATATGTGTGCAAAATTTGACACATGTAGGGGTTAATTAAAGGTGTAAATTCGTGTAAAAAAAAACACATTTTTTTGCTACGAATTTACACCTTTAATTAACCCCTACATGGTCAAATTTTGCACACATACACTCATGTAATTGTTAGTGAAAACCATATATCAAACTACATGAAATGACATGGTTAACTCTATGTAAACCATGTGTCATTTCATGTCAGGTTCTGTATTTTCACAAAAGCCGGCTATTGAATTAGCGGCTATTATACTATGTAGAAGTGTATGTACTATAAATATATATATATATATATATATATATATATAATATGTGTCACAAATTCAATGACATGTGTATATATATATATATGAGGTGTAAAATTGTTGAAAAAAAATGCGTGGGCTCCCGCCCTATTTTCTCAACCAGACAGACAAAGCCAGCGAGTGGGGCAGATAATAATAGCCCAGAGAGGGACCATTATTTTTGGCCCCCCCCTGGCTACTAACATCTGCCCCCAGACACCCCAGAAAAGGCAAATCTATAATTAGATTCGCCCTTTCTGGCACTTTGCCCGTCTATTCCCATTGCCCTGTAGCGGTGGCGAATGGGTTAATAAGGGGTTAAAGCCACCTTGCTATTGAAAGGTGAGTTTAAGCCAGGTTAATAATTGAGAGCTGTCAATTAGACAACTATCAATTATTAATCCTATTGTATGAAATAAAAATAAAACACACACACTTTAATTTAAAATCATTTTAATTAAATAAACACACAGATTTGACAATATTTTATTTACTGCCATTCCTTGCGAAGCCCTTTCTCCTGTAATAAAAATAAAATAATAAAGCAACATTATTCTTACCTATCAGATGTTCAGTCAGGTCCCCTGATGTAATCCTTCTGAAAGGGTTAAATGTTTACTGCAGAGACCGCAGCTAATGCTGACAGTCTCACAGTAAACCCCCGACTGAATCATCTCCTCTCCTGGCTGACAGGAGAGGAAGTGGTTAGCATAATTGATTGCTTTCCACTTTCACTTCAGGTCAGCCAGGGACACCGCACAGCATCAGTGACGTCAGAGGGAATCCCGGCTGACCTGAAGTGAACTGATTAACAAAAATAGGGGATCCCCTCGAAAAAAAAAATGGCGTGGGGTCCCCCCTATTTTTGTTAACCAGCCAGATGAAACAGACTGCTGAGGCCTGGTTTTTCAGGCTGGTAAAGATCCAATGTCCATGAACCTTGCAAGCCTGATAATACCAGGCCACAGCAGTCTGCTTAGCTTGGCTGGTTAACAAAATAGGGGATCCCCTTGAAAAAAAATGGCGTGGGGGTCCCCCTATTTTTGTTAACCAGCCAAGTAAAAAGCAGACTGCTGCGGCCTGGTATTAACAGACTGTCAAGGCCCATGGATTTTGACCCTTAATAGCCTAAAAATACCAGGCTGCAGCAGCCCCACAATTGGCGCATCCAAAGATGCGCCAATTGTGGCACTTTTCCTGGCTCTTCCCACTTGCCCTGTAGCGGTGGCAAGCGGGATAATAAGGGGTTAATGTCACCTTTGATTGATCGGTGACAATAAGCCCGGTTAATAATGGAGAGGCGTCAGTAAGACACCGATCCATTATTAATCATAGTTTGTACATTTTAAAAAAAAATACACAGCCTGAATAAAGTCTTTTAATGAAATAAAACACCACACAGTTTTCATTATTTTTATTTTACGCTCATCCTGTGACGCCATCGTTCTCCTGTAAAAAAACAAAAATAGCAAACCAACACAAATACTCCCTGTCCGACGTAGTCCAAAATCACGAGTGTCCCATGACGAGTCCAGCTCTGCTACATCTGGATGGCAGGCACAGCCTGTCATCCACATAGAGCAGAGCTGCTTACCATTGCGGCTTCCCCAGCGGTGATGTCATCCGGACTGGTTTACGGCCAGCTGTCGCGAGAGTACAGCTGGCCCAGATTACCCAGTACCCGGCAGCCCGTGCAGTTATCGCGAGATGCTGCACGTGACCGCCAGGGAGAGGGTAATGGCCCGCCTGGATGGACGGATGGACGTGACCGCCGGGGATCTTCTGCCAGGTAAGTGCTGCTGTCACCTGACAGACCCGACCGACAGTGACAGTTTCGGGAAGTTCCTGTGTCACGTACTTCGTTCTGTGACACAGGAACTCCCCATAGACTTTGTCGGAAAACTCCGATTCCGGTATCCGATATGACAAAAATATCGGAACTCAGAATCGGAATTCCGATACAGCAAATATCGGCCGATACCCGATATTTGCAGTATCGGAATGCTCAACACTAGTGATAACCCTGGTGGGGTCGATAATATGAGAGGGTTCTTCCTCAGTATTCTCCAACAGGAAGGATCTAGACAATGCATCTGCTTTGGCATTCTTAATGCCTGGCCGAAAGCGGAGTTTGAAGTCAAACTGAGCAAAAAACAAAGACCACCTGGCTTGTCAAGGATTAAGCCTTTGAGCAGACTGAATGTACGATAAATTTTTGTGGTCAATGTAGATGACAAATGGATGTACAGCTCCCTCCAGGAGATACCATCATTCCTCCAATATTAACTTAATGGCCAATAACTCCTTGTCCCCGATGGAATAGTTGCATTCGGAGGTAGAGAATGCTCTGGAGAAAAAGCCACAGGAACTAAACGACCAGAAGGAGACTTGTGAGAGAGTACATCACCCGCTCCTGTGGATGAAGCATCCACCTCGTGAATGAATGGTTTACTGGCCTCTGGACAATGTAATACTGAAGCTTTTGCAAACGACTGTTTTACGGTTGCAAAGGCGCTCTCTGCTACAGACGACCAGACCTTCGGATTGGACCCCTTATGGATGAGGGATGAGATTGGCTGAGATAACGAGGAGAAATGAGGGATGAATTGTAGGTAGTAATTTGCAAAGCCAAGGAAACATATGGCTTTGATTCCCTGAGGTCGTGGCCAGTTGAGGATGGCCGACACTTCTCCGGATCCATCATAAGACCAGAATCGGAGATAATATATCCAAAGAAAGGAAACAAGGTCTACTCAAAGATGCACTTCTCGAATTTAGCGTAGAGCTGATTCTCCCATAGACGTAGCAAAACCTGGCGAACATTTCTCCTGTGAGTAGGAAGATCTGGAGAAAAAACCAAGATGTCATCCAGGTAATCCACAAGACAAGAATATAAAAGGTTCCGGAAGATATCATTAACCAACTCCTGAAAAACTGCAGGAGCATTGCAGAGGCCGAAGGGCATGACCAGGCACTCATAATGGCCATCCCATGTATTAAAGGCAGTCTTCTACTCGTCTCCGGTGCGAATCCGGACCAGATTGTAAGCCCCACAAAGATCGAGTTTAGTGAAGATCCGGGCTCCCCGTAGTCCATCAAAAAGCTCAGGGATGAGCAGCAGAGAGTACTTATTCTTGATGGTAATGTCATTAAGACCTCTGTAATCGATGCAGGGGCGAAGGGAGCCATCTTTCTTCTTGACAAAAAAGAAGAAGACTTCCGGATAAAGCCTTTGGACAAATTTTCTTGGATATACTACGACATAGCCTGGGTTTCGGCTGGGGAAAGAGGGTAGATTCTACCTTTGGGAGGTGTAGAACCAGGAATCAGGTCAATCGGCAGTTGTATGCACAATGTGGAGGAAGAGTCTCTGCCTCCATCTTGCAGAAGACATTGGCGAAGGACCAATAGGCAGCTGGTAATCCGACTGGAACGGAAGCAGGTTGAGAACCTCTGACAGGGCGAATGGATGGTAGACAATGATCCTGGCAGTTCTGACCCCAGCCCAAAATGTCCCCAGACCGCCAATCAAGGATCGGTTCATGTGCCCTTAACTAAGGAAGACCGTGAAGAATGGCATGAGATAAGTGAGGCAATACGTAGAAGGCAATTCTCTCGCGATGCAAGGCTCCAATCTGCAACTCCACCTCTTCAGCAACCTTAGTTACGGTCTCTCGCAGGGGTCTACCGTCCACTGAAAAAATCAATAGTGGGTTAGCCAGATCCGTGACCGGAATGTGGTATTTGTTTACCTCTTTGAGACCTATGAAGTTACCTGCCGCACCTGAATCCACGTACGCCACCTCCGAGTATCGCTTGGGTCATAAGTTAATCTGGACCGATAGGGTCAGAGGCAGAGAGGAATCATGTACACCTAGGGAGGCCTCTCCTACCAGACCTAGGTGGAGGAGTTTCCCGGACACACAGGACAAGAACGAAGTAAATGAGAGGCGCTGCCACAGTAGAAGCATAAACCAGGGAGAAGTCTCGAGGAGAGAATTTGCATATTCCCAGTGCTTTTTGGGATAAGTGAAGAGTCTCCGCGAGCTCAAGGAACACTGGATTTTGGCCGTTGCAGCTGAAAGGAGGACATCAGTAAACCAGGGGAGGAGTCCAGAGGAGAGAATTTGCATATTCCCAGTGCCTTCTGGGATAAGTGAAGAGTCTTCGCAAGCTCAAGGAACACTGGATTTTGGCCGTTGCAGCTGAAATTCCTATTTTGCATCTGTTTTCTCTCAGAAAGGAAATGTAACATCAACTGATCTTCACTGTCCTATTAAAGGAATAGAAGAATCCAGGATATCTATAAACAGAAAGACAGTGAGGAAACACTTAGCTAACCTAAATGAATTCAAGTCTCCAGGTCCAGATGAATTACACCCCAGAGTACTGAAGGAGATAGCAGAAGAAAGTCTTGAACCACTGTCCATAATCTTTGAAAATTCTTGGAGAACAGGAGACTTCCCAGAAGACTGGAGAAGAGCAAATGTTGTTCCTATCTTCAAAAAGGGGAAGAAGGTGGACCCAGGGAACTACAGGCCGGTGAGTCTGACTTCTATACCAGGAAAGATCTTTGAACAAATTATTAAAGAACATATATGCAAGTACCTGGATAAGAATGAAGTGATTAAACAGAGTCAGCATGGGTTTGTAACTAATAAGTCATGTCAGACTAACCTAATTTCCTTCTATGACAGAATCACTGACTGGGTGGATCAGGGAAATGCTGTAGATATAGTATATCTTGACTTCAGCAAAGCATTTGACAAAGTATCTCACACAATCCTTATTGAAAAAATGACTAAGTATGGAATGGACAAGGCAACTGTTAGGTGGATTCATAACTGGCTTAGTGATCGGACCCAAAGAGTGGTCGTAAATGGCTGCAAATCCAGTTGGAAGAATGTCTCAAGTGGGGTACCACAAGGCTCTGTTTTGGGCCCTGTATTGTTCAACATCTTTATCAATGATTTAGATGAAGGAATTGAGGGTAAACTGATCAAATTTGCTGATGACACAAAGCTAGGAGGGGTAGCTAATACTAGAGAAGAGAGAGAGAGGATTCAAAAAGATATAAATAAACTGGAGCGGTGGGCAGAAACTAACAGAATGGATTTTAACAGGGAAAAATGCAAAGTACTACATCTGGGCAATAAAAATGAAAAAAGCATATACAAAATGGGAGGAATAGGGCTAAGTAACAGCACATGTGAAAAAGACTTGGGTATACTAATTGATCACAGACTTAACATGAGTCAACAGTGTGATGCAGCAGCAAAAAAGGCAAATACAATTCTAGGATGTATCAACAGAAGCATACAGTCTAGATCACGTGAGGTCATTATTGCCCTTTACTCCTCTTTGGTCAGACCTCATCTGGAATACTGTGTTCAGTTTTGGGCACCACATTTTAAAAAAGACATCAACAAACTGGAGCAAGTTCAGAGAAGAGCCACCAGAATGGTGACAGGTCTGCAAACCATGTCCTATGAGGAACGGTTGCAGGATTTGGGAATGTTTAGCTTGCAAAAAAGAAGACTGAGAGGAGACTTAATAGCTGTCTACAAATATCTCAAGGGCTGTCACATTGTAGAAGGATCATCTTTATTCTCATTTGCACAAGGAAAGACTAGAAGCAATGGGATGAAACTGAATGGGAGGAGACACAGATTAGATATTAGAAAATACTTTTTGACAGTTAGGGTGATCAATGAGTGGAACAGGCTGCCACGAGAGGTAGTGAGTTCTCCTTCAATGGAAGTCTTCAAACAGAGGCTGGACAGACATCTGTCTGGGATGATTTAGAGAATCCTGCTTTGAGCAGGGGGTTGCTACTCTTTCTCTCCAAAGCTGCTCCGCCATCCTGACCCGATCCACTTGCACAGGTTCAGGCGTGGATGCGGGAGACCTATAGGTGATAGGAGAGGAGCTATTATTTTTACTCTCTCTAGCAGCCTCTCTCGAACGCTCTTGAAAACGTAAGTCAATACGCATGGCAAGAGGGATTAAATCCTCTAAGGAGGTAGGAGTATCTCGATCGGCAAGTTCATACTCGACAGGCCCCTCCAAAAAGCCTCGACCAGCTCCTCGTTATTCCAACCCAACTCTGAGTATAGCGTGCGGAAACGAATGGCGAATTGCCCAACCATAAGGGAGCCTGGGTTGAGATTAAAAAGAGATTCTGTAGCCGAAGCAATGCGACCTGGTTCGTCAAATACCTTACGAAAGGTCTCCGAAAAAGTAGACAATTGAGAGGTTATGGAATCATCACGCTCCCATAGTGGATTAACCCAAGCCAAAGCCTCTCCCTCCAAATGTGACACCACAAATGCCACCTTAGACTGGTCGGTAGGGTACGGCTGGGGTAATAACTAAAGACGGCACTGGTTCAAAAAACCCCGATATAGCTTGGGATCACCACTATACTGAGGTGGTTTACCCAGACAAGGAGGAGGATGAGAAGTGCCAGAGTCACCGGACAAGGTTAGCGCAGAAGCCGTGGCGTTAGTTTGCAGGGAGATCAGAATATCATCCACCGTATCACGCTGCTGAACGAGTTCCAGCTGGAGACTCGCAAGCTGAGTAGCATTACTTGGGTCAGCAGTTTGTATGGTGGACAACCGAGATTCCATAGCCTTTAAAAGCACATGATGCGACTCTGATTCTTCTGCCAAAAATAGCAACTTTTTTTGAGCGACCACAGAGGCACTAGCGGGATCCAGGTCCTGGTGATTCTGTCACGGTCCCTAGAGTGGATCCACTGGATCGCAGTACCGACCGAACCCGGGCGAGCTGACCAGGTGAAACTGCCCCCTATACAGGGAGCGTTAGGAGCAGGCCCAGAGGAGGGTTTACCGCAATAGCTAGTATCAGGGACCAGCTCGTAGGAGACAGAGAAACCAAGACAGCGCAAATTGCGCACTGGGAATGCACAGGGGACCAGGGCAGAGCGGAGCGTGCACCGGGTAATGTGAAGGAGAAAGAATGCAGGCAAAGCATGCACCCTGGGAGAGTGCTGGGATCTGAGACACACCAGTACAGCGTATGCACCAGAGTGAATCACCAGTCGCCAATGTGAGGGAGAGAGCGCCAGAAATACTGACGCCAGACACAGAGGAGGCAGACACGTTCAGGTCAGGACACCCGGTAAACGAATAAAGAAATCCAGCAAGCGTGCACCCCAGCTAAGGCACACAGCACAGGCGCGGACCGCGATGCCTAGGAAGCACGCAAGCCCGGGACACCCAGCATGACCCCACACCGCCAGCAGAGGAGGCCCGAGGAGCATGGCAGAGCACCGACCGCAGTGGTAACAGGGTTTCATGCAACATATTTCCTAGATTTACATGGAAACCCCATGTGAGTGCTCTGCCTAGAGCGCAGGATAAATGTAATACAAAAGGTTCTGTACCCAAAATGCCACCAATAAAGGCTTCTACTCCATGCAAGAATCCAGCAAGCGTGCACCCGCAGCCTAAGGCACACAGCACAGGCGCGACCGCGATGCCTAGGGAAGCACGCAAGCCCGGGACACCCAGCATGACCCCACACCGCCAGCAGAGGAGGCCCGAGGAGCAGTGGCAGAGCAGCCGACCGCAGTGGTAACAGGGTTTCATGCAACATATTTCCTAGATTTACATGGAAACCCCAATGTGAGTGCTCTGCCTAGAGCGCAGGATAAATGTAATACAAAAGGTTCTGTACCCCAAAATGCCACCAATAAAGGCTTCTACTCCATGCACAAAAAACAATTCCTTACTCAGGTTCATCACCTGAGTAATTCCTTACTCAGGTTCATCACAGAAATATAAGGGGGTGTCCACTGGGGATGAGCGAGCATTAAAATGTTTGCATGCTATTTGCTCGATCTGAGCAATTCCTAATACTTGCATGATCGTTTCAAGTAACGAGTATAATGGGAGTCAATGGGAAAGCTGATATTTTTTCCGACAGACCCTACAAAGAGGTCTGGGGGACAGTGAAAATGTTCAACTGGATGGGACAAGTGCTGAATGGAAGCAGAACAGCAAGGGTAAGACCCCTGGAAGCATCTCTGACTCCCAGATCGCTGCTGAGAACAATGGTGTCACACCTTTACTCCACTTTAAAGAGTGACAATAAAACATTCCAAACTGATGAGAAATTGCATTTTACTGGAAAAAAAATGTTTAGAAACATTTTTTGCTGTATAATGACTTGCATATAAGGCAAAATTTTAAAAATGATGTAAAATATATACACTGCTCAAAAAAAATAAAGGGAACACTCAAATAACACATCCTAGATCTGAATGAATGAAATATTCTCATTGAATACTTTGTTCTGTATAAAGTTGAATGTGCTGACAACAAAATCACACAAAAATCATCAGTGGAAATCAAATTTGTTAACCAATAGAGGCCTGGATTTGGAGTCACCCACAAAATTACAGTGGAATGTAATGTTCTTAAAACAAGTCAAAATGATGCTCAGTAGTGTGTGTGGCCTCCACGTCCCTGTATGACCTCCTTGTGCCTGTATGACCTCCCTACAATGCCTGGGCATGCTACTGATGAGGCGGCGGATGGTCTCCTGAGGGATCTCCTCCCAGACCTGGACTAAAGCATCCGCCAACTCCTGGACAGTCTGTGGTGCAACGTGACGTTGGTGGGTGGAGCGAGACATGATGTCCCAGATGTGCTCAATCGGATTCAGGTCTGGGGAACGAGCAGGCCAGTCCATACCTTCAATGCCTTCATCTTGCAGGAACTGCTGACACACTCCAGCCATATGAGGTCTGGCTTTGTCCTGCATTAGGAGGAACCCAGGGCCAACCGCACCAACATATGGTCTCACAAGGGGTCTGAGGATCTCATCTCGGTACCTAATGGCAGTCAGGCTACCTCTGGCGAGCACATGGAGAGCTGTGTGGCCCTCCAAAGAAATGCCACCCCACACCATTACTGACCCACTGCCAAACTGGTCATGCTGAAGGATGTTGCAGGCAGCAGATCACTCTCTATGGCGTCTCCAGAATCTGTCACGTCTGTCACATGTGCTCAGTGTGAACCTGCTTTCATCTGTGAAAAGCACAGGGCGCCAGTGGCGAATTTGCCATTTCTGGTGTTCTGTGGCAAATGCAAAGCGTCCTGCACGGCGTTGGGCTGTGAGCACAACCCCCATCTGTGGACGTTGTGGAGACATCCTTATGGAGTCTGTTTCTAACCATTTGTGCAGACACATGCACATTTGTGGCCTGTGGGAGTTTATTTTTCAGGGCTCTGGCAGTGATCCTCCTGTTCCTGCTTGCACAAAGGCGGAGGTAGCGATCCTGCTGCTGGGTTGTTGCCCACCTACGGCCCCCTCCACATATCCTGGTGTACTGGCCTGTCTCCTGGTAGCGCCTCCAGCCTTGGCACACAACTCTGACAGACACAGCAAACCTTCTTGCCACAGCTCGCATTGATGTGCCATACTGGATAAGCTTCACTACCTGAGCCACTTGTGTGGGTGGTAGAGTCCGTCTCATGCTACCACGAGTGTGAAAGCACAACCAAGTTTCAAAAGTGACCAAAACATCAGCCAGAAAGCATTGGTACTGAGATGTGGTCTATGGTCCCCACCTGCAGAACCACTCCCTTATTGAGTGTGTCTTGATAATTGCCAATAATTTCCATCTGTTGTCTATTCCATTTGCACAACAGCATGTGAAATTGATTGTCAATCGGTGTTGCTTCCTAAGTGGACAGTTTGATTTCACAGACGTTTGATTTACTTGGAGTTATATTCTGTTGTTTAAGTGTTCCCTTTATTTTTTTGAGCAGTGTATCTTAAGTAAACCAGAATTTATTTTTTATTAAAAAATAGGAACTTTCAATGTAATTTGTGATGGAAGCAAACATTTCCAAAATAAGGGACTCGGATACACTCTTTATTAGACATAAAGTTGGACCTTATATACACATTCAGTTCAAATTGTCATGTATTGGTACTCCTAGACTCATAAAGGCTATGCACTTTTGAGGGTTATATAACAAGAAAATGTACTCCAGACCATGGAATAGTGTATGGGTGAGCAATATAATACCGAAACATTTTTTAACAAGTTTTTTGAGAGTTATATACCAAAGAAATGTACTCCAGACCACAAAATAGTTTATGAATGAGCAATATAATACCGATAAGGGTATGTGCACATGTTGAGTAAAATTTCTGCATTACTTCTGCATCTCTTGGTAGGAAAACCACAGCTGCAAAAACACGCATTTTTGGTGTTTTGTGTTTTTACCTGCAGTTTTTATTGATTTGAATGAAGTCAATTGTGAAAAATGCACAGAGAATTGACATACAGCAGATTATTTTTTGCATCAAATCTGCAAGTCAAACATACTCAACGTGTGTATAACACATCAGATTTCTCATTCAGTTGTCTGGCATCAGGTTTTGCTTCAGGCATTGTCACAAATCCACACAGAAAAAGTGCAACAAAAACACCAAATCTGCAACATGCACACAGCCTAAACTTTTGAAGACGCTTCTTCAGGGTTATATATCAACAAAATGTACTCCAGCCTAGGGGCGAACACTGACAGCTTGAGGCCCCTGTGCAAGAAATGTGACTGCCCCCCCTCCTTTTACGGTGACAAAGCTACAGATATACAGCTCTGGAAAAAATTAAGAGACCACTGCACAGTGTTATAAAAATCAGCTTCTCTACATGACTGACAGCCATTCCATTCCAGTGTCAGCAGAATTCCAACCAGAGTACACCTCATTCTACTTAATATGCTTCTGACTAGGTGATCCCCTGAACCAAATCTTATTTAATGAAGGAAAGCATAAAAACACTGCAGTGGTCTTCACAATCCTCTTGCAATAGGACATGCTGAATGGCAAAATAAGTGTTAGTAATATCCCAAAAGTAATAGGAATGAAAAAATTAACTTTTAACCATGCCAAGGGAGTTGAAAAGAAAAATCTTGAGTGAGGAAAATAAGGGCTCAATTCTGGCTTTACTAGCAGAGGGATACAGTGAGCGTCACGTTGCCTCTATCCTTAAAATTTCTAAGACAGCAGTTCACTACAACGAGGTCAAGCAGCAGACATTGGGAACAACAAAGCTACAGACCGGCAGAGGGCGAAACAGACTCTCCACTGACCGGGATGACCGTCATCTTATTCGAATGTCACTCAGCAACTACAGGATGACACCAACTGACCTACAAAAGGAATGGCAAATCGCAGCAGGGGTGAAGTGCACGGCAAGAACAGTTTGTAACAGGACTCAAGTCATGTAAAGCTAGAAAAAATCCTTTCATCAATGAGAAGCAGAGGAGAGCCAGGCTGAAGTTTGCAGAAGACCTTAAGGATTGGACCATAGAGGACTGGAGTCAATCTTCTCTAATGAGTCTAATTTTCAGTTTTGCCCAACACCTGGTCGTCTAATGGTTTATATTCTATAAACTACTGACAGCATGTCTCTGAATTTCCAAGCAATAAATTTTGTATTTATTTTCAGAAAATGAGAAATGGTCGAAATGACAAAAAAATGCAGTGCTTGCAGACCTCAAATAATGCTAAGAAATTAAGTTCATAATCATTTAGAAACAACTATTTGTTGGGAATCTAACAGGTCAAGCAAATTCTTATCCTTTCGTGCTGACAACTTTATCTTTCATAAGGTAGGGGAAAAAACAAGGGGAACTGCTACCTTGGATCTAATCCTTTTAAACAGGCAGGAAATGGTTGAGGAGGTAAAGGGCCCGTCTCACATAGCGATATCGCTACCAAGATCGCTGCTGAGTCACTAGTTTTGTGACGCAGCAGCGAGCTCACCAGCGATATCGCTGTGTGTGACATTCAGCGACAATCAGCCCCCCTGCCGGGTATCGCTGATCGTCGCTGAAATGTCAGGACCTTTCTTTGATCGCTGGTTTCCCGCTGACAGGCACGCATCGCTGCGTGTGATAGGCGGGAGACCAGCGATCCGCTGGTAACCAAGGTACACAGCGGGTTTCCAGGCGCGGGGCTGTGCCTAGAAACCCGCTGTGTACCTTGGATACCAGCGCCCTGATGCAGGGAGCTGGTATCCAAGGTATACAGTGGGTTTCCAGGCACCACGCAGCGCCTGGAAACCCGCTGTGTACCTTGGATACCAGCTCCCTGCATCAGGGCGCTGGTATCCAAGGTACACTGCGGGTAACTAAGCGATGTTACCCGCAGTGTCGCTGTCCCAGATCGCTGCCTGAGCTGCCTGTTTGGCAGCTCAGCAGCGATCATGTAGCGATACACCAGCGATCCTGACAAGTGCATATCGTTGTCGGGATCGCTGGTGTATCGTTATGTGAGACCCAGCCTTAAGAGTGGCTGGGACCCTATGAGGTAGCGACCATGCTATTTTAGAATTTTGGATAACTAGAGGAGGAAGACCTGTGAAGACTCAGACTTCAAGGTTAGATTTCAGAAAGGCAGATTTTAAGGGACTCAGAGAGAGAATTGGAGGGATTCAGTGGCTGGATATCCTTAAGGACAAAAATGTCCAGGAAGGATGGAAAATCTTAAAAAATGAGATTCTCAAAGCACAATTCTGAAAAGAGGGAAGAATAGGAAGCATTTAAGGAAACCAGGATGGATGAACATAGAACTTAAACCATGCTAAAAAGGAAGAATGAAATGTTTATCAAATGGAAGAAGGAGGCATATCTAAAGAACAATATAATGTTGTCTGCTGAACCTGCTGGGCACAAATCAGATTATCTAAAGCTGACAATGAATTAAGGCTTGCAAGAGACGTCAAAAGCAATAAAAAAGGGATTTGGGGGGTATGTCAAAAGTAGAGTTGAGCGAAACAGGTCGGTCAGATTAAAAAAAGACAGACTTTCGCCAAAGTCGGGTTTCGCCGAGCGAAACCCGACCACAGCATGAGGTCGGCCATGCGTTCGGCGACCCGAGCACCAAAGTCGGTTTTCCCATAATGCTTGAAGGGCATTTTCTCAGCCAATGAGCAAGGACGCAGACTGTGGGAAACGTGATGACATGGGCAGCGGCCAGCACCATCTTAGAGAAGGGCATTGCAGTGATTGGCTTGCTTTGTGTGGCATCACAGTGCCTATAAAAGCCCTCACCACCGACCGCCATTTTACTTTTGCCTATCTTAGCGTAGGGAGAGTTTGCTGAAGCTGGTTCTCAGTAGGGAGAGTGTTAGGCAGGAAAAAAACAATAATTCTGTGCTTGTGCTGATAGCGATTAGTTGTACAGTTAGTGTGCAGTGACAGGTGAGGATTTGTTGTGTGCAGCAGCACTGGTTCTTAGGCTGCCTGCCAGTGACAGGGGAGGAATTGCTTGTGTGCAGCAGCAGAGCTGATTATTAAGCTGCCTGCCAGTGAGAGGGGAGGAATTTCTTGTGTGGAGCAGCAGAGCTGATTATTAGGCTGCCTGCCAGTGAGAGGGGAGGAATTTCTTGTGTGCAGCAGCAGAGCTGATTATTAGGTTGCCTGCTACTTGTATTGCTGTGTGTACACTGCTATGCAATGCTTTTTAACACAGCACTTACACAGCACTAATACTTTTATTCTTTTTTCCTGCACAGTTACCGAGCATTCATTTTTTCCCACACCGTATAGAGCTGTACGCTCCTCACACTACCATGCACCATGGACAAATACATGCTGACTATCTGTGTGTGACTCCGGAAATATATACGGAGATTTAATTTTTCCCCAAAACAGTATACAACTGGTATCTTCTGATACAGTACCGTTTTTCTGCCTTCTGTATTACGGTCAAATCCATACTGAGAGCGTGTGTGTGTGTTACTCCTGAAATATATACGGAGATTTAAAATGACCTCAACAGTGTATACAGCTGTATGCTTCAGATACAGTACCCTTTTTCTGCTTTTCATATTCTGGTGTTATCCATACTGAGCCTGTGACCGTGTATGTTACTCCTGAAATATATACGGAGATTTAAAATTACCCCAAAACTGTATGGAGCTGTACGCTACTTATACAGTACACTTTCTCTGCTTTTCATATTCTGGTCTTATCCATACTGAGCCTGTGAGCATATGTGTTACTCCTGAAATATATACGGAGATTTAAAATTACCCCAACACTGTATACAGCTGTACGCTACTGATACAGTACACTTTTTCTGCTTTTCATATTCTGGTGTCATCCATACTGAGCCTGTGACCGTGTGTGTTACTCCTGAAATATGTACAGAGATTTAAAATTACCCCAACACTGTATACAGCTGTACGCTACTCATACAGTGCACTTTTTCTGCTTTTCATATTCTGGTGTAATCCATACTGAGCCTGTGACCGTGTGTGTTACTCCTGAAATATATACGGAGATTCAAAATTACCCCAACACTGTATACAGCTGTACACTACTGATACAGTACACTTTTTCTGCTTTTCATATTCTGGTGTTATCCATACTGAGCCTGTGAGCATGTGTGTTACTCCTGAAATATACAGGGAGATTTAAAATTACCCCAGCACTGTATACAGCTGTACGCTACTGATACAGTACACTTTTTATGCTTTTCATATTCTGGTGTAATCCATACTGAGCCTGTGAGCATGTGTGTTACTCCTCTAATATATACGGAGATTTAAAATTACCCCAACACTGTATACAGCTGTACGCTACTGATACAGTACACTTTTTTGCTTTTCATATTCTGTGTTATCCATACTGAGCCTGTGACGTGTGTTACTCCTGAATATATAGGAGATTTAAAATTACCCCAACACTGTACACAGCTGTACGCTACTGATACAGTACACTTTTCTGCTTTTCATATTCTGATGTTATCCATACTGAGCCTGTGACCGTGTGTTACTCCTGAAATATATAAGGAGATTTAAAATTACCCCAACACTGTATACAGCTGTACGCTACTGATACAGTACACTTTTTCTGCTTTTCATATTCTGGTGTTATCCATACTGAGCCTGTGACCGTGTGTGTTACTCCTCAAATATATACGGAGATTTAAAATTACCCCAACACTGTACACAGCTGTATGCTACTGATACAGTACACTTTTTCTGCTTTTCATATTCTGGTGTTATCCATACTGAGCCTGTGACCATGTGTGTTACTCCTGAAATATATACAGAGATTTAAAATTACCCCAACACTATATACAGCTGTACAGTACATTTTTTCTGCTTTTTATATTCTGGTGTTATCCATACTGAGCCTGTCACTATGTGTGTTGCTCCTGAAATATATACGGAGATTTAAAATTACCCCAACACTGTATAGAGCTGTACGCTACTGATACAGTACACTTTTTATGCATTTCATATTCTGGTGTTATCCATACTGAGCCTGCGAGCTGTGTGTTTACTCCTGAAATATATACGGAGATTTAAAATTAACCCAGTACTGTATACGGCTGTACGCTTCTGATACAGTACACTTTTTTGCTTTTTATATTCTGGTGTAATCCTTACTGAGCATGTGAGCGTCTGTGTCTGTTACTCCGCAAATACAGTTAGGTCCATAAATATTTGGACAGAGACAACATTTATCTAATTTTGGTTCTAGACATTACCACAATGAATTTGAAACAAAACAAATCAGATGCAGTTGAAGTTCAGACTTTCAGCTTTCATTTGAGGGTATCCACATTAAAATTGGATGAAGGGTTTAGGAGTTTCAGCTCCTTAACATGTGCCACCCTGTTTTTAAAGGGACCAAAAGTAATTGGACAGATTAAATAATTGTAAATAAAATGTTCATTTCTAGTACTTGGTTGAAAACCCTTTGTTAGCAATGACTGCCTGAAGTCTTGAACTCATGGACATCACCAGACACTGTGTTTCCTTCTTTTTGATGCTCTGCCAGGCCTTCACCGCGGTGGTTTTCAGTTGTTGTTTGTTTGTGGGCCTTTCTGTCTGAAGTTTAGTCTTTAACAAGTGAAATGCATGTTCAATTGGGTTGAGATCAGGTGACTGACTTGGCCATTCAAGAATATTCCACTTCTTTGCTTTAATAAACTCCTGGGTTGCTTTGGCTTTATGTTTTGGGTCATTGTCCATCTGTAGTATGAAACGACGACCAATCAGTTTGGCTGCATTTGGCTGGATCTGAGCACACAGTATGGCTCTGAATACCTCAGAATTCATTCGGCTGTTTCTGTCCTGTGTCACATCATCAATAAACACTAGTGACCCAGTGCCACTGGCAGCCATGCATGCCCAAGCCATCACACTGCTTCCGCCATGTTTTACAGATGATGTGGTATGCTTTGGATCATGAGCTGTACCACGCCTTCGCCATACTTTTCTCTTTCCATCATTCTAGTAGAGGTTGATCTTGGTTTCATCTGTCCAAAGAATGTTCTTCCAGAACTGTACTGGCTTTTTTAGATGTTTTTTAGCAAAGTCCAGCCTAGCCTTTTTATTCTTGATTCTTATGAGTGGCTTGCACCGTGCAGTGAACCCTCTGTATTTAATTTCATGCAGTCTTCTCTTTATGGTAGATTTGGATATTGATACGCCTACCTCCTGGAGAGTGTTGTTCACTTGGTTGGCTGTTGTGAAGGGGTTTCTCTTCACCATGGAGAGTATTCTGCGATCATCCACCACTGTTGTCTTCCGTGGGCGCCCAGGTCTTTTTGCATTGATGAGTTCACCAGTGCTTTCTTTCTTTCTCAGAATGTACCAAACTGTAGATTTTGCCACTCCTAAAGTTGTAGCAATTTCTCGGATGGGTTTTTTCTGTTTTTTGCAGCTTAAGGATAGCTTGTTTCACCTGCATGGAGAGCTCCTTTGACCGCATGTTTCCTTCACAGCTAAACCTTCCAAATGCAAACACCACACCTCAAATCAACACCAGCCCTTTTATCTGCTTAATTGAGAATGATATAATGAAGGGATTGCCCACACGTGTCCATGAAATAGCCTTGGAGTCAATTGTCCAATTACTTTTGGTCCCTTTAAAAACAGGGTGGCACATGCTAAGGAGCTGAAACTCCTAAACCCTTCATCCAATTTTAATGTGGATACCCTCAAATGAAAGCTGAAAGTCTGAACTTCAACTGCATCTGATTTGTTTTGTTTCAAATTCATTGTGGTAATGTCTAGAACCAAAATTAGATAAATGTTGTCTCTGTCCAAATATTTATGGACCTAACTGTATATACCGAGATTAAAATTTTTCAACTTCACCCTATACAGCTATACGCTTCTGATGCAGTACCATATATCTACTGGCATTTTGGGTACATTTTCAAAAACATGAGGAATAGAGATGAGCGGTGTTCGAATCGAACTGTTCGCCAATCTCAAATTCGAGCTGTTTTAGGCGGTGTTTGAGCCGTTCGACGAACCCGAACGATTTGGAAAAAATCCGGCTGTTCGAGGTTATGTTCGATTCTGTTCGTGCACAAAAATCGTAACTGGATTTTTTCTCAGTAATGCTGAGAATCAATGTTAATACACAGTTTGAGTATACAGCGGGGCGGGGAGGGGCATGGGATGGATCTCTGCAGAAATAATGAAGATCTCCATTTTTTTCTCTTTCCCGCATTTCCAGTGGGCGGTGCAGTCTGTCAGCCTATCAGCAGCGCACACACGGAGCGAATTGTTTTTTTTCACACAAGCAAGGGCATGTGTCATTGGCTGTGTATGTCACATGTCCTTGCCCTATAACACCCAGCCATTTTCCCGTCGCCACCATTTTCTCACTGCTGCAGCTCAGTGTTAGACGGGACTGCTGCTGCTGTGAGCGCTATCTTGTGCAGCAGCAAATTGGAAGCAAATTTCACTTAAAGCGACAGAAAGGTTTAGGGAGTAGTGAGTGGGACTAGAATCATAGAATGGTAGAGTTGGAAGAGACCTCCTGGCCATCTGGTCCAACCCCCTGCTCAAAGCAGGATTCTCTAAATCATCCCAGACAGATGTCTGTCCAGCCTCTGTTTGAAGACTTCCATTGAAGGAGAACTTACCACCTCTCGTAGCAGCCTGTTCCACTCCTTGATCACCCTAACTGTCAAGAAGTTTTTTCTAATATCTAATCTGTGTCTCCTCCCATTCAGTTTCATCCCATTGCTTCTAGTCTTTCCTTGTGCAAATGAGAATAAAGATGATCCTTCTACAATGTGACAGCCCTTGAGATATTTGTAGACAGCTATTAAGTCTCCTCTCAGTCTTCTTTTTTGCAAGCTAAACATTCCCAAATCCTGCAACCGTTCCTCATAGGACATGGTTTGCAGACCGGTCACCATTCTGGTGGCTCTCCTTTGAACTTGCTCCAGTTTGTTGATGTCTTTTTTAAAATGTGGTGCCCAAAACTGGACACAGTATTCCAGATGAGGTCTGACCAAAGAGGAGTAGAGGGCAATAATGACCTCATGTGATCTAGACTGTATGCTTCTGTTGATGCATCCTAGAATTGTATTTGCCTTTTTTGCTGCTGCATCACACTGTTGACTCATGTTCAGTCTGTGATCAATTAGTATACCCAAGTCTTTTTCACATGTGCTGTTACTTAGCCCTATTCCTCCCATTTTGTATATGCTTTTTTCATTTTTATTGCCCAGATGTAGTACTTTGCATTTTTCCCTGTTAAAAACCATTCTGTTAGTTGCTGCCCACTGCTCCAGTTTATTTATATCTTTTTGAATCCTCTCTCTTCTCTAGTATTAGCTACCCCTCCTAGCTTTGTGTCATCAGCAAATTTGATAAGTTTACCCTCAATTCCTTCATCTAAATCATTGATAAAGATGTTGAACAATACAGGGCCCAAAACAGAGCCTTGTGGTACCCCACTTGAGACATTCTTCCAACTGGATGTGCAGCCATTTATGACCACTCTTTGAGTCCGATCACTAAGCCAGTTATGAATCCACCTAACAGTTGCCTTGTCCATTCCATACTTAGTCATTTTTTCAATAAGGATTGTGTGAGATACTAGTTTGTAATTGCAGCCCTTTTGAGGGCTAGGTTATAGCAGTTCCTAGCACTTTTAGCAAGCAGTTCTGTGCTCTTAATAAATAGACAGATAGGTTGGAGTTGTAATTGCAGCCCTTTTGAGGGCTAGGTTACATCAGTTCCTATCACTTTTTGCCAGCTCCACCAGCGTTCAAATAACTATGAATTTTGAGCTGCATCTTGCCTGTAAAATAATTTGGGACATAGTAGCAGTGTGTGGTACTCATTCTATTAGGCCATCTGTACAAAGCTCCACCAGCGCTCAAATAACTATGAATTTTTTAGCTGCATCTTGCCTGTAAAATAATTTTGGGCATAGTAGCAGTGTGTGGTATTCATTCTATTAGGCCATCTATACTAAGCTCCACCAGCATTGAAATTACTAATAATTTTTATTTGCATCTTGCCTGGACAATAATTTTGGGCATAGTAGCAGTGTGTGGTACTCATTCTATTAGGCTATCTATACAAAGCTCCACCAGCATTGAAATTACTAATAATTTTATCTGCATCTTGCCTGGACAATAATTTTGGGCATATTAGCAGTGTGTGG